>CM068747.1:24145264-24599258 GCA_035084275.1 Hydrolagus colliei | reverse complement strand
TGAATTACTGTTTGGTCTACGTTTACAAAATAAACACACTCCTACCAAAGCCATCATAAAATTATGGACAAACACATTTTATGGTCTGTGGGTCTGCGACACTCTGGCACATAATATTTCAGAAAATAAAATATATGAAATCATCAATTCTTATTCCCACTCCCTCCAAGACACACACGCACACACACACCCTTCTGACAACCAAAATAAAAACGTGAATTCATTGCATTTCAAATACGATTTGTGAATCCATTACAGGGTGTAGACACTTTTTAAAAATATAAATGTATAACAAAAAAATCAGGTATTAATATCAGCCGGTTACATTATTACTGGATGCTTTTTTGGAAACGTTTTAAATGCTCATAAATATTAAATATAAACAGCTCGGCGACGCTGTGATACACACACATATATACACACACACACACACATATATATATATATATATATAGAGAGAGAGATTTCCAGTGAACACCATTTAAAAAGATGATCCCGACCTTGAAATAGAACTATTAGTACTGGTTGCAAAACATAAAACCTCAGAGACAGATGTCAGGCACGACAAAAGATTCACATCAAACCCGCTGGTTAAACATTAATTCACCCCTTAAACTATATCACATCCTATACCTTCCAAACAGATATTTATCTTCAAACCATGACACTTGTAACAACAGAACCAGCTGTTTGTATGTAATGAGCGATAAATTAATTAAATGACACCTTTCATTGTGATTGATGACTTTCTTGCTTTAATCCGGCTCCTAACCAAGATCTCGATTGCAAAAATTCCTGTGCACAGACACAGCAATGTGCTTTTTTTTCCCCCCTTTGCACGAGATTGTACAGTGATTTTTCAATGAATTTTTATCGGGTAAAACCGCGTTAAGATACAATCGCGCAAACCTCGCACTGATTTACAACAAATTTAAATAGGCGTTTGGATTTTCTTAAATGTATAGTGCTTTCTAACTTCGCACACACACACACACACACACACAGAGAACTATCACTCGTTTAATTAAATAGCATTATGGTCACACATTATTGTACCTGTGAAACGTGGCGGCGTGTCATGGAAACAGACCTAACCTGGACGCCTAAAAGCAAGGAAAGACATTCACAAAACGTCGGTGTGTGATTAGACCATCTTAAACAAGATTCAAAGCAGGATTTTGACACACGAAATAAACGTGCTCTTATTATTTCAAATGGTTAAATCGACAAATGCTAAATGGTGACACATTTCCCCCCCGCCCCCACCCCCCCCCCACCCACCCAAAAAAAAAAGTAGAACGCAAATCATTGTCAGCCTTTTTTGTTTAAAAAAAGATGAAAACAAAAAACTTTTAACGCAGTATTTTCGATCATTTTCGACGGGATCGGATGAAAAAACACCCGTGTGATTGCTGGCGGGACTTTGAATCAATCTATCTGCGTCTATGGCGAGTCTTTCAGCAACTGGTATGAATTGTACTTCAAACACACGACCAAGTGTATGATTTAATGGTCACCCGGGGAGAGAATGTGAAGATTTCAAACAGGAAAGACCGTGCGTATAGTAAATACACCCTCCTCGGGATGGACGGCGTCGGTGGCGTGTTCACAGCGTTTGCTGAACTGGGTTCATTTTCAAAGCAATCTGAATGTCAATGTTACACCGGTTTCAAAGTCCCCAGCAATCTCTCTGTGAGCTCCAAATGCCAACCCGCCAGCTTGGTAATGAAATGTCGATATCACTCTTTTGAAAGAAAATATTAGGGATGAATCGATATTAAAACGTTCCACCCCCACCTCCCCCCCACCCCCCCCCCCCCCCCCCCCCCCACACACACACACAAATACCTTTGCATATGTAATTATATATTATATGATGCAACTGTTATATCTACATACAAATATATATATGTGTATGTGTGTATACATACACCTACATATATGCGAGATACACGTACACACGTATAACTTTGCTATATATTATATGTTATAAATATATGTGCAAATACAGGCCTATAAAATGGGAACAGGTAACTTTATGGAACCCTCGCCATATTGCCAATGCTTTAAAATTACCAGCCTGCTCAGGACAGACGTTCAAATAATTACAACCTTCAGAATAAATGCGCCCAGACATCAAACAACATGATCTATTTCAAATCATTTCAAAACATACTCGAGTCACACACACACACACACAGACTCGCTGTACAAAAATATTGGGTGAATATTTTACGAGACAGTGGGAGGTGATACATACACCACCGGGCAGAGAGGTAACCTTTAAAACAAAATTCGTTACCTGAGCTTTTAATTACAGTAATTTTCCCCCACGTTCAAATTACAAGCTTATACGTCTAACACATGATCTAAAACCACCACAATTAGCATCAAATCGTTCATAATCGAAATCTAATGAGCTATAGAGCGCGTATTAATCAATGACAACATCAGTACGCAATTACATAAATAATAATTTACAATTATTTATGGAATATCCTTTCTGCAGAAATTGCTGAAACTCACACGTGGAACAAATATCTCTCTCTCCCCCCCCCCACCCATTTCTACAACTGCCTGGAGTCGAGAGAAATGAGGTGAGACATGATGATAGAAACCCATCGTTTAAACTGTTATCTTATCAGATTTTTTGTTACACACACGCACACACACACATACAGGACTTCTCCCCCCCCCCCCCCCACCCCTCTCACCCATAGCAAAAGTTCACTTTTTTAAGGACAGTTACACTTGTGAGATCTCAACAGCTGTAGGGGGTGGGGGGGGGAGTGGATGGGGGGAGTGAGACAGAGAGAGAATGATTTAATAAGAAATGTGGGTTAGCAATTCTAAAATCAATGCACTCCCATCTTTCCAAGACCCTACTATTTGTACAATTATATAGATGAAAGCAGGATTAATGTAATCTCTCTCTCCCTCTCTCTCTCTGTGTATGATGCCCAGGGAATATGATAATACACTCATTGTATGAGATACAGAAGGAATCATTGTCAGCCTTCATTGAGGGAGGCACACACGTGCAGTACAGTATTTGAAACCAGTAACCTTAGGAAACCCTAACGTGTTGAAAGAAGGAGACACTTCCAATGCTCATAACTAGTGCTGTGAATTGTCACTCTTTTTAAAAAAAATCTAACTTACACATTGGGAAGCTGATCAGTGCAAGTGTGCAGAAAGGCAAATTGCGTTTGATTTTCTATCCATTCCTTCAATAACAACGTGAAAATAAAAAATAAACTAGAAAATTAATGAGCTATACAAACCTGAAATAGGTTTAAGATATTGAATCGGTGAGTGTGTGTGTGGGGGGGGGGGGGGGGGGGGGAGGGGGATACAGACATTACAGTAGTGCAGTACACAGTGAAATTATTTACCATGGAAAGTAGATTGGTAAAACACAGCAATGCAAATTATTGCAAGTACATCAACGTTAAATGAAGAATGTTACATTGGAAGAATTGTATTGGAAACAATGTCCCTTTGGATGTTTGTGATGATCCTATGGATTAGGGACATAATCTATCCCGACAATCTGAATGGAGATGAATAATTTAATAAAGATGGTTTCAAACCACTGCTAACTTCTGACATGTCGAATTTAGGCAGAAGCTGCACACTGTGAAGTTTATTTTTTTGTGCTGCGAATAACCTTTACATTTTTACATTGAATTATCGTTAAATAATTACAAATACTGTACAGACAAGCCACAAAAATAAGCAGTGAGAATCAGTGATTTATTTGTCAAGCAACGGGTAACGCTGCCCTCTACAGGGTAACATTATAAGTATCTATTTCTTCCTTCACACAATGATACCATGATCTTGTTTTTAAAATTGATGGTACCCGCCTCAATCGAGCTCCTTTATAGTACAAAATCATCTCATTGTGTGCACGTTTGCTAGATAGATTAATCGTGCACTAGATTCCTTAAAAACGGTCAATTGAGTTTCACTAGAGTGTGTCACATAAATCAGTGTAATTTTCCTCTTGTTGCCAAGTGCAGCCAATTTGACAGTGTGTTGTGGGATTTCTCGCCCTTGTGACTCCCACATTTGATACACGTGTGTGTTACCCAACATTGTGTTGAATTTTAAAAATCCCACTTTTAAACTCATCAATACCAGGTTAGGTTAATCTGTGAATGAATTTAAATCAGATCAGGCTACATACAAACCTGGTTAGAGCTTGTTCTAATAACAGAACTGTAACACAACAGTGGAAATCTATGTTTTGAGTCAGATACCTGTTTAATCAGATTCCTTTGTACATTTCCAAACTAATCAGGCATTAATCATAACTGACTAGAGTATGTCTTGCTGAATTCTTTTTTACGGTAAGCGGTTGGGAATGTGGAATTCTCTACCACACTCTTGTTCAGGCTGAGTTTACAAACTTTTTTTTTTTTAAAAAGGGGATTCAGGGAAACATACATTCAGGGAAGAATTTTAAAAGGTGAAAACGTAGTAGGATCGGAGTAGACTTTTCACTCACCGAATACACTTAACAGTCAATTCACTTTACAGTATATTCCGTGAAGCGCTTTGAGGCATCTCAATGACATGATAACAATTTTTTTCCCCCTCCAGTCACATCATAAACCTGATGGGGATATCAAATAGTCCTTGAACAATGAAGCTCACAGTGTTGAATCTGCGTGTTGACTTTCTTAATCTTGAGTTTTAGTTTTGATTCATAGCATAATGCACATTGACTTGGGCAACACAAATCATCACATTTGCCGTTTAAATATCTTCATATCCCGGCACTCTTAAGAGTGAAGCAAAACTCTTTTTAAAAAAAAATAGAATTGCTTGGAAACAAAGTGAGAAGATGTTTCCAGCAGGTTTAACATGCAGCACTTCTGAACTTGCTAACACAGAATCAATCTCTCAAGAGGTGGTTTGGAGTGGCAATTTGCTGTTTTTAACCAAAAAAGTCTGCAAATAACCCACACAGGTCACCTCGCCTACCCTGGAACAGATTCCACAAGGTATCATCCACACAATCAAAAGCTGTGAAGACAAGAAAGGTGAATAATGTTTCAAGTGGAATCCTGTAGCTCAGGGGTTAGAGCACTCACCTTACAAGCGTGAGACCTGTGTTCGAATCCAGGCAGGTCAGGGCGAAACTGTGGGTAAGATTCCTTACTCCACAAGCCTAGTAATAATCCCTCAAATAAAGGAATAATAAATTGGTCATTTAAATCTACAACTGTTTGTGGGACACTGCTGTGCGCAATTGACTGCCGCATTTTGCCCACAAATATAATCAATTAACTTTACAGTATATTCTGTGAAGCGCTTTGAGATATCCAGAAGACATCCAGAATATGGATGTGCGATATGAATATGCGCTATATCAAATGCAAGATTATTTATTATCTCAGTTTCATCCTTAAAGTAACTAGTTCACTATCTTTACAATATCGGGGGCCTATATACCAGAATTGCCTTAGTTTCATGAACCGTTCACCCTCTCCTCTCAGCTGGGATAGACGCTGAACACCCTGGAAAACCAGTAAAACTTGTTCCGTCTTCGTGAATTTGTCCTAGAGTAGAATTAGATTAAATTTCTTAGATGAACTGCTTGTATTCACTCCAAGTGAAGAAGTGGACTATTCATTGTTATATTCCCTTGAGATTCAAAAACAATTTTCAGGATATCAATTTGACCAAGATAGGTTTCCCTCCTTAGGCCAAAATGGAAATGACGGGGAATCCTCAAATGGGATGAAAAGGGATTCGCAAAGTTGGGGTGAGGTAGAAAAAAGAAAGAATGCTTTCAGAGACCACACGCACATATCTGTCTTTTATCATGGAATTTATTCAAGAAGAATTCGGGAAAAAAATACAGAAGATGAAGGGATTAAACAATTGTCGTGCCTAACAGCACAAAAGCCTGTACATAAATTAAATTGTTAAAACACTCAACAAATGGATTACATACTTAACAAAATTGTTAATGTTATATTAACAATTTTTTTTAAAAAGCCATTCAGGTTCTGCCTCTATTTATTTCAAGGACTTTGTCACCTCTGATGCACGAGGCATTATTCCACCTTACCATAATCCTCCCTTTTAGGTTTCACCTCATCTTTATGGTCTCGTTCTCCATTGCACATTTTGCTGATAGTTTTTCTGATTTTCACTCTCTCTCCTTTCCTCCTGCTTATATCTACTGCTTCTTCCGGTCTGGTCCCTGCCATCCATTCTGCTCTTCCAATCTACCTCTCTGCTCCAACTTCGATCTCTATATTTCCTGCCACCGTATCTTTCTTTACTGTGACTTCTACTTTGCCTGTCTTCTCTTTTTCGCTCTCTCTGCAGATCCCTGCTGTGGCTTCGGCTTTGATTTCTTTCCCTATTTTTGCTACTGCTCCTACTCCTACTCCGTCTTCTGCTGCCGGTCATCTCTGAACCCTTATGTAAATTCTTGGATTCATTGCTCGCATAAGTTTTTGGCAAATTTCGGTTATGAGAGTTACTTTTGCTGACATCGCGGTCCGAAGAAGTGTTTTGCTTTTTCTTTGAAGATTTCTTTTTCTTACGCACGTGCCTTCTTTCGTCAACATCCGAATCACTGGAACTACTTTCTGTGGTATCACTGGAAGAAGATGAACTGCTTTCCTTTTTCTTCTTCTGTTTCCCTTTGCTTTTCTTCTTCTTTTGCTTTTTCTTTTTCTCTCCCCTTTTCTTTTTTTCCATATGATCAAGTTTCCTTTGCAAATAGAATAGCCATTTAGGTTAGTACATCGAAAAAATAGAGTCAGGACACTTTACAGTAAGACGTCCCTCCAAAGTGAAATGCATCCATTATTATTAGCTGTGTTTTAAAAAAATATATATATAAATAAATTAATTTTTTTATATCAAACTATCAAAAATGACATTCAGAAATCTTTTTCTCTTCGAAATTTTTCTCTTATCGATGCTGTTAAAATGATATTGAATAGTTAGTTTAAAAATACAATTGGATCAATCATTTAAATATCCTACAGGGTATACAGCACAAATTGGATTCACTGCAGTGTAACATATTCTAAAATTATTCTCATAGATTTCAGATTATGATAAGATAATTATTAGGAAAACGATTGCTAGGATTGTAGTGTTTCTGGCTTTTATTTGAAATCAGGATTTGGATGACTAGGGTTCAAACAAAGAAAATGGGAGGAAATATCTCGTCACTCTGTGCAGCAATGAAAAGGCAAAAAACAAGTTTTGATATTCATTGAAACATACCTCAACAGTTTTTGTTTTTGTTTAGTGGAAAGAGATTTTAAAAACTCCACCTCAGGATCGTCGTCCTCCTCGCTTGCTACGTACATCTACACCAGGAAAAGAAGTTAAAGGCAGTTTTATTTAACGGAGGAATTTCCAGCTCAACTAAAAGCAAGCATTTTTAGCATAACTTTTAGGTTTCTTTGCAAATCAGTTTCTGATGGTCAGGAGCTACTATAAAAGCAACAAATTACATTCGGATGGCATCTTTCATGTTGAGAGGACGTACTAAACTGCTGGACTTGGACCCGAGCAGGGGTTGGGATCAGGAAGGGTGGAGGGCAGTGAGGGTAGAGGGGGAAGAGGGTTGCCCGAAGGTTCAGTTGAAGAGATGGGGGTCTCGAGGATGAAGTACATGACTACATGTAAATTATTTCTAATTAATTTTTTATACTAACATATCTATAGCTAGACACTACTAAATGCAACAATTAACAAAATTAACCTTTGTATTCTGTAGCTGCACAATAGTAAAGGGCACTGTTGACGACTGCACAAAATAAATCAATGCAGATGATGCTTCCTCATGAAGTGACTAATAAACAAATTTAGCACTGAGGTTTTGTTCTTTAGAATCTATTATTCAGTGACAGTATTAATGCTGTCATCTGACAGGATTAGAATTATAAAGAAAAAGATTCATGAAAAAGATATTGATATTGAACAATTTTAGAGAAACGTGGGAGTTTTGTAAATGAAACAATACAATTCATAGAGCGCCTTTCATGTGGGGAGGATTTAAGAAGATTATTATTCAGTTCTGGATGGGCACTCGGCCAGGATGCAACGTACATAATGCAATTGAATAGACAATAGTCACCACAATCCTAAATCCACCTGGGTTTCAATGTCTAAGAAAATGTTAGCTTGCTAAAGTTTAACAATGTAAGGAATGGAATATTTAACTTCCTTTTAATATAATATGAATATTACAATATTAATAATCCTTGCATTTGCTATAGCGCTTTTCACACCGTCTAGACGCCTCAAAGCGCTTCACAGAATATACTGTGAAGTGAATTGATAGTATATTCTTGGGTGAAATATGAAAAAAATTTAGCATTTTATACATTTTTAAACAGCAGTGCACTGCTTCATAACCTGGAATATAATGATTTCCACCTTCGACCACCCCTGATCCTCAGGCTAGTCTTACAAACATAAGTGTACCTGTGATGAATCATTTGTACTCCTGCCTAATACACTTTGTTTCAGTGCAAAGCCACTGTTTTTCATCTCCGCCATCAGCTCTGAGGGGTGCATCGATGGACCTGTTTAAAACACGATACTTTTCAATACTCATTGATGTCTGTCTACACTTAAGTTTCATTTCGCAGCTGGAAGCCACGTACCGCTTTGTTAAAAATAAAATCCCAGATAAATCAATCCAATGATCCTCTGCTGTGTAAATTGTTAGCTATCATTCCATAAAACATCACTTAAAAGAAAAAGAATTTCAGCTGACTTCATTTATCTTCATCACAGCAGGGAATCCTATTGCACAACCAACAAACATCAGAAACATTATACTTTGGAAAAAATATTAATCATATAAAGACATGATGTAATAGATATTTCTCAACAAGTTTCAGTTTCCTTAATTTCATAGTTAAATACTTTACAGTTCAATTGCCTCATAATAATAATCCTTGCATTTGATATAGCACTTTTCACATCTTATCGATGTCTCAAAGCGCTTCATAGAATATATTGTAAAGTGAATTGACTGTATATTTGCGGGCAAAACACGGCATGGATTGAAAATAACCAATTTTTATCATTTTTGGGGGGGACGGATTATTATTAGGCATGTGGGTAGAGAAACTTGCCCAAGGTTTGGCCCTGATTTGCCTGGATTCGATCACAGGTCTCATGCTTGTAAGGAGAGTGCTCTAACCACTGAGCTCCAGGAGCATGTCGTTTTTAAATCTTATAATAATTCAACTTTATTCCTGTATAGTAGTTGGACCATGCTAAATCATGTTTTTTAAAAGCAAAAATTAGCATATTTCGCAAATAAAATCACTATTTTTTAGGACAGAGGGGAATCCAAACTATTCTGAATATTTTTATTATTATCATCACAAAACAAAAGTGACCCTTTTTGTTAACTCTTCAGAATGAAATTCCCAAACTTTGCAATGATATAATTCAGGAGCAGATACTTTGATGGAAGCTGGGGACAGTTTATCTGAGCAGTTCAGTCCATTTTCGAGGTAAGTGTTAATCTGCCATTACATACCTGCACCTTCTGTAGAAACTGAACTTGCATTGATTCCTGAAAGGCCAAATAATGGGCATTCTCTGTCTGTATTCACATGACCCCATTTATGGCATTTAATACACCTGACATTTCGAACCTAGACAGGATATGAAGCAAAGAATATAAATATTATAAATGGACACTAATAGTAAGAAGCACCATCCACCCCAGGTCTCCCATGTGGTAAGGGAGACTTGACGGTAAGATTCGAATTTTAGGAGTGTGGAGACATTCCCTGTTCTCTTCCCTAAGATGTGAATGACAATTACCCCACTTGTGGTATTCTGCTGAATTACAGCACAGTTTCTATAAAGCATTCAGATGTTTCTTCGTGAAAGGCCCTATAAAAATGCAGGTTATTGTTGTTTTATAAAAGACAAGATATTTCCACAAAGTCCAGAGGTTAAATGAAACTTCTGGCTTTAGTTTAAAACTTATAGCTTATGAAGCCAAGGTAGTTGAGCATTTGAGTGACTGAATCGGGATTTGGGTCATAATAATATTGTTCTTGATCGCCTAAAAATGTTTTGCAATTTGCCATGAGTTTCCTTAAATTTTCCTGTGTACATTTTCTATAATCTTTAGAAAAACTTCTTTGCCATTTTTCACGTAATTTTCAGGTACAAATGCCCTCACTATATCTTTCTCGACATCAAGCATTGATGATCTGTTCAGATGAATGTCCACTTGCAAAGTAAAAGTGTCTTCAGCAAGCAATGGCTATTTACTCCTAAATGTGCACAGCAAAGATTGCAGGCAGACAAGTAGGAGTGTAAAATTGACTTTCAAATAACAATCCACAATTTAATTCTCCTCTTCTTCAGACCTTGTACTAACATCCAACATTGTGGTAAGCAAGTGAGTGGTCTGTGCCTTACCTATATGAAAACACTATTTTATTTTATTATAATAACAAATCTTTGTTATACACCTAAAAATTCACCTAAAAATCACCTTTGCTGATAGATGCCTGGTTTGAAGCCATGATGCTGAGGTGTACAGTCTATCGATAACTTCTGCAATGGCGGACGCCACGCAAGGGAAAAAAACGGCAGCGCGACTTTAAGGCTCTACTAGCGGCAAGCCAAAATACCTGTACAGTGCTCCCGTGTGACAATCGATTCATTAAATGCGCCATCGCGATTGTGCTGGATAACATCCAGTTAATCAGGTGGGGACTTTTGTTTTGATGTACCCGTTATACGGAAGTTCCGGTTGATTGAATCACGGATAAACAAGCTTTTACTGTATATACATGTATTATATATATATATATATGTATATAAAAGGCTATCTGCATCACACAGCATGGGGACGAACTTGGTGGTATAGTGGAAATTTATCTTGCAGGCAAGTTGCTCTTCATGAAACTATTTGCCAATCTATTATTTTTGCATGAACACAAAATACTGCTGATGCTCAGAACTAGACGAAGGATCATGGACCTGAGATGTTGACTCACTTTTCCTTTCACCATAGATGTTGCCTGACCTGCTGAGTGTTTCCAGTGATTTCTATTTTTGCTTATTATTTTTGCATATTTTCTAAATACATAAGTAGTCTCTAGCTTCTCTCTCTCTCTCTCTCTCACACACACACACACCTGGATTCCAAAAGGCTGGTCTCGAATGTTCATGTCATCTTTGGCGTATCTGGAATGCAAAAAAATACAGAGAATGGTTTGTGGAAGATCATATACTCATCCATCATTTCTGTTTCAGCTGCACCAATCCCTCCATTATTTTAAAATGGTTCACAAACCACTTTTGCAGAAGAAAACTAAAATATGGATGAGATTTCTGTTTGAACAGAAAAGGGGTAGCTGTAACATGTGTATTTAGTCAGGAGAGGACCTATATCACTAAGGAAAAATGTCAAGTAGACATTTTACACAGATAGCATAGATTCTTACCTACCCCTCTCTTAGGCTGATTCAAAGCTGATTCAAAGCTGATTCAAAGCCAAAAGTATGGTCTTTCTGGGCTATTTTGGCACCCATGTGATATTCAGCAGCCCACAGAAAGACAAAATGAATGTTAAAATTAAGGATAACGCAAGAACATTTACTGCTACAAGATAGCAATAGTTAATCTGCCCTCTGCTAGATTGCTTGTCAGCTATAACGTTGATAGGGTTTTAGTTTGCTGGGTTGTCTGCAACCTACAATCCTATGTTTACCATCAAGTGATGGTACTTGGTCCAACAACAACAACAACACATTACACTTATAAAGCGCCTTTTACGTCGGGAGGATGTCCCAAGGCGCTGCACAGGAGGCGTGTGACCCGAGCTGAGAGGGGAGTGTTCGGGAAGGGGTGAAACAAGTAGGGGAGGTCGAAGAATTCGGGGTGGAACAAAAGGCACGGTCGAAGAGGAAAGTCTTCAAACCGGCCTTGAAAGAGGAAAGGGAAGAAACGAGACGGAGGGATTGGGGGATGGAATTCCATAGGGTCGGAGCAGAAAAGCTGAAGGCCCGGCCTCCGATTGTGGGGCAGTTCGGGCGGGGGGCTTCGAGCAGGCCAAGTCCTGCTGAACAGAAGGTCCGGGTGGGCTTGTAGGGGGAGAGTAAATTGGTTAAATAGGACGGGGCAAGGCCATGTAAGGCCTTGAAGGTGAGGACGAGGATCTTGAACTCGATCCTCTGGAGGATGGGGAGCCAGTGGAGACGGGCGAGGGTGGGGGTTATGTGGTCGCGGGGGCGGGTGCGGGATAGTACACAGGCTGCAGAGTTTTGGATGACCTGCAGCCTGTGAATGGAGGAACTGGGGAGGCCGACGAGGGGAGATTTTCCGTAGTCCAGCCTTGAGGCGATGTACGGGTGCACGAGTGTTTCGGCAGCGTGGGGGTAAGATAGTTGCGGAGCCTGGCAATGTTGCGTGGGGGAAATAAGCGGTGCCGGTCAAGGCACGGATGTGGGGGAGGAAGGAAAGTTTTTGATCGAACATGATGCCGAGGTTCCTGATTGGCTTTGTGAGGTGGAGAGTGCAGCCTTGGATGTTGAGGCTGGCAGCGCCCGATGTGCGGAGGCGCTGGCTTGAGCCGATCAGGAGGGCCTCGGTCTTACTCACGTTCAATTGCAGGAAGTTGTCCCTCGTCCAGGACTCGATGTCGGACAGACATGCTGTCAGAACATCGATCGTCTGGGGGTTGAGGGATGAGGCAGAAAGGTACAGCTGGGTGTCTTCCGCAAACATGTGGAAATTTACCCCATGTTTGCGGATGACATCGCCCAGAGGGAGTGTATAAATGGTGAAAAGGAGGGGGCCGAGGACAGAGCCCTGAGGGACGCCGTGAGAAACTGTGCGGGGGTTTGAGGAAAAACCATTGGAAGATACAAAGTGTAAACGGTGGGTCAGGTAGGAATGGAACTAGTCAAGGACTGTGCCTTGAAGGCTGAGGTGGGAGGAAAGACGTTGGAGGAGGATGGTGTGATCGACTGTGTCGAACGCAGCAGACAGGTCAAGGAGGACGAGGAGGCAAAGGGAGCCCCGGTCACAGGCGGTTAGGATATCATTTGTAACCTTAACCAGGGCAGTTTCTGTGAGGTGAACAGGGCGGAAACCTGATTGGAGGGGTTCAAGGAGTGAGTGAGTTGAAAGGAAAGAGCGGAGCTGGGAGGCAACAACTCTTTCAAGGACCTTGGATAAAAACGGGAGGTTGGAGATGGGTCGATAGCTTGACGGTTGCGACGCATCAAGGGAGGGTTTCTTCAGGATAGGGGTGATGGTGGCCGTTTTAAGGGAGGTAGGGACGGTGCCTGAGGAGAGGGAAAGGTTGATGGTGTCAGAAATGAGCGGGGCCAAAAGGTGGAGCTGGGTGCGGAGGAGGGGGGTGGGGATGGGGTCCAATGAGCACGTGGTGGGTTTCATGGAGGTGATTATTTTAGTGATTGAAGACGGGGAGGTGGGGATGAAAGTATGAAGGAGGGGTTGGGTGAGGGTTGAAATAACGGATGGAGGGGCGGAGGTGGAGGAAAGGTGGGGGGAGGAAACTGCGGAGCGGATTCTCTCTATTTTGGACTCGAGGAAGTCCAACATCTCCTCACAACGTTCGTTTGAGGAAAGGATCTGCGAAGCGAGACGGGGGGGGCGGAGGAGCTGGTTGGTGGTGGCGAAGAGGAGGCGGTGGTTGTCCTTCGCTTCCAGGATTATCCTGGAATAGAAGGCTGATTTGGCGGTGGCTAGGGCGGAGCGGTAAAATTTGATGCAGTTCAGCCAGATTTGCCGGTGGACTGTGAGGCCAGATTTGAGCCAGGTGCGTTCAGCTGCTCGCACTTGGCTTTTGAGGGAACGGAGGTGAGTTGTGTACCACGGTGATGATCGGGAGTGGGAGACGGTTCTGGTGGTGAGGGGGGCCAGGGTGTCGAGGGTAGTGGAGAGGGTATTATGGAGGGCGGTGGAGGCGGAGGATGGGTCGGTGCAAAAAGAGTGCCACTGTGGGAGGAGGTCGGAGGTTTCGAGGGCAGAGGTGAAAGTTTGAGGGGGAATCTTCTTCCAGGGCCGGTAGAAGATGGTGGTGGGTTATGGAGGTGGAGGGGGGAGGGATAGAGATGTTGAAAGAGATGAAGAAATTGTCTGAAATGGCCTTGTCGGTGATGGTGACGCCAGAGACGTTGAGGCCTCGGGTGATCACCAGATCGAGCAGATGGCCATGGGTGTGGGTGGCAGTGTTAATATGAAGGGAGAAGTTGAAAGACGAAAGTAAAGAGGAAAATTCAGAGGAAATGGGGCAGGATGGGGTGAAATGGAGGTTGAAGTCGCCAAGAATGATGAGGCGATCAGAGGAGGCACAAAGGGAGGTTAAAAGTGAAGAAAAATCTGAAATGAAAGTGGGGGAGGGTTTGAGGGGGCGATAAACTAATAGGATTATTATTAGGTCCATTATCAACAGTGCCTTGAAATCCTGTGGACCTGCCAGGCTCAGGCATTGAAATATCAAAAGATTTCATAAAGGATCAATTAAATTCTGATCTACCGTTACCTTGCTCAGCTACACACACAAAAAACCCCCACTGTTTGCCTTCATCCCAAAGAACATTGTCTTGAGTTTGTCATTTGACATTTTGGGGGGAATATTGGAAAAGGATGCTGCAATTTGCTGGTCATTTTCCAACATTGAGTTAATCGGATGAAAGACGTTCGCTCTTTAAAACTAAATCAGCCATGAACTTACTTTTCTCGTGGAGCAACTTTCTGCCATTCAAACTTATATTCCGTCTCCCCTTCTGCCTGCTAACACATAAATAAAACTTTAGCTTTAAACTAGCCTGATCGAAAAACTTTTCGAACATCATATTGTATTTGATTCAAAAGAGTGTTTATACAAAATAAACCGCATTTTCCTACCTCAGTGCTCTCTTTATTGTAGGTCAATGAAAACATAGAAAGGAAAACAGTAATTAGTATACTTTACACATTAATTTCAGAGCTTAACGAGCACACAGAAATAGATGTCCCTTTCTATGTGAACTCTTACATCTCATGAAATTCTCAAACTAATAAAATATTCCGTTTTACCAGACTTTGTTCCTGGAGGTGCTTCATACATAAAGTTAAGCCCATTTTTCACTCGTTCATCACCCATGAGCAACCTTAAAAAAAAGCAAAGATGTAATAACAGTTGAATGTTAAATTGAAAGAAAAAGTATTTGCACCTAAGAAATATAACTGTTACCTTAGAATTATCATTAGAATAAGTAATGTTTATATACCATACCTGTTATCATATATATCTTGTTCTTTTACATACTGTTGCATTAGTTCTTCCTGTTTCTTTTTCTCATACGAGATTTTTTGTTCTGCCATCCAGACCTATATAAAAAACATCAAATTCTTAGTATATATGCAATACATCTTTTATAATTAATTACAAGATGTAACTGTCTTAATTTTATTGAGTCTATAAGATATAGTGATTTTCCAACAATATTAACTTAATAGTTGCGAGTGGGAGAGAATCAAGATTGACAGCAAAGTATTCACATTACTCAACTATTTATAAAGCAAAAGCATTCATTGAATTCTCCTCTGCCGAACAACTCAAACGTCTACACACATTTTAGAGGTGCCAATTTATGTTCTGATAACACAGAATCATTTGTACAGTTGAACTAAATTTTGAAATGGAATTCATCCTCTTTGACTAATGTCAATGGTGCCTTTGACATCCACCTAGACAAGTACACAGAACTTAGGTTTAATATCTTAACGGAAGGACATTCAGTTAACTTTATAGTGTATGCTTTGAAGCACTTTGAGACGTGTCAAAGATGGTGAGAAGGTGCTGCACCAAAAGCCAATACAGTATTATTGTTCAGATAATTTTGCGTTTTGCCCCCGAGACAGTGTTCGTGCAGCTTGTGAGCTAACAACCCTCTGAACTAGAGAGCTGAAGACTGAGTTGAGCTAACAATTTGCACAACCCCCGATAGCAATTTATGACTGTTGGGACACTGCTATACGCAATTGACTGCCAATAGCAACACCTTCCATTTATATAACGCCCCTCATGCAGGGTAGCATGTCAGAGGGCTGACAAGTTTCATTTCGCCCACAAAATATACAGTCAATTCGACAAAATATGCAGTCAATTCGCTTGACAGTATATTCTGCAAAGTGGTTTGAGACTTCCCAAAGATGTGATAAGGCACTATATTAAATGCAAGGATTATTATTATTATACAGCACCACAGGCCACGAATCACAACAAACGGCTACAGGAGGCAAAGTTCAAGAACACTTGAATAACAAGTTGACAGGTTTCGGCCACAAAATATACAGTATATTCTGTGAGGCATTTTTTTTTCCGATTGGCATCTTGAAGTTGCAAATAAGGCGCTATGCTATACTGTATATCCAATGAAAAGATTAATATTATCATCATGATGATTGCATTAGTGTGACTTTGTCCATTACTGTAGCCATGGGAATAATAATGATGATGGTTATTATTACACACCACTTATATTATTATCATACACCATATATTATCATATTATTATTATTATTGTACACCATTTATTATGATTCACCACTTATTATTGTTGTATTATTATACACACTTATTATCACTACACTATAACTATATTAGTATACTCTGTGAAGCACTTTGAGACGTCTAGAAGATGTGAAAAGCGTTGCATGAAATGCAAGGATTATTATTATACACTTCTTTTTATACCCCACTATAATATTATTATTAATATACACCACTTACTATTTACTTACTATTACAGTATTATATACCACTTATTATTATACACAATTACAATATTATTTTTTATTAACACATCACTTTCTATTTACTTACTTTTATTATATTATTATACACCACTTATTATCATACATCACTGCAATATTATTCATATACATCACTTATTTACTTACTATTATTATATTATTATACACTACTTATTATCATACACCACTAGCATATTATTATTAATGTGTAATAATACTATTATAGTATTACTATATACTTTCTATTATTATAATGTCATTATTATATTATTATACACCACTTATTATTATTAAACACCACTACAATATTATAATTAATATGCACCACTTGCTATTTACTTGCTATTATTATTACTATTATCCCCCGCCCCGCCCCCCCACCACCCCACCCTCCCCCACCTCCCGACCTGACTGTTCAGCGCCTTGGGACGTCCTCCCGACGTGAAAGCCGCTCTATGAATGTAATTTTTTGTGGTTGTTGTTGTTATTATTAAATCATCACAAATCACTTATTATTAATTATTATTGCACAGCACTACAATATTATTATCAATACACACCACTTATTTACTTATTATGATATCATTATACACCACTTATTATTATGATTATTATTACACACCACTACAATACTATTATCAATGTGCACCACTTACTATTTGTATATTATATACCACTAATAATAATCCGTCCAAAAAAAACCACAATAATAAAATCGGTCATTCACTCCACGACTGTCGGTGTGGGGGACACTGCTGGGCGCAATTGGCTGCCGCGATTCGCCCACAAATCTACAGTCAATTCACTTTACAGTATATTCTGTGAAGCGCTTTGGGACGTCGATAAGATGTGAAAAGCGCTACATCAAATGCAAGGATTATTATTATTAATGTACACCACTTACTATTTGTATATTATACACCACTTATTATTCCACATCCCTACAGTATTACTGTTACTATACACCACTTAACATCGACTCACTTACAATTATCATATCATTATACCGCTTATTATTCCTATGAAGTCTCTTATTATACAGCAGCACAGGCCCAGACAGCGGGGCTGGGCTGGGGGCCCTCGCACTCTCGGGGGGTGTGTGTGGGGGGGGGGGGAGGAGACACTCTCACCTTTTTAATGTTGGATTTGGAGGCCGGATGGAAATCCTTCTTACACATGAAGTTGGCGAACGACTTGCCCATGTTGAGCAGAGTTTCGGAGCCGCCGCCGCCGCCGTCGGGATGAGGTGGGAAGTGAAGCGACTGGACTGGAAGAGACTACAATCCCCAGAAGGCTGTGCGGGGAGAGGGGGATGTGAGGGATGGGGGGGGGGGGTTAGAGGGAGCGGGAGAAGAGAGCACTTCCGGGGGCAAAAGGCAACGGCGTTACCATGACAACGGAGAGGTCGAGAGGGAGGGGGAAAGATGAGGAGTGAGGGAGGGAGGGGGAGAGATGAGGAGGGAGGGAGGGAGAGGGGGAGAGATGAGGAGGGAGAGATGAGGAGGGAGGGAGGGGGAGAGATGAGGAGTGAGGGAGGGAGGGGGAGAGATGAGGAGTGAGGGAGGGAGGGGGAGTGATGAGGAGGGAGGGAGGGAGAGATGAGGAGGGAGGGAGGGAGGGAGGAGGAGTGAGAGAGGGAAAGGCAAGGATGGAGGAGTGAGAAAGAGGGGAGGGGAGGAGGAGAGAGAGTGTGAGAGAAGGGGTGGAGAGAGGGGAGGAGAGAGGGAGGGAAGGGGAGGAGAGACAGATTGGTGAGGGGGGTGGAGGGCAAGGCCTAGTGTGTGTTCAGTGGAGGCCGAGTTCAAGTGAAAGTGGAGGAGTTTCTGTTTCCTTTCCTGGCTCCAGGTAATGCGCAGCTCCCTGGGTTCAGCTGCCTTCCCAGGCCTCCCGCAGTTATTCTCATCATATTAACAATAATAATCCTTGCATTTGGCACCGAGCCTTATCATTGTCGTCCAGGCGTCTCGATTCCATTCACAGACTGTTACTGTAAAGTGGATTGGTTTTGTATTTGGTGGCAGAAACGCAGTTGCGCACAACAGCGTCCCATCAATAGCCATGGTTTGCTGTCCGTTAGCTGAACGAGCATCAGCCGGAAGGTCAACATCGCCTTCATAATAAAATAATAATAATAATCCTGGCATTTGATAACAGTGCCTTATCGGGGCGTTGAGACGTTTCGGAGCGCCTCACAAGTTCTGCCGTCCACAGTGGGGGTTGACTGCTTATTTTGTGGGTGAAATGGGGTAGCAGATTAAATTGCGCAGATCTGGAAGAATCCCCTTGCTCTTGACCTGCAGGCGCTTCCCGAGAGGTTTGCCAAAGTTGATGCCGGCAACACAGAAACAACAAAGATCAGACAGTATTTCTCTACCCAGCGAGGGCAAGCGGGAGCTTGTTTAATGTTTTTTTACACCAACATTAATCTTTGCATTTGCAGCACCTGCCATAATGTCATGATGTCCCAAAGTGCTTTTGAGCAGTAATTTAAATTGTCACAGATGTACAGCATTCCTCTCGGAAATATATATTGGAGTAGGGCCTGATTATTAGCAGAACATAGGTACTGCAATATTATCAAGGCATTTAAAATGATCTACTAATTTGACTGTGGCTTGCACCTTTTTGTTGTTGGGACAAATCTTGGGAAAAATACTCAGCAGCAGACAAAATCTCCTAAACTTCTCAACATTTTCTTTCCTCCAGCATGGCTTTCAGAAATAGATGCCCTCCTCAGTCTTGTGACACATTTGTGGCTTTGCCTCCAGCAACAGCTAGTGGTCGGATCATTTTTGGAAAGAACTCTGATAGGCCTGGCAGTGAAGTTCAGGAGGTTGTATACTATCCTAAAGCAGTTTACCCATCGGGAAGTAAAGTTGAGGTGAGGAATCAGTTTATTTTTGAAAGCACAATTAGCCTAAGGCTCATAACATCTCTATGCTACTGTACTTTTAAAAGCGATTTACAGATATTAACTTTACACAGCTCCTTCAAATGCGCAATCTCAGACAATAATGTATAATATTTGTAGAATATTCCCATTGCTGTCAGTTGCAAAAGATATTCAGATTGTACGCTTTTCAACAGCTGATTCATATAAAGTACATTATAGTGAACATAAGAACAATCGAGGTGCCATTATATTCGCATGTACACACAAAATGGATCTTGAAATGAGCTTCACATTAAAATGCACAATTTAAATTTAAATTGTATGTAATATGTCATGTCACATGTGAGAAAATTACATGCAGGGTGAAAAATGACAGAAGCTTTTCTACAGAGTTGAAACTGGTATCTAATTGTTTATATTGCAGTGCACATATATAACGATTGATCAGGTTGAGAGGACGCATGAAGTTGTGCTCAGTCGGCCAGCCTGGTTGTGGGGAGCTGAAATGGGAGCTAATGAATACGGAGTATGTATTGGCAATGAAGCCGTCTGGGGCAAAGAAGAACCCAATGATGAAGAAGCCTTGCTGGGCATGGATTTAGTCAGGTTGCCTTATCTTATATATTTTTGCAAAGTTATGATGAGCTCACTCCGGTAGGGGAGGGCGAACGAGAAACAATTTCAGCGGAATGGCTGTTTTTTTTAAATGGAACTTCACGTATACATTGCATTTATTTTGTTGTTTAGAAAGCGCATTCATTTTCTGATTTTTTTTAGGATTGATTTCAGAATGTAATTTTTTTATTAAATGATCACATATCAATTATATTTGACTGTTTAAACTTAGCACTATGTTCGGCAGCTTTTATGCTAACAACTATCTGTAATAATAGAACGAATTTTAGTATAAGAACAATCATTTTTGATTGGTTTGGATTTATGATTATATTCTAGGCATTTAAAAAAATATACTTTGAATTACATTTTAGGCTTGGCCTCGAAAGAGCTGAAACAGCAGAACAGGCTGTTGATATCGTTGTTGATCTGTTGAAGAAATATGGACAAGGTGGGAACTGTATGGAGGATCTGGCTACATTTACCTATCACAATAGCTTTCTGGTGGCTGACAGGAAGGAGGCCTGGGTTTTGGAGACAATTGGCAAATACTGGGCAGCAGAGAAAATTACAGGTATGGACCAATTACCTTTATCTTGTGGAAGCATAGGAATGGTTACAACGCAAAAGAGAGGCCATTTGGCCCATCGTGCTTTTGCTGGTGCTTGACCTCCCAAAACTTTATGAAACTTGTGCTTCCTATACTCAGAAGGGGTTCGGAATATTTCAAACCAACTCTCCATCACCACAAAGATTGACAAGGAGCATCCAGAATTGAGGAGTTATGCCAAGACTCGAGGCTGGTGGGATGGCCAAACTGATTTCAATTTCACTGCCGTGTATTCATACCAGGACACTGCAAGGATGTACGAATCGGGTAACCGTTACTGTACTGGTCACCAGCTTCTTAAGAAACATGAAGGTAATTAACCTCTGTTGTAATATTACAGCCTCTTGAATTATTTTTTTGCTAATTTTGGGTGTAATAATCCATTGCTTTGTTATCGACAGTTGGTAACATTTGAGCCAGAGAAAATAAATTTTTAATTAATTTACAATAAACCCATATAGTACATAATAAACAAGGCAATTAATTAACAGACACTTTGTGATTGAAATAATGTTCCAAAATTTCTTGTTGTTTAGTTCTCATGACATGTCCGATTGTCAAATCCAGATTGATGTCAAATAACAAGTTTGGTGCCCCGCCCTCTAGTTAATATTAATGTTTGTGTTTTACAACAGGAAATATTACAGCTGAAACCATGATGGAAATTCTACGGGACAAAGATAGTGGCATTAATAGGGAGGACGGGACAACAGGTAGCATGGTTTCCATTCTGCCTGTAGACTCCAGCAAATGCTGCATTCACTTCTTTACAGGAACTCCTGATCCTGAGAGGTAGGTCAATATCTGCCAACACTTTCATTCTACACAGCTGATTACTATATCATCCCTAGTTTTATAATAAGAAACAATAATAATCCTCGCGTTTGATGAAGAGCTTTATCACATCGTTGAGACGTCTCAAAGCGCTTCACAGAATATACTGCAAATGTGGATTGACTACGTATTTGTGAGCAATTGCACACAGCGGTGTCCCACAAACAGTCATGGATCGAGCGACCAATTTGTGTTTTGGTGAAGACACGATGAAGTTATTCCAAGATACAGATAAATTTTGATCAACAATTGTCAAAACTCAGTTGCTTAGTCAATCTATTAGTAGAATTCCGAGAAACATTGCGTCACGGTTGTTAACCATCAATACTTGTGAAACGCGGCCACACTTCACCTACCTGGTTTCCTTGCTCACTGTTGCTGGTGAAATTCTGTTAGTCGACAGCAGGCGGCACTGTTGCAACATCTTTTTCTAGTGTACAGTATTCAAATTTAGGATTGTACAAAAAAACTGAGAATACTGTACTGTCAACGCCATATTTTAAGTTTTTTTTAAAGTCAACTGTTCTGCAGCGCATTGCTTGAAACTAGTTTTTCTTATTTTCATCTGTACTGCACAGCTTGCATTAATTTGGATTGTGCGTGTGTCCAGATCAAATTACCTGTAATACAATAAATAGTGTCTCGGGGCGCTTGACAGTGGTGACACTGCATGTTTGGGTGCCATCTATTTTGACACTATGGGCTATTATTCAATTTTCTAAACTGGTATTGTGGGCTCACAGCCTGAAATCATTGTTGCAATTAATAAGGAATGTTTTAATTTTTTTTTAATCCAGGAATATAACTCCTTGCATGTGCTAAAATGTGCTACTGTTGGAAGTAAGTGTTCCACAGTCGCATCAGTCCTGTGCTATAATTGCCAATTCAACTATCAGTGTTATCAAATATTTGCTCTGTGTTTTTTCTCAGGTCTGTTTTCAAACCTTTTATCTTCGTATCAAATATTCAAGAGTTACTAAACACAAGTTCACCTGCATTTGGTCCTGATGATCCTGCGAAGAAAAAACCACGATTCCAGACCAAACCGGACAGAAGACATGCGCTTTATAAGAAGCATGAGCCAGCAGTTGAAATTATTGAAAAATACAAGGTAAAGCAAATTTGGGAGGGAGTAAGGAATAGAGTATTGTGTGCAGTTTTGGTCTCCTTATTTAAAAAAGGACATACTTGCCTTAGAGGGGGTACAGCGTAGATTCACTAGGTTAGTTCCTGGGATGAGGGGACTGACCTATGAGGATAGGTTGAATAAACTAGGGCTGTATTCTCTAGAGTACAGAAGAATTAAGGGGGATCTTATTGAAACATATCAGATTCTTAAAGGGCTAGATAAAGTAGACACTGACAGACTGTTTCCCCTGGAAGGAGAATCTATAACCAGGGGTCACAGTCTTAAAATTAAGGGTCAGCCTTTTAGAACAGAGTTGATGAAACATTTCTTCACTCAGAGGATAGTGAATTTATGGAATTCACTACCCTAGAAGGCTGTAGATGCTCAGTCCTTGAACATTTTCAAGGCTGAGACTGATAGATTTTTGAAAAATAGAGGGAGGGATTAGGGGATATGGAGATAGGGTAGGTAATCAGAGTTAGGTGAGAAGATCAGCCATGATCTTGTTGAATGGCAGAGCAGGCTCGAAGGGCCGAATGGCCTAATCCTCCTAATTCTTATGAATAGTTGAAGACTCGGGTGGAGTATAAACACCAGTGAGGGTTGACTGGTTGGACTGGTAGGCCTGTTTCCGTGCTGTAAATTCTTTGTAATCAGTATTCATTCAAGTGCATACTTAAGCAACAGTGAATATACCGGAAGGAACGAATATGGGAATGGTAGACTTTGGACAAACTGTATTAAAACTCACAAATTATTATGTGTGTTAATCCCCAGAATCGAGGTCCCAAATTACTGCAGAACATGAGAAATCTGGAGAAGCAACAAATGAAAAAGGCAGAGGAATTCCTACAGAGCCAATCAATGGATTTTACAGAAGTTGTTCATATTTTTTCTGATAGTGTAGACATGGAAATTGAAATTTACACTGAAAATGTGAGCCAGCAGTAAAAACAATTAGTATTCATACAAGCACATACTTGTGTAACAGTAAAAAAAAACAAGAAATTAGCATATTTGAAATTATACCTCAAGCAAGCTCATGTTTCAGAAGCTGCTGCTAAGTTTTACTGGTTTGTAAACCAACTTCTCATTTTTTATGCAAGCATGGAAACAGTTTGAAAGGAAATTCAATTGTATTCCTATAAATAATTCTAGAATCAAAGAGGGTACACATTGAACAAAATGGAGGTAAACATTTTAGTGGTCTGTCTCTATTTTAGTGGGTTAGGGTCAATGCTATTGACTATGGAAGTTATTACTCTTGATATTTCAGGAGTTATCGCTGTGATACTGGATCTTTTTCAGAGTCACTGGGCAATGAAGGTAGGGAGGGAACTGTAGAGATAATGTCTCCATAAATCCGCCAACAGTCTAAGGGTTCTTTCAAAATGTATTCATTAAATTAAAAGCTTAGTACCGGATCATATCATTTGGTCAGTATTGGCTAGTGCTGCTGAAAATGTCAAGTTAGTTGTGGAAATTATTGGAAATAGGTAAACTGGATCATCATAACAACAACTTGCATTTATACAGCTCCCCCTCACACAGGGGAGTGTCCTAGAGTACTTTGTCATGAGCAAATTGTTACTACCCATTATCATCAGCTGACATGTCAACACACAGCTGTAGGCCTGGGATTTTCTATCACAATGACATGTTTGGGAGGCGCCAGCTTGGTGCTTTTCCCTAAGGAGCATTAGTCAATTGGAAGGTAGTTTTCATGGGCTTCCCTGGTGCTTCCTACCCGATTACAAAGTGGGACCAGCAGTGATCTGAGCCTATATATCATCGGCCAATTATTATCATGTAGTACCAGGAAACTTAAAAGCAGAAAGATAAAACATGGATGTCAAATTTAACTAAAAATAATCTGCAGTGATTTGTGCTGATTTGCCACTTTGGAACTTGAGAGGAGAAAAGATTGTATGTCAAATCAAGTGGACAAATTAAATTATGACAATGATTGCAAAATGGCTGATTACAAATGTAAGATTTTTTCGGTTAAGTGCTTAAGATGTACAAACGTATATTAAACATTTAAATTTATTTCTATCTCATGACAGACTTTTTTTCCCTCTTTAGAGTTTATGATTGTAAGAATATTGTAACTAATATACCTACTCTGTAACATTGAATTCTATTAACAGTATGTGCTTTCTGATAATAATAATCCTTGCATTTGACATAGCGCATTATCACATCTTCGCCACATCTCAAAGCATGTCGCAGAATACACTGTAAAGTGAAATGACTATATTTTGTGGGCGAAACATGGCATGATGACATTTAGATCTTGAATGGCACCGAATATAATGGTGCACTCGTTCAAAATAGAGAAGTTATTGAATTGTTCAACTTCGGTGATAAATAATAATACTTACATTCATTATAGAGCCTCTCACATGAGGAGGATGTCTCAATGCGCTTCCCAGCAGCAACAAGAAATTACATTTGTAATTATCAACAGCTAAATAATAAAATAGTCTACATAAATCTCACCACCCAAACACGAAGCCCAGGAGTATTAAATCTGGAATTGCTCTACAACAATTAAGGACACTTTTCAACATGTCAAATTATTTATTACAATACCAATACATTCCAACAGTTCACAGACCATGTCAAGATTTTAAAAATGGCATTGCATTGCTGTAAATCAAGTTAAAAGTAACAATCCATTTTCAGCACAGGACAAATAAGTAGGAGGTTAAAAAAGTGCAACACTTTGAATAAATAGAATTTGGAGGATTCAGCATTCATACTGACCTCTTTCTACATGCCTTTCATGTATGGTTTAAAAGTACATCTAACTTAAAGTGCAGTGTTTAAAATTATTACACCAATTTGAGCCCATCTGTTATGTTCCATTAAAGCTGAGAAACACAGATATGAGTTGTATTTTACAGACACGACCACAAATAAGGTTCAACTTTTTGAGTAACTTTATGGCACAGAAGCAATGGTGGTTTGCTTCATAACTTCCAACTTGCTGCAAATGCATATTTATCCAACTTTACTTAGTTCTCTTCAAACGGAAAGCAAACATGCTCAGTGTAGTCTCTCCTAGTCTTTAACGTAACAGCTTTACAGTGAATTGTAACGTTTCATAATCAGTAGGTTTATAGTTTGTACAAAGATGTTCGTATAACCTCAGGTAATGGGTATTTCTGACCGTGGTAAGATTTGAAATAATATCAATTGCTTTTCCAACAGGCAAGAATCTTTTTTTAAAACTCTTTGGTTAATAACATGCAGAACTCACAACACAAAAAAAAACACACATTCAAATGACATTACCAGTGTTGTCGGAATGAAAGGAAAACATTTCGTAGGATTCATCCTGAGTTTCTAAGTAGCTCTAGTGACCTTCAAGATCATATGGCACCATTGGCATCATACGATAGTACAGAGACTCATCACAGAATGAATAGTCATCAGTGATATGCTGAATGGCACCACCTTTAAGTAGTCGGTCTCCATAATTCACAGCTTCACCTCGATCGTGGGCCAGACCCACTTGAATCAACCAGTCCACAAGATGGCATCCCTGGAACACATCTGTGTAGCTTTGTGCACCGCACCTGTGTCAAAGTAATGATTCATCCACTTGGTCTGCAAGTCTCACACCACTGTTTCACAGGAAAAGACACAGCAAAGAATAGCGAGAAAAAGTGGGTAGGATAGTACAAGATAAATTAGCATTGGTTATAAATGTTCAAATCGACACAAGCCAGGATCACAAATGGATGAAACTATATCACAGTGTTACCCCCAAGATTTATATATACAGTATATATATACACACACAAGTGTTGTACTATTTGCTCACTGATATTAGTCTTGAAAGCAGTGCAGCAGACACTTTAATAACAACAACTTGCATTGATATAGTGCCCTTTCTTGCGGGGCAGCGTCTCGGAGAGCTTAATAGATTGAGGTAGGAGGTTTGCAGCAATTCATAATAGCATCCCACATCCACTGTGAGGTTCCTATTCTGTCAGCCCTACAGGAATCCAAAATGTTTACAATGAATGCTTTTAAAAAGCCTTAAACAATAGCAATTGTCAGCCACCTCAGCCACCAGAGGAATAGTCAACTTTCCCCTTGTAGAGTAAGACCAGTGTAAGATAATGTAATAATAATAATAATTATTATTATTAGATAATGTAGTCAGAAATGCAAATTTTATTGCACCTTTGTTCAGCCCAATGTGATTCACAATGTCTGTTATCTGTCACTTGA
Source organism: Hydrolagus colliei (assembly GCA_035084275.1). NCBI lineage: Eukaryota > Metazoa > Chordata > Chondrichthyes > Chimaeriformes > Chimaeridae > Hydrolagus > Hydrolagus colliei. The sequence goes on along the minus strand of CM068747.1, from coordinate 24,572,129 downwards.
CTTACCTGACATAAGTTTTGCTTTTATACTGTGTACGCTATGTGTGTTTATACTGTATGGTTGGCAGTGAATTGCGACAATGTTGAACAAAAGGTGGAGGAGTAAAGGGGAACTCAGTCAGTGTGAAATCACACGGAAAATCTACTGAAACATCCTGGGGGTGGAGGGGCTGGTTTCAGCAGCTGTGTGATACACATTAAAGATGTATTAGAATTGTGCTGAGCTTGTTCCCCCATTTACTGTTCAAACTTCTGTTGGACAAGTCTTGAAGCTTTGAACAGGCCAATATTTCATACCATCAAAGAGTGCGTCACTCTCTTTTAGTGGGTCACCACCCTCCCCGCCCAACCAAATCAGGTGTTTTGTTTCATTTTTAGCTCCAGTCAGTTAAACACAGTGTAGAGCACAAAGTACCAAAAGCCAACGTTCTTAATCAGTGTAGCGGTTATGCTTCTGTTTGTGTTAATAAATATTACGAATAATAAACCAGAACTCCAGAGACTGTAATGACACTAAAGTTCCATTCTTCCTCATTCATCATCCTCCACCTATGACTGGGAGGCATGATAATAATAATAATAATAATCCTTGCATTTGATTTAGCACTTTTCGCGTCTTCTAGACGTCTCAAAGCGTTTCACAGAATATACTGTAAAGTGAATTGACTGTAGACTTGTGGGTGAAATGCGGCAGCCAATTGCGCACAGCAGTGTGCCACAAACAGTCATGGATTGAAACGATCAATTTTTATTGTTGTGTTTTTTTGGGAGGGATTATTATTAGCCGTATGTGTGCAGGAAGGAAACTTGCCCAAGGTTTTGCCCTGACCTGCCGGGATTCGAACACAGGTCTCACGCTTGTAAGGCGAGTGCTCTAACCACTGAGCTACAGGAGCTCCACAAGTTGTTCGTTGCTGCTTTGTGACAAAACAACAAAAATAAAAGGAAAAATTACATTTCTGGAGCGCCTTTCACGTCGGGAGGACGTCCCAACGCGTACAGCATCATTTAAGTGCCTCATTCCGACACGCTGCGTCTCAGTAAGTGACATCAACTCAAATGTCGACATTTTTGGGAAGCTGGTGAACAGGAAACTCTATCGGCAACAATTTGTTATAAGGGTGGGCCTGAGACATTGCATTCACATGACTGCATTATATGAACCTGTGTTAATAATTAAAACATTCCATTCTTATTAAGAATTTTGAACAATAACTACCACGATTTTGTTGCGTACATACATGCTTGATTGTTTGGAATGAACAGTAGATGTCAAGGACTATGTAACCCAAATGATTCAGCCAGACAGCAGACAGGACACACACCATTTGTGAAGCTGACGTAAGATCGACTTGAAGACACAACATTGAGTACAAAGTTTGTAAGCACAGTCTGAGTTATACACCATGAAGTAGGGAAAGCTAATCGAAGGTATAACAGGGAATGTTAAAATGTAGGATAATGTACAGATTAAATGTCATCAATATTCAATTTATAGCCATAACTAAGATTTATGATAGAGGGAACGGTTTGTTACAAAGTGCAGCGAAGTACTGTAGTTAGGTTCAGGTTATATAATAATTTAATAATAATCCTTGCATTTGATGTAGCGCTTTTCACATCTTATCGACGTCCCAAAGCGCTTCACAGAATATACTGTAAAGTGAATCGACTGTATATTTGTGGGCGAAACGCAGCAGCCAATTGTGCACAGCAGTGTCCCACAGACAGTCGTGGATTGAAATGACCAATTTTATTATTCTGTTTTTTTTGGAGAGATCATTATTAGGCGTGTGGAGTAAGGAAATTTGCCCAAGGTTTCGCCCTGACCTGCCTGGATTCGAACACAGGTCTCCCCACCTTGGTCTCCCCCAGCTTGAAAGACAAGTGCTCTAACCACTAAGCCACAGGAGCTAATAGTCAATAGCTTGAGAGTAGATTGCAAGTGTGAAATTGCAAGATTTAGGGCAAGCTGTTGCAGAAACAAAAAGAGCAATAAAATTAAACACCAACACCACAGAAACAGCAGGAGAGATCTAGCCCCCAGCGAAAGTCCTTATCCATCTTCAAGCAAATCATACATAAACACATGAAAAAAACTCATCCTATACCATGCTTACAGGACTATACATACAAACGCATGACCATTTCCAGTTGATTCACATACCTTCTCTCCTTTACTATGTCACTGACACACTGGTTCTTATGATACTGAACAAACTGTTTGCAGGTCATTCTTATTTCTTCACTTATTGCATCAGTTTGTACGGCTGAGTCTCTTCCATGCCACAGGAACTCCAGCCTGTCCAAATTAATAGGAATGAATTACTAACAGATTGACTTGTTAACTGTTTAAAATGAATTGGTCTCCTGTGTCTTCTCTTAGCCTCTCCCCAACATTGATTATTCTAGATAATAATAATAATAATAATCCTTGAATTTGATATAGTGCTTTTCACATTTTCTAGACATCTCAAAGCGCTTCACAGAATATACTGTAAAGTGAATGGACCGTATATATTTTTGAGCGAACGCGGCAGCCAATTGTGCACAGCAGTGTCTCCACAAACAGTCATGGATTGAAATGATCAATTTTTTTTGTTGTTGTTGAGGATTATTAGGCTTGTGGTGTAAGGAAACTTGCCCAAGGTTTTGCCCTGCCTAGATGTTGAGAGGGTGGGCAGGTTGATGAAATCATAGGTTGCCACCAAACAGACAGCAAGAGGGTTTATAAGAGCGAGGCATTAAAGCTCTCCATGATACTGTTTACTCTCTTCCCTTCCCCCTTTGTTGGAACATTTCTAATCATGACTTTGGTACATTGCCATCCATAAAAATGTACTCTAACAAAGGGGTTAAATGCTACCACTGATTTAGTGACCTGAGTCGTATCTAAACAAAAGTTCCACGCTATTCCTAAGGTAGATTACAGTATCCATAACTTTATTTTGATATGGACTGAGTTGGAGTAATAATCAGGCTTCAGATTCAAATGTGGACACTTTTGCCTGTGCTTGATAATCTACAGTATTAATAATTTGCTGGTACTATTCGTTCTCAAACTTTTGGGAGAAAATAAACTTATAACGGTGAATTAATTACCTCTTTTTGCACGGAATAATGATTAAATGTTTGTCGAGTCCAAATATCCCAAATGAAATAAACCCCTAAAGGAAAACAAACAGAAAGAAACAGTTTGATCCTTTGCCACAATCTTAAAATTTGTTTTTTTAAAAAAAAGTTAATTCTTTGGCACTTGAATCGCTTACATTTTATGTTGAATTGATTACGTTTAAAGACATTTGAAAACGTTGAAAAACATGGCGATACCGAGTAATAATCTCAAACCACAAACCTGACCAAAATTAAAGATTACACAGAAGAACTGCAGTTCAACATAGAGACGCCCTGGTTCATGATTGAACAGCCACCACAAGCAACTGGATACGTTCTGTAAAACAATACAACACAGAACACAGTCAAGAATTTTTTTTTTAAAATCTCCGTACGATTTACAATGAGATTTACTTCTGTACGGTTGTCATGAAACTGAAGAACTTCATTCTTTTCAGGCCTTTGAAACCTTAGAAAATATCTAAGACCCATGCACATGTTCAAAGCTTTGAGCACTGGAGCCAGAACAGACAGGAACCAAAGCCAATATAATGTCACATCAAAGTTACTGGGCATTGAAACTGTTCTCTGAAAATGACTTTGGCACGTTGGAAGCAACTTTGTTGCAGCTCATAATTTCACACAATTTCACTTTGATTCGAATTTGGAACGCACCTCAGAGTCAAAAGCCTTTGGAAGAAAATAAAAGGTGCATTCCTGGCCTTCCCGATTTAGAGGGATCATTTCCATCTGTGTAGATATTATATAGGTCACAGTTTATAGCAGCTGTCTGAAACATTAGTGATAAACACACTGGTAACCTGGGAAGTAATATTAATCATCCTTGCACATGGATATAGCGCTTTTCACGTCTTCTAGACGTCTTAATCTCAGAGCGCTTCACAGAATATACCGGAAAGTGAACTGACCGTATATTTGTGGGCGAAACACGGCAGCAAACAGCCGTGGATTGAAAAGGTCATGGGTATAATCTAAAATACTTCCAACACCGCAGCTGTAAATTGATCGAATGCTCTATATATTCTGGTGCTTTTCATGTAGATTTACGAGACCATTGTTTTGACTTTGTGCATGCGTGAATTTAATTATGTTCTGTTGTGATTTACTGTTTCATCTCATGTAACTTTGATTTTTATTTCCTTCTTTTATTTTTTTTTCCCCCTAGTCTTGTTGCTGTTACTATTTGTGCTTTATCCAGTTCCCTCTGATATTCAAGGTAACAAGAGAGTCCAAAATACACTCTGATTTTCTTAGTGTTCAGATAAAGGCAATCGTGGTCAAGTGATCAAGGTCATTTTTGATGTGCGTTTCAACAATATTGAAACCAGAATTCTTTTGAAACAGAGAATTAATTATGCAACAATACCCTCACATCCTCTGCAGTCAGTTTCAATATTAATCAAACTTGTGATTTCGCACGATAGCTCAACAACAAGCGGCAACATTCATCAACTGCTGGTGCCAGAGATTATTGGGGTTGTCTTTGCTATTTTCCTCTGTAGTAGTTCCGCTTAATGTATAATAATCCCAACATCAAGGACAGCAATGGACTACTTAACAGACTCCAGTGCTGATATATCATTACATTGTAGCTGCAGAAATTATGAAGACAAAAATACATTGAGTGTGTGTTTCACAAACAAACTAGAGTGCTAACAATGGTGCCATACCAAATATTCACTGGATTTGAGGGACCGGAGAGAACACACACAAAAAATTTTTTTGTGGGCTGACAATGTCTTTTACCCTCCAGTTCTTACTCCACTCTTTAGCAGAACATATTCTGCAGCTCCCAAGAGCAATTATTAGGCATGTGAAATAGAGATAGAGAAGATACAGATAATCTGTTCTGCTCAGGCATCAGATGTGAGAAAGGACAGAGCTGATTGTCAAACCTAACGGCAAGTTTGGAGAGGCTTTCACTCAATTGGATAGTGAGGTTGGAAAAGTCATAGCCAGGAGCAAGGACGAATTGGCAAGACCTGAACTTCCATCTTCATATATAGTAATTTCACAGTATATTCATTGTCTGAGTGCATATAGACCCTATTGGAGGAGCCCTGCAGCTCAGTGGTTAGAGCAATCGTCTGGCAAGCGAGAGACCTGGGTTCGATTCCTGGCAGGTCAGGGCCAAACCTCGGGCAAGTTTCCATACTCCATACACTGGATAACTGTCCCTCAAAAAAAATTGGGTGACTTCAATCCGAGATTGTTTGTGGGGACACTGGTGTGCACAATTGGCTGCCACGTTTTGCCCACAAAATATACAGTCAATTCACTTTACAGTATATTCTGCGAAGTGCTTTGAAACATGTTAAGGTGCTACCTCAAACGCAAGGATTATTATTATGTTTAAACTGAAGAAAGTTGAGACTAACTCAAGCCATGACATCTGCCAACAGCTGATGCAGTCTCGATGGCGCAATCACAGGTAGAGGTAGAACGGTAGATTTAGGTGTTATACATGTACATGTGGAAACCACATTTGATATCACCGGGGTGGTGGGAAGAGATCAGGACAATTTCACTTTGCTATATAAATAAATTGAACACTGTAGCGTATCTATTTTTTGCACTAAATAGCTTCACGGAGACAGTTAAAACTTACAGCAAAGAGGCCTATGATGAGCAGCAGACATAGCAGCACATGTCTGGCTAGCTGGGGATCTGCTTTCTGCAGTAGCTGTTCCTCTTGTATCAACATACAGTTGGCAGATTCGCACATTGTTCTACATTGCTCTGCCACCAGACAAAATAAAACACATTCTTTCATTAGAGAACACAACTGATCTGATGATGCATTGCAAACATAAAAATAACAGTGCATTGTCCTGAACTTTGATAACAGTTCTTTAAATATGTAATTATTTGCATTTTAACTCGCTGCCATTTGATTTAATAAAAGCAGCAAAGTAATCCACTTTATGTTGGGAGACTCATGTTGAACGGTACATTGCCATCAGAGTCTCGTGGCTTTGTACATTTTATTTCTCCTCCAAATAGAAGCATCTCTGGGAACAGAACAGAAATTTATTGAAGGCATTCGAATCACGTGAAAATTTCTGGAGGGATAAGTTGCGGTTAACAGTCCCTACTTTATGTTCCTCGGGCAATCGAGTCCAGCGGCATCAAAATTAATTATGGAAATTGGAAAATTTTCTGCAACTGCTTCGAAGCGCTCTGGGACGCTACCCTGCATTGAGGGTATACCAAGGTATACCAAGGTGTGGTCGTTGCTGCTGTAACAGTCGCCATACCAACAATCTGGTGGTTAAGGAAACAATGCTGGTGAATTTCGGCATCAACCGCGAGAATATTGGCACTAAAGCATAGAAGTGAACACTTCCCATTTTCAAACATCTGGCAGGAAACAACTCCCTACTTGGACAGTCTGAAACTTTGCATCTCCCATCAATCACACTTTGCCACGCTTTGTTTTGGGTTAAACTGTCAAATTGGAGCTCAACTAATGGTCCCCAAACAAGCACTCCAAGAGTGATTCAGCCCACTCTAATACAGGGGGTGGAGGAGCTGAGTGCAGAGATCAAGCATGCATTTCATCAGGTTTGATTACATTTGAGGATGGATAGTTGAGGGAAACGGCTATTTTTTTCTTTCTTTTAAAAAGGCTCTTTTTGTCCACCAATTACTGATAGACCTAGGAATTTTGTCTTTCAAAAATTGCTTCTGAAACTTGTGTCATATTTTGTTCCCATTTTCTTTCACCCATTCATGAGAATTAAAAACACAGGCAAGGAATGTGTACCAAAGAATACAATTTCAGTACAGGATCTTAACTAAATAGCTTATTATAACATTTCCCAACAAAAATAAAAGTTATGAAAAAATAACAATGCCTTTTGGCTGTCTGCTCATATTTTGCACGGCATCAAAAATCTTCACAAAATAAATACAACCACACAATCGTGTGGTCAACTCGTATTTTTTTTCTCCCTTTAGAAATGTACCATTTTGACACAGTAATGCTTCATTCATAGTTCTGCTGTTGTTTGCATCTTGCCGGTTTGAACAACACAATTCTCCTCCATTTTTCATTTGACATTCACAGATTTCTGTTTAGGAAATAAAAGACAGTGAAGCATTAGCATTTAACCATCTCCCTCCCGCTCCTTCCCCATGACTGTGGAGCCTCCAGCCTCTCTGCTCACAGTCTCTGGAAGTCCCCGGGTCTGAAACAATGACTGTCCAGTGCCTTGGGACATCTTCTTGAAGTGAAAGGGATATGGGGATAAGACAGGCAGGTGGAGTTAGATTAGAAGATCAGCCAGGATCTTATTGAATGGCGGGGCAGGCTCGAGGGGCTGAATGGCCTACTCCTGCACCTTATTCTTATGTTCTTATGAAAGGCGCTAGACAAGTGTAATTTTGTTGTTGGGTGTTTTTGATGCAGCACAATTTCAGGAAATGATCTTGATTTACCTTCGTCAATTATTAATTCCGTACCAGGCTGTTCGTTGTCAACTGCAACCACATTTACACTCTGGTCTTTCAACGTAGGCTCCTCAATAGCAATGCTGGAGACAGAGTTACGTTCCAGCACCTGATAAGTGTTTGTGTTCTGCTGCTTATTTCGACTCAAACACATCAGCGACATCCCCGCAATAAGTATGCTACACGACAGCACCACCGCTGTACTGATGACCTGCAAACAGCAGAGAGGGTGGGAGGGGGTAAGAAACACATAAGGAAACATGAACAAACCTTGAAAGGAAACACGGTGCTTTGATATGGAGAATTGGGAGGGGAGTATGTTCTGCATTGTTAGATAAAAGTATCTTTCGAATGAGAACTAGGCCCTGCTTCACTGTTTATTGAGGTGAGCATTGGAGAGAGTCTGCGATTCAAAAAAAGCACATTAATCTTGATCTGAATTTCATTCGCAAGTTGCCTGTTTGGCTTGTTTGAGGAATGTGTCCATTGGAGCACCGAGGCCAAGAAACAGCTGTCAGCGTTGTCAATTCTACACATTTCTGCCGGTGACTTCAGACACCATTACTTAATTCTCACCTGAGTGTTTCCATAAAAGAACGCTGAATCACAATCATTCAGTGCGTTGGGCTGCCCAGTAATCAACAGGATTCCCACGATGAATGCTGGGATCCTGGCAATACACAATGTGCAAGTTAATGTTCCAACGATGGTATAATTATGTTGTGGTGTATTTATTCTTCAGGTTATGTGAACACACACACAGAGAAGGATCTACTTTAATTTTGAAATCAACAACCAATAAAAAGTATTAAAGGTCAGTTATCATCCTTTCATTCCTCCGGGTAACCTGCAAGTCTTGCCATACTTGGGCGTCTACACAACACACAATTTAGAATTCCATTGTTCGTGACTTTCAACAACCCATTGCCAAAGCAGAGCACTTCACTGCATCCTAGCACACATCCTGAACCATGTCATGTCCTCTACATTCGACTACTTGGTCATTATATTTAATGCCCTTTCATACATGAATATACCACTAATTAGATTACTTTACAAAAACATTTAACAACAACAACAACCACTTGGATTTATATAGTACCCTCCAAGCCGGACGGCGTCTCAGAGCGCTTCCCAATAATGGATCCCGGGGGCCGAGCCAGGCACCGAGCCAGGGGGAGGGGGAAAACGTACTGCAAAGAAGCCACTTTTGAAATTAGCAGTGAAAGGATTACGCAAAATTAAATTCTACCCAATCGAGGGAAGAGATGAACAATTGAAAGATTTTATTTTTCTCCTTACCCCCATCCTGCAACAATGAAGAATCCACTTTGTTTGATCATATTTTTTTCTAAGAGGAGCAATGATAATGCGATAAGACCTGTTGAAAGTAATTAGTTATGAATGTATTAAAAATTAGCTGGCTAGGTTTATCAAATCTGACAAAAATCTGTTTACGAAATTACTCCCTGAGCAGTTTGAGAGACAATTAATGGAATATTACATAATTCTACAAACAGATTTATTCTACAAACAGACACATTACTTACCCTTAATAAAATTGTAATTTTCATCAATATTTCAAATTATACCACGCTGAAGAACATTTCATTTCAGACATGTTGTTAAAGAACACAGAAGGAAGAAACATAAGCGAGCTAGTACAAAACTAAGTCAAATCAGAAAGCTAATGAGTCCAGTAGGACCTGTAGAACATTTTTCCCTTTTAGTATTATCTGGATTTTAATTACTTACCTGTCCATATGTATGTACTGTATAGAGAACTGTACAGCACAATGAATATCAGAACTCGGCCAAGGTGATAATTTTGCTTGGTGACAAAATACCACATAATCATCCCCACGGAGACCATAAACTGGAAAGCAATTGTAAGAACATTAATGGCAGGTTAATTGACAAACTCAGACTTGATTTTACTAGGAAAAAATAGCAAACAAGATTTGATAGCAAAGGAATATGATCAGGAAGCAAAACTGAGTCGAACACTAGAATATTATCATTAGGTATGACTGAATATCAGTCGCCAAATTAAGCAGAAGTGTTTAAATATAATGCTTCGATGAAGAACAGTGCAGTACATAATGATATACTGGTTTAAACAATAAAATACACCAAGGCAGACTTTTTTTCTCCCTACACTCCCCTTTCTTTCTTTTCTTCCCTTCCCTCATTTAACTCTGGATATCCACAATATCATTCTGGCCACAATAAGATTTGCAAGATAGATAACTGCAAGACAAACACTGATACTGTTTTGTAGGCTTACCGCTGTTAACACTACCAAGCGGTATTTTGCAATGTGCATCTCTCTGCTCTCAAACCTTCTACTTACCACACTTAAACCAAGACAAATTTGCGTTGGAATGTGTGAACCACCCATGATCATAGTGGGAAAATTTGACAGATTTCTGTATCTGCATCGAACCATTATTGATATTTGTATCTAACAATACCTTTCAGATAATAACATTTGTATTGCTTTATCACTACGAAAATATAAAATAATAATACTTGCATTTGATGTAGCACCTTATCGCATCACTGAAACACCTCAAAGTGCCTCACAGAATATGCTGTTAAGTGTAGTGACTGTATATTTTGTGGGCGAAACACGGCAGCTAGTTGTGTATAGCAACTAAAAAAACAGATTTTATAACACTCAACACTTACCTGCGCAAGCAACAGGTTAACGGTAAAGAGGTGAGGCAGTTGCTTGAATTTCTTACTCAAAAGCATGACAGCCAAAGACCAAATCTAAACACAAACATTTCATACTCAGGTCAAATCACAGGGGATAGATTTCCTTTTCTCTGTACAACAATGCATATCACCTCTCTCCCTACTCAGCAGATTATGCGTCAGTGTGTATTTTTCCATGTTAACCAGAAAGCAGTGAATTCAGTTTAACATCGAACTAGGCACTAAGTATAGATTTACACTCCTTTCTAAACTGGACCAATACAACTAGTGGGGGCAAGAATTTGAACCTCAAAGACTACTCTGGATTCAATTCTAATTCCAGACGTTTTTCATAGATTCATAGAATTTTACGGCACAAAATTCGGCCCATCTAGTCTGTGCCGGCTCTTTGAAAAGAGCGATTTAATCCCACTGCCCTACCCGCTCCCCATAGCCTAATAGACCTGTTCTCCCTAAATAAAGATCTAACTCCCTTTTAAAAGTTGTTATCGAATCAGCCTCCACCACCTTTTCAGGCAATGCATTCCAGATTCGAACAACTCGCTGAGTGAAAAAATTTCTCCTCAGCTCCCCTCTACTTCGCCTTGAAACTATTTTAAATCTGTGACCACGAGTCACAGATTCGCCCACGAGTGGAAATAGTTTTTCTCTATTTGCCCTGTCGAAACCCCTCATGATTTTATAAACCTCTATTAGGTCTCCCCTCAATCTTCTCTGCTCCAGAGAGAATAACCCTAGCCTATCTAGCCTCTCCTCATAGCTGAAGTCCCTCAATCCTGGCACCATCCTAGTAAATCTTCTTTGTACCCTTTCCAATGTCTTCACATCCTTTCTGTAATGTGGTGACCAGAATTGAACACAGTATTCCAGCTGAGGCCTCACCAAAGTCTTATAGAGGTTAGTCAGCACTTCCTGACTTTTGTACTCTATACCCCTATTTATAAAGTCTAGTATCCCATATGCCTTCTTAACAGCCTTGTCTACCTGTCCTGCCACCTTCAACGAGTCACTAACACAAATCCCCAGGTCTCTCTGTTCCTTCACACCATTTAAAATTTTAGTATCTAGCCTATATTGCCTCCCTTCATTTCTTCTCCCAAAATGCATCACCTCACACTTCTCTGCATTAAACTTCATCTGCCATGTGTCTGCCCACTTTACCAATTTGTCTATATCCTCTTGCAGATGGCTACTATCCTCCTCACTATTTACTATTCTCCCTAACTTAGTGTCATCTGCAAACTTGGAAACTGTACTCCGTACACCCAAGTCCAGATCATTGATGTAGATTACAAACAGCAATGGTCCCAAAACCGATCCCTGTGGCACACCACTGCTCACTTCCCTCCAGTCTGAAAAACAGCCGCTCACTACAACTCTCTGCTTTCTGTCTCGCAGCCAGTTGTGGATCCACGCTGCCACTGTCCCTTTTACGCCATGGGCCTTTAATTTCCTAATAAGTCTCTCATGTGGCACTTTGTCAAATGCCTTTTGAAAGTCCATGTAAACTACATCAACTGCGCTACCATTATCCACCCATTCCGTTACCTCATCAAAAAATTCTATCAGATTTGTAAGGCAAGATTTGCCTTTAACAAATCCATGTTGACTGTCCTTTATTAGCCTATATCTTTCTAAGTGAAGATCTACCTTGTCCCTGATTATGGACGTTCACCCATTGCGACACATCATTGCATAATTTTCAGATGTTTGGACAATTTATCAACCAGCCACACATCCCCACCCTCAGCAGAATTACTCAAGTCAACACAAGCTGTTATTTCTGATCAGACATTTCTGTATAAACTACATGTTGATTATTATCTACAATTGCTTCAAAATCTGCTTCGTGCTGCAAAAAGTTGCAAATGGATGTTTGAAACACGTGTTTTTCACTGAAGTTAATGGCAAACAGAGGCTTTCCATTCCTTCTACAATGACATGGAGATTTCAGACAGAAATTGCTGATTGGACAATGTTATTGCTTGCACAATGTTTTCAGTCAATATGATGTATGTATATGTGTGTGTGTGTGTGCGTGCATGTATGCATGCACATCTATCTATCTATCTATCTATCTATCTATCTATCTATCTATCTATCTATCTATCTATCTATCTATCTATCTATCTATCTATCTATCTATCTATCTATCTATCTATCTATCTATCTATCTATATACACACACACACAGTAGAAGCCCGTTTATCCATGACTCGATCAACCGTAACTTCTATATAACCAGCACCACAAAAAAAAGGTCCGCATTCGATACAACTGAATTTATCCAGAATAATTTCATTTAGATTTAATTTAGCCACAAAACAGCAAAACGCACACCCACCTTGAACAAAGCTTGCAGATCAATTCATTGGCTTTTATTTCAATACAAAAGACTCATCCCTTCAATGCTCATTTTACGGAGTGCAGTGTTTCAAGTTAGTGCACACACACACACACACACACACACACAGGCATCACAAGGCTTTTTGGAAAGAAAGTTAACTGAACTGAGCAGCCGCCCCTCACTCTCTGCTAGGGTCCATCGATATCGAAATTTTCCGATATCGATATATCAGTTTGCCCATATCAATATATACCGATATATCGATATCGCGGGGTTTTTTGTCCTGCGCATGCACGCGCATTCCGGTGTGCGCGCTCATTCGGATATCGACAAGGTAAGTTGAAAAAGTCCATATTATACCGATATATCGCCGGACACGATACACCGATATTTACGATATATCGATTTTTTTTACATATCAAATTTTTCGATATATCGATATATGTTAAATTCCGATATCGGCATATCAATATGAAAATTATATCGGATGTACCCTACTCTCTGCTTTCTCAATAACACAAGCTTTCCTCTCTTCTGCCCACAATGAGAACAGTGTCATAGAGACGTGTAACGTTTGCACTAGTTTAAAGATCTCTCTGAACTGCCTGGTTGCTGTGTATAAAATGATTATAATTATTATTTACATATATTATCATATAAATGAATATTTAGTCCATTATTAATATGCTCTGTTTTAAAAAATGTAATTAAAGTAATAATTTTTTTGTGTTGAGTTTTCTGCCGAATATCCGGCAGGCGCTTTAACCGGCACTGGCCAGGTCCTGAGGATGCCGGATAAATGGGCTTCTACTGTATACACACACACACTGTTGAACCTTCTGAATTGTGACAATTAAATAAGCTACATTTTAGCAAAATAATTATTACACAAAAACTCAAACATCCATTAAAAACCAGTTGGAGCTTCAAATGTCCATAAACTATTCTGATACTTTTTACGTGTCTCTTTGAAACAGGTAATATATATATTTTAAAAAATCAGAATTGTTAATAAACTACTTTAAAACACATTGTGGTGCGAAGGATTTTTTTAAAAACAGAAGCCAGATACTAACCAGAAAAAACAGAGTGACAATACTGATGTCAAAGCTGACGCTCTGTAACGCAGATAGCAACAACTGTGCATGCATGGATGGAATAGTCAGAAGCCACGCAGACATATACATGATGGGAGCGGATACAAATGTATTGATCACCATCCCTGGAGTCACCTACAAAAACAAGTAAAGATTCTTATATTCTCACAAAGCCACACGGAAGAACAAAACTGAGTGAACAGTTACTTCATGGTAAGTGGAGAACAACAACAATCTATGAATTTGATACAGCACCGCATCACGTCGTTGACACATCTCAAAGTGCTTCGCAGAATATACTGTAAAGTGGTTTGATTGTGTATTCTGTGCGTGTGAAACATGGCACCCAATTGCTCGCAGCGGTGTCCCAACAGTCATGGATTGAATGAACAATTGCTGCGCGGGGTCGGATTATTATCCTTCGATTTATTTTTACATTGTCCCCTGAAAGTGATCCGCCAATCGGCTGACAACCGGGGTCATGCAGAGGGGCGGAAATTGGGAACCAAACCCAATGCAATACACTCGATCAATTTAAGAATGTTCTTCTAGGAGAGTGACTGAGGATGGCTTGTGTAAAATTATCCAGATGTTTACTGTGGGGAAACATCTGCATTTGCTGCCTGGGGAACTTACAGTTTGGAAGATTGAATAGTGTAATCAAATTCCATATTCTTTCAGTAATCTTATTTGCTAGGGTTGAATACTCAAACATCAGGAGATCTATGCAACGAGATCTTTTTTTTGGAAAAATAGCTACAATTCTTCCTCACAATCTCTATGTCTTAAGCCATTGATTTCTTAGCCAATATTACAAAAAACAACAACAAAACGACATTTATAGAGCACCTTTCACGTCGGGAGGACGTCCCAAGGCGCAAAAGCAAATGCTTGAGACATTTCTCCTAATGTACTCACAATTTCCATTTCCATATTGTACTGACTTGCAAATATGGCTACACTTGGTGCAGTTGGAAAAACACCGTACAAAAATGCATAGTTTGAAAGACTAGTGTAATTAGCTTCGATATTGCCGTTGTCCAGTAATTCCACCATTTCACGACTTATGAGAGGAAGTACCAATCTGTAATTATTAAACAAAATGCCATCATTAATTGGTGAGAAAATTACGTGATATCAAACCCTGCCTCACTGATCCATTACATTGTTTTGAGACCTGCCCTGAAGCAAAACTAAGCGCACTAGCTCTGACATTTCCAAATCCCCAATTTCTCCCATCTAATTTACTGCTTAAAAGGCTTCTCCTGCTTTCAATATTTTATTTACAGTACTGGATTGACAACAACACTATCCCCTGTCATGTGCACAAATGTCAAACGCTCACACAACCATTCCAGTTATTATCAATTGATTTATAAAAATAATAAGTAATAATAATAATCTTTGCATTTTAGATAGCACCCTATCATGCCGTTGATTTCTCTACAACCCCTGATCCTAATTACTTTTGAGATGGTCAAGTGGGTGTTATAACTTGCTGCTGAAACTTTCAGCGCCTCAGGACGTCCTCCTGACGTGAAGGGCGTAATTTTGTAATGTCATTTTGTTGTTGTTGCAATTTGCAGCTGGTGGGTTCACTGCTCAATGGATAGGGGATATGTGCTGGTGCTGTGCAGCACAAACAAAGGTTAATGATTGCACTGTTCAGAGGATTAACGGCCAACCAATGAGAGGAGGGAGGGGAGAGGAGGGGTGTTAAATAAGCGGGTCTATTTGGGGTTTGGGTTTCCCCAAGACGAAGCTAAAATTTGATTTACAACAAGCTTAAAACACATACTCATCTCTATAAAAGGGTAAAAACTTCAATCTAAAGCATTTTGAATACTAAACAGAATTTTTACTGGAGGAGGGTAAGGCAAATAACACCTGAGGGAGCGTGTGTTAAAATAGTTGGCCTTAAGTGTAACAGACAAGAAAATAAACCGTATGCAGTACTCATCCAAAGCACCCATCGGATATCAAACAACATACAATTGATGGGAGCAGCACAAAATAGGAGCAAGTTAGTTGAAATATTTATAGTGCAGGAAAAAGGTTCATGTGTTTTCAGTCATCAACTTCGCAGAAGTATTTATCATTTAGTAGACTGGCGTAACCCACTGAGAGACTACAAGAATTGTATCATTCAACATATGTACTGGACCTCATCAGTTCCATTTCATACTTACAATGCCACTAACTACACATAATAATAATAATAATAAGTAGTTATTTTTGAATCAAACACTGATTTATCAAATTGCAAAATCATCCTACTTACAGTTTAGCGGTGATGAGGAGAATAATGGCAACAAATGAATTTTTTTTCAGCTTCTTGATCTGTCCCACCATCGTGAGTCCAAGGTAGAAGAGGGCGGCGCCACTGAAAGAACTCGACAGACCATCCAGGAAATCTCCCATAAAGACGGGAATCTTTTGTTTCAGGATGAAATTCCCACCGATTCCGACAATGACCATGAACACAATTGGGTTTTTGAAAACCTGAAACAGTACCAGCCCGATAGTCTTCAGTTTGCTTTGTTGTTGGGTCGTATTTTCTTTCCATTTCTGGATCTCACAAAAGATGAAGCCAATCGGATTTAACAGCATCAGGGAGATGGGAGCCACCAGGTAAATGTACTGCAGATATTCTGGGTAAGTGTCTATGTACAGAGCCTCAACTGAAAACACAACACAGATTACTGACGCACCACAATACACGTAACACGAGATGAATCCAAATGCAGAAAGTTGCTGAAACAGTATTTTATAACCCTGGAGACAGACACTTCAGTTCATCTCATGGTTCTTTTCAAGCCACATTGTACATACTGCGCCAATGCGTTATATACCTTGCATTTGATATGGCGCCTTATCACGTCTTCGTGACGCCTCACAGAATATACTGTAGAGTGAATTGACTGTATTTGGGGGGCAATATTGAGAGTTTAACTGTGCGAGTTAGCTGAATGACAATATGGAAGACGATGTCTTTGGTAAAGTGCTGGGTTAACAAAAACTGAAATAGAGGAAGCCAATACAATGACCTTGACTCGAAGCCATATTTTAAACACTCAGGAGCACATCTAGATGTTTAGTCTTCAAATGCCTAAAGGTAAACATGCACCAGAGTAACACACAGGTCATTAGATGGCAAGTTTGTTCTGTAATAATGCCTGAAACATAGTGATAACTGAATTTCACTTTCAGTTCTGACGAAGGGTCATGGACCCGAAACGCTGACTCACTTTCCTTTCTTCATAGATGCTGCCTGACCTGCCGAGTTTTCCCAGCAACTTCTGTTTTTGTTACTGAATTTCCCACGTTCACTTTATATGAATTTCCCGTGTTCACTTTATACACGAGTACACATTAAAACTTGGCATTAATTTAATGCAGTGACAATTGTTTCAAAGTTGCAACGTAAACTCAACACCTTCACAAACAGTGAGCAAGAAACTCTGTAGGTGAGTAAGATATGGAACATGCTACTTAAAATTGGCTTTTTCTTTTCTAATCTTCTTCCCTTACTTAGGGGGCTGTGAGTTAAGGACTATAAGCAGTTAAGAGTGGGATAGTTTTAACTCCTTACAAGCAAACAAACCACCTTGCGGACAATAACATTATCACTGACAGATCTGCAACTAAAAGTCAATGGTGGAACTATAGTTTTTTTTTCTGAATTTATTTGTGGAAAAAAATGCACCCCATTTGTTCACTTTTAGTGGTCACAAGAGCCAGAGCGTTCTTCCCAATCCGTTTAAATTTTTTTTAAAAAGTCCTCACAGTTTTGCTAGTTTCATGTCCAGCTGAACATTAATGGAAAATGTTAATAACAAAGCAAATAGAAACAGTCTTACAGTATGTGAACGTGGAGCTCAAACCTCATTGACATCCAAAGCACTGAATTATCTGAAGAAAGAAGTTGGTGCCATGTTTAGGTACACTTCTTGTCAAATCTTCAACAAGAAGTGTATGCAATTTAGCTGCCGCGTTTTGCCCATAAGTATACAGGCAATTCACCTTAGAGAACACCTCAATTATACCTTAGACAGAGGCTTTTTTAACGTCGGTGGGTCCCTCATATTGCGGGCCTCCAAAGTAATGCAAAAAATCATAAAAATGGGAGGATTTGAGTGTGTTGTGTTAAATACCTGTATAGCGAAAACCAGAGCTCTCTCCAGCCCGGCAGAGCAGGCAGCCCATCCTTAAAGAGGCATCGCATCCGCCGAAAGTAAAATTTTGAATGAAATAAAATTGCGCGCACACTTGTTAAACTTACAGTCAGTGACGGGCCCCCTAAGAAAATTGACCAAGTAGTTTGAAGTGTTAAAAACGCCTCTGATTAGAGTATAGCCTACAAAGCACTTTGAGATGTCTAGAAGACGTAACAAAGGAACTATATCAACTGCAAGGATTATAAGGCTTATAATGATAATATTATATTATTATTATTAAGTGTGATCCTAAGAAAAGCTGAAAGCGGGTTGCTTACCTATAGGGTATCCCAAGGCAAAGTCATTGCTCTGTGTGGCAAAGATTGGAAAGAGTCCTGCTTTGCTGAATCGGGTCTCTGGGCTAGCCACCAGCAGGGTCAGAACACAGACAATTATAAAAACAGCAACTTTGGCCACCAATATGCTTAAGAGAAAATTCCAGTTAATGTGAGCGAAATCCAGGATCACCATGTTTTTGAAAAGCAAGGCAGGGAGGGCGAAGGTGGAGACAAAATTACCCAAACCTTTGGCCTGCGTAGACGTAATGATGTTGATTCTCCCGGCAAAATAGCCGCAGAGAATGATGCCAAAACACTCGAGCAAGGCTGGGAAAAGTCTGTCAATAGACATCGAAGGGGCTGATGTCATCGAGGAGTTCATTGTGGGAGCTAGGCCTGCCATTACATCAGCGTCCAATGCGAATTGTTCCGATGAATAGCTGGGACTGTCCACAGCAGGTCAACGATGGGTTCGTTCATATATCAACTGGCGCTGTACACTGGAAGGGAAAACAAAATAGATTAGACGGATTTTTTGTTCCGGAGTGCTGCACATTTAAACCCGAAGGGGGTCTTGAAGGCACGACTGTGGTTTTTCTGCTGACACCACACTAATAATAATAATAATCCTTGCATTTGGTATAGCGCTTTTCACATCTTCTAGGCATCTCAAAGCGCTTCGCAGAATATACTGGAAAGTGAATTGACTGTATATTTGTGGGAGAAACGCGGCAGCCAATTGCGCCCAGCAGCGTCCCACTAACAGTCGTGGACTGAAATTAACAATTTTATTGTTGTGTTTTTTTTGGAGGGATTATTATTAGGCGTGTGGAGAAAGGAAACTTGCCCATGGTTTCGGCCTGAAACCGCCTGGAATTGAACACAGGTCTCACGCTCGTAAGGCAAGTGCTCTAACCACTGAGCTACAGGATTCCATGCCCACAAATGGGTCAAAGCAACAGTTTCGTTGTATTGAACACAAACATTGTCTGACCCTAACCTTATCATACCTTTGCCCGTCTGCAGTTCCAAAGTTATTTGAAAGAAAGGAGGGTGTTTGATGCCAGTAAACAGTCAATCACTGGTCAAGACTGTTTGTGGGACACTGCTGCGCACAATTGGCTGCCGCGTTTTGCCCACAATTATACAGTCATTTTGCTTCACGATGTATTCCGTGAAGCGATTTGAGACATCTAGAAAACGTAAAAAAAAGACATCAAATGCAATGATTATTATCATTAATAATTCCTCTCATCTCCAAAATGGAACATTGCAGTCTCAGGAAAAGCAAGTTTATTCCTTTTTAATTAAAAATATATAAAGTAGAATTCAAACGTGAAAATAATTACCAGGAACAGAGTGAGCCAGTGGAATCCGTTGCGGGATGGCAGGATTAAGAGAAGTGCATGGATTATTTTAGATTTGATTATTATTATTCAGGGTCGAAATCATGTTTGAAAAGGATATTATTCATGCAACTCACGTTAATGATTTTTATTACTTTATTGTGCCTGTTTTTATATTATTTTGGCACAAACAAGTATACAGTTACAAACAAGTTTGGAACTGAGTGGGAAACACACGATGTAGTGACAATGTATCATGTCTAATAAACAATAAAGATAATTCTCAGCAGCATTAGTTTTAAGCTGAAAAGGTAAAAGATTCAGTCCCAAGGAGCTAGAATTCCCAGGACCTACAAATGCCCCAAGGGTTAACAACTGACACTTTCTACACTCACCATCATTGTTTGATTGAACAAAAAGGTTACCATGGTTTTCTCAGGAATCCACATGCAAGATTTAGCCATTCTGTTCAAAAAAATCGGGGTTAGCATTATATTTGCCCGGCCTCAATGTGTTTTGACGACTCTGTCTAATATACTCTGTCTAAAACAGCAGAAAATAAGTAAACACTTAACCACCGTAAAACTGGTATATTGCAAACGTAATTTTGAAAAGGACTCAACATGCAAGTTATTTTATAGAAGTAGCAGGGTCTTACACTTAATTATACATTTTTCCAAATTATGAATCTGTATCACTTTTGTTCATAATCACACAGGTTTGTGTGTCAAAATAACAAGAAGTTTTTGTATTTCCCTCATCTACGGACTCTTTCCGATAAAAGAATCAAGCCATACCTTACAGGGATGGATATTGTTGCTGTAAAGTATGTAATAATGTACAGTACAGTCGAGTTTGGCTCATGTTAAATATTCCACATATTATAATTTGTCTATTGTTATGTGAATGTGATGTCCCAATTAACAAAAGATCAAATAATGTTACACTCAGGGGTACAGTGTTGCTAGATTAGTCCCAGGCATCACTCCAGCACCTGAAATCCAGAACGAAAGTTGATGGACAAGATAGGGAGGAAGGTTTGACTGGTTTGATGGAAGGCAGATGGCCCAATGAAAAGAGGCTGTCACAATACAATAATTTAACGCCCAAGGCTTTCGTGATTCAATTTCAAAGATTTTTTTGAAATAGTCCTGTATTTATTACTTAATTAAAGAGACTGTAATAGATATTTCATAACACTGAAGACTAATCAGCAATCAAATAGAACTGGTGGAGGAGGTACGTACGGCATGTTTCGTAATGGAAAAAAAATCACTTTATTGTTGAAAGCAATAATAAATCACATCCAGCAGTTTAAACAAATTTTATTTGGGTACAAATAAACCTGTGAGTCATTTGTTCCATTGGATTAGATTATGCGTCGTCTTCACAAGAAAAACAGACTCACTTGAAACACTACCAGGTTTCAATAAAGTTGTAATGTTACCTACGTGTTCACATAAGCAAAGTACAGTACAAGTGGATGACTTAGGCAGAGAGCAATTAGGACTAAAAAAAAATCTGAACTTTAGCCACAGGGTTAATGACTTCCAATAGAGAAGATAAAACACATAATTCAAAAATTGCAAATTGCAAATAATGTGGCTAGAATAAAAAAATTGCTATTACATTTGATATAGCACTTTTCACATCTTCTAGACGACTCAAAGCATTTCACAGAATACGCTGTAAAGTGAACTGACTGTGTATTTGTGGGTGAAACACGGCAGCCAATTGCACAGAGCAGTGACCCACAAACAGTCGTGGATTGAAGTGACCAATTCCTTATTGTTTTATGGGGGGTGATTGTTATCAGGCGTGCGGAGTAAGGAAACTTGCCCAAGGTTTCACCCTGCCTGGAATGGAACACGGGGCCTCTCTCTCTTGCGAGGCGAGTGCTCTAACCACTGAGCGACAGGACTATTGAAGTCGTATCAAACTATATATAGTTGCTATCCTCACGCGGAGATTGGAAGTAGAAAGGTACAAGGCCAAAGAGGTAATGCATTCAAAGATTTGGGATTATTTATACAAGTAGCAATTTAAACAATTTCACAAGCACGTATAAATCCAACCAAATACCAAGCAACTACTTATCTACATGATGAGTAGATCTTAAAAGGAAAAATAAGGCCTGGATACCTGGAACAATTACAAATTGTGCAACGTGAACTTTGTGTCTTATTCTCAAACAGAAAAATACCTGGGTAAAGAATAGTTTGTTCGTTTGTTTGTTTCAGTATGAGGAAATAGCTAGTCTCAGGAATTACCCATGTAAACATTATCAGTTGCTCATACCTAATGGGTTGATATCTCAGGTCTGATAAAGGGTGGTAACCAAAATGCTAATCAAACTCATTCCGAGTTTGCTCAACATGCCATGGATTGCCAGCTTTCTGTTTCTTTTTCAGAATCACTGAATGTTTAATTTTGCTTCTTATCGGGGCAGGTGACAACAGTACTGTAAATATGATAACAGTATAGAGCAGAAATTCAGAATAATAATAATAATACTTGCATTTGATATAGCGCTTTTCACATCTGATCGACGTCTCAGAGCTTCACAGAATAGACTGTAAAGTGAATTGACTGTATGTATATTTGTGGGTGAAACGCAACAGCCAATTGCTCACAGCAGTGGATTCAATCCACGACAAACAGTCGTGGATTGAAATAACCAATTTTTATTATTGAAGGGTTTTTTGGGGACGGATTATTATTAGGTGTGTGGAGTAAGGAAATTTGCCCAAGGTTTCGCCCTGATCTGCCTGGATTTGAATACAGGTCTCAATGTAACCAGGCCTCAATAGAACTTGGAG
This sequence comes from Hydrolagus colliei, assembly GCA_035084275.1. NCBI lineage: Eukaryota > Metazoa > Chordata > Chondrichthyes > Chimaeriformes > Chimaeridae > Hydrolagus > Hydrolagus colliei. Next base: position 24,549,718 of record CM068747.1, on the reverse strand, counting down.
GAAGAAAATCAGTCACTGGCGCCTGGGAAGCTTCGCACTCAATTGCTAATAACCTGGCAAGTCAAAGTCTCAACAGGTTGTGTAATCCGAGCAGGACAATTCGTCTCTAATGGTGAACTGTGGACATATACCTGGTTACCCTTCACAAGACTCTTTAAAAATCACACTATGGGGGATAGGAGGTTACAATCCTTGGCTTTTGCCAACCTGCACCTATTTTCTTCAGGATGTGTACAATTCTCTGGGAAGACACTCACTCAATCGGAAACATGCATTCTTACAAGTATGGCGATGGGCTTCTGTGTGTGTCAAACAACAGATTGACCAATACAAAACAGAATTAAGAATTAAAATTTTAATCAACGTTAATGCAAACTCAACTCCCAGTTCACAGTTATTGGGATGAGCTACATCTGTACTTCTAAGTTCCCCCACACCCCCTACTCCCCACTACCTCCCACCCTACTCCCCGTCACCTTATCAACATCTAAATATAAAGTATTCATCATTAGAGAAGCAACAACAACAATAAAAAAAATTGGCTCTAAATAGGCGTCACTTTAAATAGATGTCGCTGCAAAGGTTCGATCACACCATCCTCCTCCAACGTCTTTCCTCCCACCTCAACCTTCAAGGCACAGTCCTTGACTGGTTCCATTCCTACCTGACCCACCGTTTACACTTTGTTTCTTCCAAAGGTTTTTCCTCAAACCCCCGCACAGTTTCTCACGGCCTCCCTCAGGGCTCTGTCCTCGGCCCCCTCCTTTTCACCCTTTACACGCTCCCTCTGGGCGATGTCATCCGCAAACATGGGGTAAATTTCCACATGTATGCGGACGACACCCAGCTGTACCTTTCTGTCTCATCCCTCAACCCCCAGACCATCGATGTTCTGACAGCATGTCTGTCCGACATCGAGTCCTGGACGAGGGACAACTTCCTGCAATTGAACGTGAGTAAGACCGAGGCCCTCCTGATTGGCTCAAGCCAGCGCCTCCGCACATCAGGCGCTGCCAGCCTCAACATCCAAGGCTGCACTCTCCACCTCACAAAGCCAATCAGGAACCTCGGCATCATGTTCGATCAAAAACTTTCCTTCCTCCCCCACATCCGCGCCTTGACCGGCACCGCTTATTTCCCCCACGCAACATTGCCAGGCTCCGCAACTATCTTACCCCCACGCTGCCGAAACACTCGTGCACGCATACATCACCTCGAGGCTGGACTACGGTAACTCTCTCCTCGTCGGCCTCCCCAGTTCCTCCATTCGCAGGCTGCAGGTCATCCAAAACTCTGCAGCCCGTGTATTATCCCGCACCCGCCTCCGCGACCATATAACCCCCACCCTCGCCCGTCTCCACTGGCTCCCCATCCTCCAGAGGATCGAGTTCAAGATCCTCGTCCTCACCTACAAGGCCTTACACGGCCTTGCCCCATCCTACTTAACTGATCTACTCTCCCCCTCCACGCCCACCCGGACCCTCCGTTCAGCAGGACTTGGCCTGCTCCAAGCCCCCCGCCCGAACCGCCCCACCATCGGAGGCCGGGCCTTCAGTTTCTCCGCTCCCACCCTATGGAATGCCATCCCTCAATCCCTCCGTCTCGTTTCTTCCCTTGCCTCTTTCAAGGCCGGTTTGAAGACTTTTCTCTTCGACCGTGCCTTTTGTTCCACTCCGAATTTTTCGACCTCCCCTTCGTGTCTCACCCCTTCCCAAACACTCCCCTCCCAGCTCGGGTCACACGCCTCCTGTGCAGCGCCTTGGGACGTCCTCCCGACGTGAAAGGCACTCTATAAATGTAATTTGTTGTTGTTGTTGTTGAATGAAGGTTGGTTATGTAGCTATACCAGAAAGGCAAGTGCACAGAAAAACCAGAAATATTTGAATATGGCCACCTCATTGTTATTCAGATTCACTGATAGGATTAGTGGATGTGTGCATAATTACCTCCACCTACCAGGTAATCTGTGGTATGCAAATGTATTTTTTATTAACCTTCGGCAAATTTTCTGGCCTCATCTACTTGACACGTAAAATCAGAAGTGTCCATTGGATATACTGCCTTTTACATAAGGAATTTGAAGAGTGATACAATTCTCCTCATCCTCTCCAGGTTAACCACAAGAGGCTGATCGGGTGGCCTGCAGCTCCTCAGGTTCCCTCATTCCCGCTGTGTAAACCAGTCAGCAGAGGATGTGCATCTATCGCTCAGGGTAACTAACACAGTGATTTGTGCACCCTCCGTCCAGCAAAGCGCCTCAAATCCTCGAACTATGAGTCCTGTCGCTCAGTGGTTAGAGCACTCGCCTTTACAAGCGTGAGCCCTGTGTTCGAATCCAGGCAGGTCAGGGCGAAACCTTGGGCACGTTGCCTTACTTACTCCATGCACACGCCTGATAATAATCCCTTCAAAAAACACACGCACAATAATGATAAAATCGGTCATCTCAATCCATAACTGTCTGTGGGACGCTGCTGCGCGCAATTGGCTGTTGCGTTTCGCTCACAAACATACTGTCAATTCATTTTACAGTACATTCTGTGAAGCGCTTTGAGACGTCTAGAAGACGTGAAAAAGCGCCAATCAAATGCAAGGATTATTATTATTATTACATCTGGCGGTCGGAAGCCATCATGCAGCACAGACACTGGTGTAAACCGACAAGCTGACTATGCTCTGGGAGTGATCTCAGATCACTCTCAACTCCCAATACAAGGGCAAGTTGCACGCCATTGTTGCGCCGTAAGGCATCGGCACAACGAGATCAACTGCTTGCCGAACAAATTAATTTCCAACAGAAAGTATTAAGCAAACATTCTTTCCAGCTTCAAAGTGCGGTTTAATTACAGCAACTAAAATTCCCTGCTGATCGGCAGCTTTTATGCAGGATGGACACAACCTGATCATTTATTTCTACAGAACAAATCTGATTGTAATTGTATATCTGAGGTGGGGAGGCTTGTGGGGGGGGTGAAGGATCAGCCAAGTGTCGGACACACACAGCAACCCATTGTGATGATTAATAGGTATTCAACCCAGACAGGTTTTCATCCACATGCCACTACCCTTTATATGGAGTGGTATGAATGCTCTCTTCCTGGCAAAGCCAGTTAATATTGTGCAACTTGTGACTGTGAACATAGTCTTTCAGCCAGAGCTTTGATCTGCAGGGTTTACAGTAGGAGCAGTGAGGTTGAGAATCATTGCTCCCCGGTCACAGGAGAATGACTCAAAACAGGAACCAAGTGAGCGGCCAATTTTTTCTGAGGGATGACTGGCCTTGACTCTTGTCGAACAGTGCGATGGGATCATTCATATCAACTCGGCCAGACAGTGGGGATCTCAGTTTAACGTTTTATCTGAAGGGCGGCACCTCTGATAATGCAGCATTCCCTTTAGCATTGCCTGGGAGTGTCTGCCTAACCGCTGGATTTTTTTTCCCCAACCCTTGTTCTAGAGACACTCGTGTACAAATATAATTTGTAGTAATTACTGTAACAGTGGCAAGTCAACTGCCCCCTTTCGCAGCTCAAACCATAAAACGTTCTGCTTAAATGTTGTTGTACGACTGACACGACTCCACTGAACTATCCTGTAAATTTACTTTTCGTTAGATTGTAAATGATAAACGAGGGGGAAAATGATCAACTGATGAAATAGGCACCACAATTGTAAAAGGGAACTTCAATCGGAAGCTTTACCATTCCGCAAAAATAAACGGCAAAAATCAAATACGACAGTTTATAAAAACAACGATTCATGAACAGTAGCTTTACACATAAGCTCCATCCCACAGGCCCTCCACCTCGTCCCCTCCCCAGCCTCCTTCAAGTTCCACCTCAAGACCCTCCTCTTTGACTGCGCCTCACTCAACCTCCTTTCCTCTCCCTACCCTCCACCCTCCCCGATCCCGGCTCCAGCTCGGGTCTGAAACACGGACTGTCCAGCGCCTTGAGGCGTCTTCCCCACATGAAAATGCTCTTCAAATGTAATTTTGTTGTGGCTGTTTTTGTTTTTGTTGATGAACTTCCCTTATTTTCTGGACAGTGTAGTGTAACCACAAGCGACTAAGCGTGCACTCACATAAACACAAAGTAAGAAGTACTTCAGCACTATTGCGTACACCAAATATTATCTCTGTACTGTACTTTGTGTGGGTGGAAACAAAGGTTAGGAAGGGTGGAGGGCAGAGCAGAGGGAAGAAACTTCACAGACACACAGACACACAATGGAAAATGGCATGTTGCTGCATTGAGAGATCCAGCTGTAATAAACTACTGTTTGAACATGCTTGCTCAAATGCATCAAAATGTCAAAGATTGAGGTCAAGACCAGATTCCAATGACATTGATTTAATTTAGTTACACCTAACCATATATTTCAAGGCAATAATTTATTGTGGGGAATCAGACAGCAGCAAAAACTTACATCATTTAGAAATGTCATCTATACTCTGTTGTGGAGTCCTGCGGTTCAGTGGTTAGGGCGCTCGGCTTGCAAGCGAGAGACCTGGGTTTGATTCCAGGCAGGGTGAAACCTTGGGCAAGTTTCCTTACTCCACACGTCTGATAAATTGGTCATTTCGATCCACAACTATTCGTGAGACACTGCTGTGCGCAATTCGGTGCTGCATTTAGCCCACAGATACACAGCCAATTCACTTATATTCTGTGAAACGCTTTGAGACGCCTAGAAGACGCGAAAAGTACTATATCACATGCAAGGATTATTATTATTATTCTTGCCCTACTGCGCGTCCTAAACAGCTTACGTAGAAACCCTCCTTTGCGATGTAAAAGTGCTTTACAAATGTAATTTGTTGTGGTTGCTGGTAAATTCGCAGATGAATCATCAGGACAACAACAACAACAAAATTACACTTGTACAGCGCTTTTCACGTCAGGAGGACGTCACAAGGCGAGACCCATTGAACACTTACCCATCTCAGTCTGCAGCCAGTAATGTATGTATTATCACATATCGCAGTCCTCAAACAGACAATGCATGTGCCTGTCCTTTGCTTTACAAGTTATTCAAAGTAGCATTAATTACTAATTGTTCCAGATATTCAATACATTGAATTTTTTTAAAAAAATTTACTTCAAACTTTATTTTGTTTGAACCTTCTGGTTATGCTCTGATAGTGCAAAGCAAATTAACTGAGATGAGCAGCTGTCAATTTGGATCAGGAAGTAGGAATACTTTATAACCTTTGCATCCAAAGATGGGGTGGAAGGAGAGGAGAAAATCAAACCCGTAAATCAACTTGGACTCCAGTTCATAATCCAACAACAACACAACAAAATTACACTTGTCTAGCACCTTTCATGTCAGGAGGAAGTCCCAAGGCGCTGGTGAAACTTGGCAACAACTTGCATTTATACAGCATCCCTCACACGGGGTAACGCCCAGAGAGTTTGAGAACATTAGTGCAATTGTGGAGGAAAACTGCTGTGTTTTCATAGGCCCACCCCCACCTTGCTTTCTGGTTCAATGTTACATCAAGATCCTGTCTATCTGCTCCAGTGAATGTTAAATATCCCATGGCACTATTCAATAAAGAAATGAAGAGTTTTCTCCCTTGTGTGCTACCCAACAAACAGTCTTCCAGATAAATTAAAGTCAGCTCATATCACTTTCCCTTTCTAACTTTCCTGCTGCACCGTCCGACACGCAATGCGTGGGGAAGAGTATATGTTATTTTAAGAAGAAAAAATAAGTCCGCGAAGAAAGTGGTAAGACAGTGATGGGCAACTTGGGTGACGTTGCAAACTGGTGTTCACCAGTACTTTAGTATTACTGATAATAACAATAACCCTTGCATTTGATATAGCGCTTTTCACCTCTTCTAGACGTCTCAAAGCGCTTGACAGAATATACTGCGTATACATGGGCGAAACATGGCAGGCAATTGCGCACAGCAGTGTGTGTCGTCGTCCCCCCACCAAACAGTCGTGGATTGAAATGACCAATTTTTTTTTTGGGGGGGGGGGGGGGGGGGGGAGTGATTATTTTTGGAGGGCGTGTGGAGTAAGGAAGCTTGCGTGGCCTCACGTGGAATCGAACCCAGGTCTCTGGCTCGTAAGACGGGAGTGCTCCAACCACTGAGCTGACAGGACACCACTGCTGTGACATCCCAACACTGGTCGCGGCTTCTTCCTCAGCAGAGAGTGTGTACTTACCCCGTCACACTTTCAATCTGAAAAACAAGTCGTGAGTATATCTATCTATCTATCTATATATCTATATATATATATATATATACACACACACCGGGAATAGCCACACTACAGTTACAGCATCAATGCATTGGTTGCGAAAAAAAATTCTCTAATGAACTGGATCAGTGGTGAGAGTAAATAAATGCCTTTCACATGTCCAGTTCACCCATGAATAGAACACGTTGGGACAGACATACACACACACACACACACACTCAGTTATGCTTTCGTTTTGATGGGGGAGACAAGGCAGTGTGATGTTGCAAGTCACTGGTCTGTGAATATTCACACTCAGCAGCAGTTTCACGTGGGGAGGGAAGAGGAGGGAAGAGGAGGGAGGGAGACAGGGAAGGGAGGAATGCAGGGTAGAGACTAGAGAGAGACATTGAAGCTGGACTCCACACACTGCTCACAGCACAAGATGCTACACAAGATACTCACAAGCATTAGAGAGACTGTGGGACAGACTGAGCCAGTGACCTTGGGGGCTGCCTCTCTCCTCTCCTGTTTATTGCTCTCACGCCACAACCCTTCTCTCTCTTCCCTTCCTCCCTTCCTTCCTCCCCTATCAACACCTCTCTCTCTCTCTCTCTCACTCTCCTTCTCTGTCCAGGCAACCACACTCACTCACTCCCCTCCCCGGCAAAGGCGGGTATCTCAATCATTGAACCACTCACACACTCACCCATTCCAAGATAGACATATCTCTGCACTAATCCAGCCTCAGCAAAGGCACAGTTTCCACTAGCGAGTTAGACTGAAACCCAGGCTGGTGGGATTGTCATTATTTTTTGAGCTGTGCTAGGCGAGGACACGTGTGTTTTCTTTTGCCCTGGTATTAAACTACGTCTCAGGAGTGGGTTTTTTTTTTCCTTCTTACAATAATATTAACAATACCAATCCTCGCATTCGATGTGGCGCTTTTCACGTCCGCTGGACGGCGTCTCAGAGCGCTGCGCAAAATGTGCCCGAGGAGTGAATTGACCGTGTACTTTTGCGGGCGAAACGCGGCAGCCAATTGCGCACAGCAGCGTCCCCACAAACAGTCGTGGATTGAAATGACCAATTTATTATTTATTGGGGGGGGGTTTTCATGAGGGATTATTGTTAGGAGTGTGCAGTAAGAAAATTTGCCCAAGCCTGGAATCGAACCCATGTAATATATATGTACATATGTATATATTTTAAAGTTCTTTTTATTTGCATGTTTTAATATAATATTGCTGTTGGTGGCCTTGTAAGGAAGAGGTTATGTTCATCCTTGGTTTCCAATACAAACATTAGATAATGGTAACGTTACTTAATAAATTGCACAAAAGTAATCTAGTCATGTGCTTTTCTTTGTTCGACTTTACTTTGATTGTTCCTTGGGCTGTAGAACCATTATGAAAGAGAAGTGTCACACCATAGTCAAACATTACCAATATAGGGCGATAAACGAAGGAGGTGAACAGTGGCAGATTGCTGTGGAATGAAATCAATTCATTCGTATCGTTTACTTGGCAACAGTTATCAACATTTTACGAAACACTTCATTTTTTACATGCAGGGCAGAGAGACGTTCAGAGCAATTGCTTCCTGATCACAGGCACAATTGTAACCCTGTTTCAAATAAAGATGAGATATTTTTTCAAAATTCAAATCACAAACAAATCAAGGGGTGGTCCGACTGTACTCAATTGTACCAGTAGCTCACCATACATCAAAACTCCAAATAATAATACTAATCCATGCATTTCGATATAGCGCTTTTTCACATCTTCTACATGTCTCAAAGCACTTCACAGAATATACTGTAAGGTGAATTGACTGTATATTTTGTGGGCGAAACGCGGCAGCCAATTGCACACAGCAGTGTCCCATAAACAGTCGTGGAGTGAAATGACCAATTTATTATTGGGTTTTTTCTTGAGGGATTATGATCAGGCGTGTGAAGTAAGGAAGGTTTTGCCCAGCTGGAAATCGAACCAAGGTTTCTCTCGCTTGTAAGGCGAGTGCTCTAATCACTGAGCTACAGGGCCCCATGCAAATCATGACAATGCAGCTTTAAGCTCAATGTAAACATAAGAACATGAGAATTAGGAGCAGGAGTAGGCCATTCGGCCCCTTGAGCCTGCTCTACCATTCAATAAGATCATGGCTGATCTTCTCACCTAACTCTGATTACCTACCCTATCTCCATATCCCCTAATCCCTCTATTTTTCAAAAATCTATCAGTCTCAGCCTTGAAAATGTTCAAGGACTGAGCATCTACAGCCTTCTGGGGTAGTGAATTCCATAAATTCACTATCCTCTGAGTGAAGAAATGTTTCCTCAACTCTGTTCTAAAAGGCTGACCCTTAATTTTAAGACTGTGAACCCTGGTTATAGATTCTCCTTCCAGGTGAAACAGTCCCTCACTGTCTACTTTATCTAGCCCTTTAAGAATCTTATATGTTTCAATAAGATCCCCCCTAATTCTTCTAACACTACTAGTTTTGCTCTTCCATTATATGCATCGTCAAAATAAATATTTAATACGTTATTATAGATCAAGCCTTTGGGCATCATGATAACTAAGGCTCAGTATTTCCAAGTTTCCAACAACTAGATTTTGTCGCTTTGGACACATCAGTGTCCCACAAACAGTCACGGATTCAAACGACTAATTTAATTGTATTTTTTTGGAGGGATTATTATCAGACGTGTCTAGCAAGGAAACTTGCCCGAGGTTTTGCCCTGCCTAGAATCGAACTCAGGTATCTCACTTGCAAAGCGAGTGCTCTAACCACTCAACTGCAGGAATCCACAAGATGCAACGTTCCCTCGACATTTTCTGAAAATGTATTGCTGTCATTAACATATTTAAGAGGAAACTTGATGCTTTATGTTCGGGAACGACGAGTTGAGGGGTATGGGAGAGGGGAATAGGAGGAGGGATGGAGGCCTGTGTGGGATATAAAAAACAGTACAGTATTGGCTGGATAAGATTAGTCTTGCATCTTTAACTGATTACCTATCCTGAGCAATAATGCTGTGTGATCAAAGTTAAACATCTACATACAGTTACTTATGGCTTCAGTTCAGAATGTTCCAAAGTTAATCAATTGTGTTGAGGCTGCAGAATCAGCAGTGACTCTGGCTAAACTGATCCCAGATATACCACTGTTTCCCCACAATACCTAGCAGCTATTCTACAGACACCCTTTATTTAATTATTCACTGCAGTATTAGTGTGAACCTGTGTGCTACCATTCTATGAAACCCCCTCCCCCGCACCACCACCACCCCACCCAAACGATGAGCAATAGAATAAGTAATGATCCTTTCATTTGATATAGCGCCTCATCAAGTCTTCGAGATGTCTCATTGCGCTTCTCAGAAGATCCTGTAAAGTGTAGTGACTGTATATTTTTTGCGGGGAAAAAGCAGCGGCCAATTACGCACAGCAGAGTCCCTCAAAATCCCACATGGATTGAGTGACCAATTTATTATTATTATTATTTGTTTTGGAGGGATTATTACTAATAATAATCCACAATCGACTAACAACTGGGTTCCTACTTACTGCTGGGTAAATAGAGGCTTGTACGTAGAGTAAGGTTTCCCTTGAACTATTCTCACAAGTATCTGTGTCTTTGTTTCACTGGGGCTGATTGCTTTTATTCACTTGTGTCTTTCATTAGTTCTGGGGCACAGATTCGACCTATCAAATTGTGCAGTATTTATTGCTTTGAATTCTACTCCCAAAGTAATGGAGTTGATCTGCGTCACGTTTGATGAGAGTTTTCGGCAGACTGCTTGCTGAAACCCTATCTTTTGTATCTCTTCTGAAGCCATTCTAAAGTGGTTCAAGGACATTGATTCAATTACATTTATGTTATTCAATACAAAGCCTCAGGCATTCACTCTGGTTGCACAGACAGAGAGAGACACAGAGAGAGATAGAGAGAGAGACAGACAGACAAGACAGACAGACAGGACAAAGCACCTGAATTCATAAGGTTGTTTTATGAATTTGAATAATTTCAATATCGTATTACTGCAAACTGATTGCAAACAGAATGGTCAGAAAGAGAAAACTTTCTGACCATTTTGTACTAGATTTCATTCTACATCATAAACACTATAATTCACTGTGCTTCGCACAGGGCCGAATCTCTTTAACAATACTATACTTTCTTAGCTCTTGAAAATATACAATCAATTCACTTTACAGTATATTCTGTGAAGTGCTTTGAGTCAGCACAAAGACGTGATAAGGCTCTGTATCAAATGCAAGGATCATTATTATAATTGAAGAGTCAAAAATATTAGGATCAGAGGATATAATGGTCTAAAAAATAGGTAGAAGATAGCGATATTATTTCCAGATATAAAAAAAGACAGCGATCCACTTCAGGTCTGTTTGCAAGGTATTTCTGTGAGCAAATTGGCTGCCAAGTTTGTCTCCAAATACAAAGTTACTACACTTCACAGAAAACAAAATTTCATGTTATCGAATGAGCTATAATCAAATGTAAGGATTATGGTTAAAAATACAATTCCTAGCAATATTATGACAACATCACCATCTAAGGATACACACTCCACTCCACCTCACCGAGCCAGTCCAGAACCTTGGTGTCTTGTTTTACCCTCAACTCTCTTCTCTACCCCACATCCGCTCTGACTAATGTCCTCGGCTGCCTTCCCCCAAGTCTGCAACATTCCCTGACTCCGCCACTGTCTCACACTGCAGGCCATTGAAACCCTCATATGCCGCCTTCATAACACCTATGCTTGACTATGCAAACTCCAGGCTTGTCGGCCTCCCCAACTCCTCCCTCCGCAGGTTGTGGATCATCCACAGCTCTGCAGCCCATGTCCTCTCCCACGTAAGGCTCCATCACCCTATCACCCCCATCCTCACCCAACTCCACTGGCTTCCCATCACATAGAGGATACAATTCAAAATCCTGATCCTCACTTTCAAAGCCGACCATGGCCCTTGCTCCCCCCTATCACTGTGACCTCCTAATCCCGTCCACCTACCTCAGCTCAGCGGCCTCCGGCCTGCTTCACATCTGCCCCCTTACCTGCCCCACCGTTGGTGATAGGTGGGGACCATTGTCTTCAAATCCCTCCACTCCTCTGCACCCCTCTACCTCTCTGATCGACTCTCTCCTCGCTCCACTGGGTCTGGCCTCCTCCTTGTCCCCCAAATCCTCCGCTCTACGCTCAGCGGCCGTGCTTTCAACCACTATGCCCCGAGGCTCTGGAACTCCCTTCCTCACTCCCTGCGCCTCGCCCCATTTCTTGCCAGTTCTAGGTCCCAGCTAAAGATCTTTCTCTTTGACCGCGCCTTTGGTCACCTTTCTTCCCCTTGCCCCTGGCTCGGTCCCGGAATACTTGGTTGTGAAACGCTCTGAGACGCCGTCCGGCACGGAGGGCGCTAGATAAATTGAAGTTGTTGTTGTTGGGCTTTCAACCATTCTGCCCTCACCCCTGGATCATCATCCCACAGTCCCTCCACTTTGCCCCCTCCCTGCCTCCTTCAAGACCCATCTCAAGACCCTCTTTTCTGACTGTGTCTTCAGTCACCCTCCATCCCCCTCTGCCCACACTCTCCTCAATCATCTCTGGTCCGAAACATTGATTGTGCAGTGTCTTGAAGCCTCCTCCTGATATGAAAAGTGCTACATAGATGTAATGTTGTTGTTATATACAGTACAGTATATAAGAAAATTGCCAGTCTTCTGCATTAGGTCTTAGCATTTTCTGGTGTGAATCCAAACACATCAATTGTCTACACACTTCAGCTTGCCATTAACTTTTGCATTATGCCCAAATCCGATTGGAATATTTGAGCAACTACAATCTAAATAAAAATATTAGCCACAGCTTTCTAACCTTTGACTCGTCTTTCTTTATCAAATCATTTAAAAGCTTAGCTTCCTTCACGTTTGTCTCCCTAATGTTCCTCTCTCCACTGCACCTAATATTCTTTTATGGTTCCAAGATACGGGAAGCATTTCAGTAACCTCCCTTCCCCTTGCATTCTTGGTCAGAATAAAGATAAGTCGATGCGAACTATTCCACTGTAGAGGCCTCGTAGCACTACCTCTGCTCTCACCAGATATCTGCATGTGCAACGGGAAATAATTAAGTTGGAAGAAAATTTGTATTCAGTACCAGTTAAATTACATTGGTTTGTTCAAGTAGAAGTACATACACATACTGTACTGTCGTTAGGTTCATTACTGCCACCTGTTGACAGCAATCATCTCTACATATGATAGCATTTCCTAGTTACCTAAAGGCTAAGATGACACGTTTTTTTAAAAAAACTATGAACAGTGCAATTCCTGTATAATACAAACTGATGGAGATCACCCTAACAATTAAAACAAAAATGATTTGATTGCTTTATTATATTATTATTTATTTTAAATTTGAACATCACACTTTTGTTTGATTATGAATAATAATTCACGTCTTCTAGACATTTCAAAATGCTTTACAGAATATACTGTAGTGACCATTTTTTGTGGGTGAAACAGGGCAGCTAATTGCATGCAGCAGCATCTCACAAACAGTCGTGGATTGAAATGACCAATTTTATTATTGTTTTTTTTGAGGGATTATTATTAGGCGTGTGTGTGGAGTAAGGAAACTTGCCCAAGGTTTCGCCTTGACCTGCCTCAATTCAAACACTGGTCTCACGCTTGTAAGGCGAGTGCTCTAACCACTGAGTTACAGGGCTCCACACTCCTCTCTGGGCAGATGGATTCGAATCAGACACTGGAATGACTGTTTGGCAGCAACTGCATTGATACAGAAATATTGGGAGAGGGAATTTAAAATGGGAAAATAATTTATACAAGTGATTTCAGACGAGGTCACCGGACACCAGCAAAGCTAGCAGCTAGTGCACGGGGAGTGGGTAAGGTGCTGGATGGAAGCTCGGCCAATGGAACTGCACACAGCATAGAGAAGATGTACAGGCTGGTTAATTTGTGTTAAATAAGCTTAGCATTGGCTAGAGAGTCCAGAAGGAAAGGCTGTTTATACTCTACTTACCCAGTTATAATTTGGTGGCTGGATTGGAAGTCAGGAAACGCATGTCAACAGCCAGGGCAAAGAACAGCAAAGTTATTCATTTACCGGGTGTCATGTTGCAATAATTTGGACATGGGACAGAAAATCTCAAAAATGATTTGAGTAGCAATAGTTAAAAAAAAGTCACTTTCATTTTATTGATAATTATAAAGTACCGCATGTGGATTTATAGACGTTTTAATTATTCAGCTTGAATCTGTATCTTTAAAACAGATAATCCTTTAAATGATGTATATTGGCACGGTACATTTCTTAAACGCAGCAGTCATAAGCACATTTATTTAGACTCAATCTTTGGTTTACATTAAATGCAAGCTAGCACCACAAATATCCAATCCAATACATGTTGGCACCTTCACAACACAGTGCTTTGGGAGCTCTGTAATATCTTATCGTTATTAAGCACGTGGTCTATACAAATACACAATCAAGATCAACAAGGTACAAAAGTTAATCCTTGCAGCTGACACTAGTTTTCCAATCCTTTCAATTCATTTAAGCTTTCTTTTTAGCCTTACAAAACCTTTGGCTTCTCAATGCCACACCAAGTAGCTCAGGGAAAAAAAATTGTGATTTTTAAAAAATAAAACAAATTTAAATTATATTTGAGGACATAACTTCAAGAACTGATTGAATGTGAAGTACTTTATTAGAAGACAATCATACAGTTGAAATGCTATGGCATATACCATTAAACACAATAGGTTAAAGACTTTTTTTGGCAAAATACATACATTTATTCAGATCCACAATATTGGTTTTGTAAACAGATTTATCGTGTTTTACAATAAAGCAGTCAAAAACAGCAAATATTTTGCTTTTCCTTTTTAAAAAAATACAGATGTTATTGAAACATCAAAAAAATTCCCCCAACGACAGCATTCCGACAGCTGGCAAGGGGCTGGTGCTGATAGAGGTAAATTTATCATCGCTGTAGCAATTGTCTGCAGGTAAAGCATGCAAAGTGGATGGCTTTCTGAGGTCGAGTCCTGAAGAACAAGGTCCGTTTCACCTGGGTAAAGGCGGAAGTGGAGGTGCCCCTCGTTCTCTCCTACCCATATCTGTTCCAATCAAACATTACAATTAATGGAAGGTTTCGATATCTGTGGCAGTCAGGTTCGTACAATAAACATGTGGTTGCCCTCTGTTCCTCCTCCCCCAAAACAGTCTTAGAGTGAAATTGGGAGTTTTAGGTCAAAACACTCAATGAACACCTTTAATAATTTGCCGTTTGCCCAATGTTTTCCTATAAAGTGTTTCCTATCAAATCACTGCAAAAACCTTGCTTCCACTTTGCAAAGTTATTGCAACCTTATTCCAAAATGTCAATGAAATTATCAGGGGATTCTTGAAACAAAGAAGCCAATTTCTAAAATGTTGCCAGTACAAGTGTATTGCTTCACATCGCAGCACAACTTCTAATCACCCAATATCTATTAGAATGCATCAGTCTCTCAAATGCGAGGGAATAAGATTTTTTTTTAAAAAAATCCCTTGGTAATACAGTACATATTCTCAATTAAAAAAAACTACTGAAGTTTATTTGTTTTTAAATAATGATTTCAAATGCATTCATTTCAAACATTTCCCGGAAAATTTAACCTCTGCTACTCACCTCTGCTATCCACCTTGCCTTGTTTACTAGGATAGGTCTTTAGGATGTTTGAATAAGGTTCCGGTGGAGGAAATTCAGAGACGGAATGGAAAGAAAACCTGCCTTCCCACTCATCTGTCAACAAAACATAATTAACAGTGAAACCAACTCTCTAAATTTCTTCAGTGATGTGGTTAATAGTTAATAAGCACTTTGAGAGACGAACATGCATGGAGGGCGCTATGTAAATCCAAGTTGTTGTAGTAATAATAACATAAGTTACACATTTTTACATGATGGTTCAAATTCGTTAAATACTATTTGACTCAGTATATACACAAACAATTAGCAATAAATTCAGGACGGTATTTTTCTTTATAACCTAGACTTTAGAAAATCCTTGGCTTTGAGCAACAAAATTGCATCTCTTTGTGGTCGTGCAGGGATTCTAACCCCAACCGCTGATCCGCAGCAATATAGAATTACATTGCATGACAATAGTTATTCAATGATTCACAGTGACAATATTCAAATCAGCACCTGTTTAACACCAGCCCCGTCACTGTAAAAGTGCAGCACAGAATCAAAGGCTCTTTTCCCACACAAAATGTTGTCTATTGAAAATCCCCGGGTGTGCAAATGGACTTTCAACAAAGGAGTGAGCCCACACTGAAACCCACCTGTTGTGTTTATAATGGGAGGACAAATAGCATTGCTCCAAAATTCACACTCGGATGAATACACAACCCACTTCCCCTCTCTTCCCTCCACCCTCTCCGATCCCAACCCCAGCTCAGGTCCGAAACACTGACTGTGACTCTCTCCTGATGTGAAAGACGCTATACACGTGTAATATTGTTGTTGTTGTTGTTGTGTACTGCATAAATAGTGTATTCGACAACAACAAGAGAATTACATTTATAGAGCGCCTTTCACGTCGGGAGGACATCCCAAGGTACTGATCAGTCAGGTTGGGACCCGAGTGGGGCAGAGGGGCAGTTTCGGGGGGAGAGAGTTAGGAGGGGCGTTCGAGAGCAAGGAGGGGAGGGAGAGAGTTGAGAGGGTAGCAGAAGGCATGGTCGAAGAGGAGAGTCTTGAGACCGGCGTTGGAGGCAAGGCAGGGAGCGAGGCAAAGGGACTCCATGTCATATTGAAAGAAAGCTAACAATCAGGCTTGTGGGTGTGCGAGCGACTGAACAATATGAAAAGGGGGATGCGGCCCATACACATGCCATCTTTAATCAACGGCTCGACGTCTCATCAAAGGCATTAAAACCTCCATAAAAATGCTGAATATCATTCACGTTCCTAGGCAAAGAAAGTTTCAGGACAAAGGGCGGGAATCCTTAACAAGATAATTGGTGAAGAGAAGCGAGGAGGTGTGAAGAGCGAAAGGAAAGTTGCATTTACCTTCATTATTGGACTGTGAGGATTCCTGAAACCCGTTTCGCATTGGCGGTGGGGGTGGGGGTGGGCCAGACCCACTGCGATCTGGGGGGAGGGGTGGTCGAAAGCCACCCCTAGGGTTGTCGAAACCCCCTCTGTTTGGTGGCTGTGGCACAGTTGGTCCTTTTTGGCTGACTCTGCTGGAAGGTGGTGGTGGAGGTTTATAACCTGCTGTAAAATCAGTTTAAAGAAAGTAGAAGTATCAGTCTGTGGTCCCACGTAAACATCTCAGAGAAGTCTATAAGATTTTCAAGTGAATTATTATGTACACACAGTTTATGTAAATTGTTAAAAATTAACATTGCAACTGTAAATCTGGTTACTCTCTTATAATATGTTATTAACACACTATAAGATAGCAGTTAGAAGCATTTTGTATTCAATCCTGCATAAACAGTTTAATGCACAAAAAATACCCAAGCTTTTTATTTTAGATTTAAAATCAAGCCTTTGTTTTAAGCTTAATCAAGTTGTGCTATGGTTGTCAAGACGCATGCAATTGCTGGCAAGAGTTTGGAAAAAATATTGCCGATTTCCTGCATTTCCCAAGTTTTGCACATTAATAGAGTTGGCTTGATGCATGGCATGTATTACATTACATCATCTCTGCATTATGTCACTGGCTGCTTTTTCACACAATTACATTTGCTTTCTATTCAATTCATTCTACTCTACATTCAAAAATAGCAAACTGCATTATTAAGGTTCTCATTACCACATTGTTGGAATGTAGCAGTTTTGTGTGCGACTCTGTAACAACACGTTTGTGTTTATCTGGCAGTTTAGACTGATTTAGACCAGATAACTATGTATTGTAGAAATATAACAAGTGTGTGTGACCATTGGATCAGATAACTATGTATTGTAGAAATATAACAAGTGTGTGTGACCATTGGATAACGCTCCTAATATGGGCATGTTGGTTGGGCAATACTGTCTTAACTGATTGGGTCCTGTAGGACAAAGAAAGCGAACTGAGTATATATGTGTTGAATCCTCCAAGATTCAACTGTTCGAACTAACAAGTAACTATTCGAATCACAAGAGGAGTGCCTGTACTATAACTGGGATGTAGTACTGAATAAAAAGATCATAAAACTCTATGATGACTGAAGATCGTTCCTTTGAGAAAACTCCCATTTCTTCTGAATCCAACACACATTAATCATTTCTTAGACCCGACGAGAACTTCCTTGAGTTTCTTGCATTTCCTGAGAATTATGGCTTTGCTGTTGGCAAGATCATGGACAGAACACATTGAATTTTACAGAATTTTTCAATTTCAGGGTATGTACCAAAACGCCATGATACCATTACAATGTCTAATACGTCTTAAAGAAATTATGATATAATTACATATATATATATATACACACACACACACACACACAGGTAAGCCTCGATTTACGACGCTTCTATCTAGGACATTTCGATTGAAGGACCATAATATTTTTTTAACACCTTTTGATCGATATAAGGCATTTGGATTCGTTTTAAGGACCCAAATTTTTTTGTGCATGCGCAGTACATATTTTGAATATCACGCTCGCATTTCGCACGTCCTTTTTGTCCATACACACAGTCCATAGTGTATTCGCGGGTAAATCCAAGCATTTGAACTGCCAATAGCATGTTGCCATGTCATTGTTTAAAAGCCAGCTGATTTTGAAGCGACACCACGCCAGTATTACAGTAATTTCTGAACATTCCCGAGCGATTTACAGCCTCTACTGAGCTTCTACCAAGTCAGGGAAGAGACTGAAGTGAAATGAGTAGTGGTAATACCTCTAGTGGCTAGAAACCCCCAAAGCCATCGCTTTAAATACCAAATTGAAGGTGATAAAGTGCATCGATTCTGGTGAAAAAGGTACGGACGTCGGGAGGGCTTTAGGGCTAGCTAGATCAACGGTGGCTACTATAAAACAGAATAAGGACAACATACTGGCAAGTTCTAGGTGTTTTACAGCTACAGGTGCAAGCGGATTAGCAAAACATAGGAATGATGTGATGCAAAACATGGAAAGAATGCTGAGTGTCTGGATTGAGGATCAGAACCAGCGTAATATATCATACAGTAATCCCAAGTATCCCTTCTTGCCTATGTGTGTTAACTTGTGTGTTATGTTGTGTGGTTTTGTGTGTTATTTAGTGGGTTTAATATCTGAAAACTTGGTGAAAAGAGCGCATCTCTGGTTTTATAATGGGACCGCATAGGAAATCGCGTTTCTATTTAGGACGTTTCGATATACATACAGTTTTTCAGGAACGCAACCCCGTCGTAAATAGAGGTTTACCTGTATATATATATATATTATATATATACACACACACACACATATATATAAGACATTAAGGTAGATATCACAACTTTTTCGGTTACCCTGAACTTTAGGATTTTTTATTGACTAATTATTAGTTATTATTACCAGTTACTAATAATGAGGCAATAACAAACCATGTGCATAGATTTAGATTCAGCATGAAGTTCAACAAACATTAATTCCCTTGAAAAAAAGTCATTTAGAAAGAAATGTTTTTAAATTCTGAATTCTTCCTGCAAAATACAGGCCTGACTGGAATTCATCATCCGTCAGGTTTCCCTACCAACACAACCATGATACTTTACAGAAAAGCGGGACTATTCTTGAAGCCATATCATCAAATCCAGGAATTATTACTGATAACAAAGGAAGCAAATAAAACGCACCCAATTCCCTTTACATTCTTTAGTCAAGTAAACGGCAGTTTGGAATTTGCACACGTGAAATTTGATTCCAGTTTACTCCAGTCTTCAGTCTTGCAATAATGTGAAACCCAATGCTACCTCCTTACAGATTATGAGGGTAATTTTTCCATCTTGTGTTACTTGGAGAAATTCCTCTGTGATCATTTGAAACATCACGATCGGAAGTGAGTCTGGTTCATCTCCAACAGGCAGGTACTTCCAACTGTCTATTTGCCAAACCTCACGACTACTTTGTACTACTGATGAAACATTTATCTGTATATTGGTCAGTCAACTCTGAAAATGGTCTTAGGATTGGTCCACATACCTGATATGCTGGGAGGATCTCGTATAGGAGGTGGCGGCCTCTCATTGAAAGGAGGTGGAGGAAGAGGGCCAGACCGGACTGGCCCAGGTGACGAGGATGGAGAAGACGTGTGGAGAGACAGATTCCGCTGTGGAAGCCTTGGTGTGTCATGATCCGCAGCTGGAGCCAGTGCTGGTCGGTTTGGTGGTGGTAAAGGAGGGCCCTGGAATGAAGGACCTGGCCTTGGGGTTTGAGGGACGGGAGGTTTATTATTTTGTGGTGGTGGGAGTGGAGGACCCTCTCTGTTGAGTGCGGGTCTGTTTACTATAGTTGGGGGTGGGGGCCTATCATCTGTCATCCTGTTTGGTGCAGGAGGCAACGGAGGTCTGTTTGAACCGGGAAATGGATGGTTTGATTGAGATGGTCTATCATCAGTCATCCTGCTGGGGGTGGGAGGTAATGTTGGTCTGTTTCCACCGGGAATTGGAGGTGTTGATTGAAAAGAATTTCGTGAAGACCCTTGGTTGCGGCTCTGAAATGATGGAGGGGGTCCTGTGTTGCCCGGACGATTAGATCCTGGGAGAGGTGGAGGACCTCTGGACTGAAAATTTGAAGGCCTTGGTGTGTTTGGTACTGGGGGCGGCCCTAAGTCAGGCTTTGAACCCAAACTAGACCTCGAACCGAGATCAGGCCTCGAAAACTTTGGTTGACCTGGAGGAGGGAATCTATTTTTTGGTGGCTCATGGTCATTGCTTCTTGGGAAAGAAGGCCCAGGAACTCTATGTGGAGGAGCATTGCCTCTTCCAAAGGGCCTGGGGCCAGTAGAACTCGTACCAGGAGGTAGAATTGGTGCTCTACCTCCTCTGGAATCTGTAGGAAGAAATACACATGTATTTAACACGCCAAAACTGAATTCAACTCACTGCAAAGCACTATCACTCAAACACCATACCCGCATGGCACAGTTAACACTGATGCAATGCAGTTTTCACATAATCTATCACCAGGTTTAATAAACAGTTGATTGGAGCATCGCTTTTCCGTGGGTAGTAATTCCTTCAAGAGATAACTTGACACGATAATTATTTCACTCAATCCACAACTGTTTGCGGGACACTGCTGTGACCAATTGGCTGTTGTGTTTCACCACAAAATAATGGTTAATTCACTTTGCAGTATACTCTGTGAAGCGCTTTGAGACGTCTCGAAGGATGTGATAAGGTGCTATATCAAACGCAAGGATTATTATTATTATAATAAATATAATTCCGATTCAGAGTTCTGGTCATTGATGCACTGACTTCAGTGGAAATCACCTGAGCAGAATAAATGAGACAATAATCTTTCCTGTCCACAAACTAAATCTCACTTAGTGTAAGATACATCAGAGATACATGTCCTTCTTTAAAATAACTGACCACTCCACTTCCTCCAACAAAAGAATACATCACTGCTCATAGAAGTCTCAATCTCTTCTCAAATCATTTTACGGAAGAGTTTAAGAAGAATGCACTATATAATCAGATCCTCCCATAAGCTAAGTTGGGACAATGTCATAGAAAACAAATTGCCCATTGCCTATCAGAAGAATAAACTCAGCATTACCTGAGCTGTCTCTGTTTCCTGCAGATTTGAGCTTTGGCATTCCTCCTGCAAATATCCCACCTAAAGCCGAAGGCCCACCTCCACCTCCGCCTCCGCCTCCACCTCCTCCTCGGCCACCTCCACCTCCACCTCTTGGTGCTGTCAAAGACAAAATAAATACAATTAATGCACTGCGGCTGGAAGAACTCACACGTGTAATTGTACTGTTTCCATTACTAACTACAGCAATATGATGGGGGAGGCAGAAAATTCCAAACACATCTCACTTATGGAAGAAATACACTAACCCGGAAAACGAAATGCAGGGTTTCGCGCTCGCTTATTTGATGTGTAAACAATATTTTGATCACATTACAACAACAATAAAAACAGGCGTTCCCTTCGAACGCGTTTATGGCCACCTTCCTCCACCTCCACTCCAACACTCCCCCCACCACCGGCTCGGAGTCAGACTCCGCCACGGTTAAGTGCTCTGAGATACGACCCGGGTGGAGGGCGCTATATACTTATACATATACATATACATATACATATACAAGCGCGAGTTGTTGTGGCTGTGGTTGTGTTGTGTCTGGTTGGGCAGGGATAATAATGTAATGTCTGATTACATTCCTTTAAGAAGGAATGTAATCAGTGTATTACGGCTATACTTCCTGGAATAGTGTAACAATGTGTTGTCAAACAATCTTTCTGATGAAGGGTCACAAGTATCGGATTGTCAGAACTTTCTATTTAATATTAGTCAAACTGCACAGAAGATTATGCAGGCCGAGAATTCTAATATTCCAATTCCCAACATTTTGGTATAAAAAACATGGCTAACTAACGCAATTTGTTTCACATTTCATGACATGGTACAGAGAGAAAGGAAACATTACCAAAGGAAAATTCATACCATAAGAACTCACATATGGAAGTACTGTACAGGTTTTAAATTTCACTATTTTCTCTCAGTTAACTAGAATCAACTTTAGTTTTTTTTGTTAACAGCATTAAAAAGAGGTAAATGTCATGAAATGACATAGCTTAAGATGTTAACCAGCAGATATCACCTGAAAAGGGTTATGTTACTTATTTAATGATTTCCATTACCCAATTACAGGTTTCTGGGAGAATATATTACACATTGTACTGTACATCATATTCAGGATGATGTATTGAAATGAACTAATGTAATGTACAGGCTGTCAATTATAATACTAATAACACAATGGAAATATTCTAAAAATCCAAAAATATTAGTCCCTCTTTCACATAAGTTAAATAAGTAAAAGCTTATTTCTCTTCAAAATTAAAATGAAACGTACCATCAATGATTGGTGAACTTCGATCATTTGTAACAGCTTTTTTCAGCTGTCTTCCCTGGTTTATGTCCAACAGAAGAGCTCCTCTTCCGACTTGTTCATTCTTGTTTAACTTCGGCTTTTCTGTGTTCGCCTTTGTTTTACGGAGCGAGAGAAAGAAAAGAAACAACCGTCACTTATCCGCAGAGACATTTTGCCTGGAGATCCTAAAATGTTGGCGGGCGCATTCTGATCAAAAACACTAGGAAGAACAAGGTCTTTCAGTCTACCAAGCCTACACCCAACACTGATTGCCGCACCCGGTAGATCAAATGACGAGACAGATAATTGGGCATTGTTTTAAGGGAATTATTCAATACATAATTAGCCACTTTTGTTGGGGAGTCTGGCAACAAAAGACAGAGCACGGAAAGAATGGAGATTGGGAAGTAATAAGGATATCACAGCAAATAAAAATCAAGGGCTTAAATTTACAAGTGTTGAACGGGGATAGGGGAAATAATTTCGTAGGCTTAAATAGTAATGAAGTTGCTCCTACATTGTCCTGTAGCCCAGTGGTTAGAGCACTCGCCTTATAAGCGCGAGATCTGTGTTCGAATCCAGGCAGATCAGAGCGAACCCTTGGGCAAGTTTCCTTGCTCCAGACACCTAATAATAATAATAATAATCTCTCCCAAAAAAATACACAATAATAAAATTGGTCATTTCAATCCACGACTGTTTGTGGAATGCTGCTGTGCAGAATTGGCTGCTGAGTTTCAACCACAAACATAGTCAATTCTCTTTTTCAGTATATTCTATGAAGTGCTTTGAGATGTCTAGAAGTTATGAAAAGCCCTACCTATATCAAGTGCAAGGATTATTATTATTACATTGTATAATCATAACAACATTTTAGAATGGATAATTTTGTCATTTCAATCCACGACTGTTTGCGGGACACTGCTGTGTGCAATTGGCTGCTGCGTTTTGCCCACAAAATGTACAGTCAATTCACTTTACATTACATTCCGTGAAGGACTTTGAGATGTCTCAAAGACGTGCTATTTCAAATGCAGGGATTATTATTATATTTCAGCTCACAGAAAAGGAACTGCACATTTACAGTGCTATTTAGGACATTCCCTGGATTCAGTCAGCCGGTTCAGGTCTCATATTTGTATTAGAAAAATTGCACACGACTTCAACAGTGGGGTAGGGAAGGAATCAGTCAGATGCAGAAAATAATGAGAAATCAGCTATGTTAAAGCTTGAAGGGCTGCAAGATGCAGGCAAAGTGGTTGTGTGATGCTCTCCTGCATGGTTTACTTGTATACATCTTTCACTTCCACTTTCTGAACAATTTATGCATACCGCCGAATTATGCAACTGTGCAAATTTTCAGTGTCTGCCACTTTGCAACGGCTGTCAAAGCAGCCTGAAGAGTTATTTGAATGCTAATGAAATAAACATATATAGTATTATATTCGACTATTTTACTGGCCTCATAGTTATCCTCCATTTCCTCTGGTGTTTGTCTGTCTCGTGCTCACTGATCGTTCACAACAGCAACAGAACTGCAAAAACCACCAATGATTTCCCTTGTACAGGCCAAGCCTTATATGGAAATGCTACCAATAAATTAAGCAAGTCCTAGAAATGTACTTCTTCATTCGGATTTGGAAGCTGGATCCCTTAACCCTGCAGTGTCTCAGCTACACATGCCACGTAGATACAAAGTTTCAAAGTTACTTTGAACGCCTGCTGAACTTTCACTCGTCTGAACGTTCAACAACAACAACTTGTATTATATAGCGCCCTCCACACAGGCCGGCGTCTCAGAGCGCTTATTTTACAATTAACGGCGGTAGCTATTTAACAGTGGAAGGTTTATGCTTAAAATGTGCTGCAGGACGCTACCCCACATGAAAGCCGCTATATAAATGCAAGTTGTTATTGATTCAGATGACTAAGTGAACAGTAATGTAAATGGACTACATTTGTGGGCAAAACGTGGTCGCCAATAGAGCACAGCAGTGTCCCACAAATTGTTGTGGATTGAGTTGTCCAATTTTTTTGTTAGGTGGGGGGATTATTATCAGGCGTGTGTCCCACAAATTGTTGTGGATTGAGTTGACCAATTTTTTTGTTAGGTGGGGGGATTATTATCAGGCGTGTGCTGTAAGGAAACATGTCCAATGTTTAGTCCTGCCTGGAATCGAACCCAGGTCTCTCGCGTGCATGGCGAGTGCTCTAACCACTGAGCTACAGGAATGTGACAATTCAAGTAAAATTTAAGTATTGAAATTGAAAGAAGAAAAATAGTCGTCACACTTCTTTTGCTCTTTTAATAAATGCTGCAGTGAGTTTATCCAGTTAAATTCACCCCCAAATGTTCCGCTTGTAAATACTGCGTAATGAGATTGTGATTGCAAACACTATAGCAATGATCAGTTTGTAAATGCTCACCAAAGCAAACGTTGGGGGAGGAGGGGGTGCGGGCGGTGGTGGAGGAGGCATCTTCTCTGGTCAATGCTGTGTGTCACCTTTCAGGGTTCTTCTGCAAGAAACAAAAACAAGAGTGATTTAAATTTTTGGAGGTTTGTTTTCGAGGAGAAGGAAATAACGTGAGATGCAGTAAATTGCTTGGAATTCTTGAAATTTTTACAGCATAGAAGGCAGTTCCTCTCTGCCATTGAAAGTCTGTTGTCGGCCCGTTTCCACCCTCTTCCATTGGAAGTTGCCATTTGAGTTTTTTTTTCCCCAAACTCTCAATTAATTTTCTTCCTCTTCTGCCCACTGTGTCTGTGTTGGCTCTTTGACAAGCACAATCCATTTAATCCTATTCACCTACTCTCCCCCCACCCCCAATAGCCCTGTAATTCATTCCTTTTACAAATCTATCTCATTCCCTCTCGGAAGCTAACATTGATCATGTCTCAACCACTACCCCTAACAGCGTCCTGACGGCTCTGTGTGTTTTTAAATAAATCCTCTTAATCTCCTACTCTGTCCCCTTTGCTAATTGACGCACATTGAAGATGAGCTAGTTCCAAGGTGATAATGTGTGGCGACTGAATGCCATTGGCACTGTCAATGACAGACCAGTCATTCATTAGGAACTGATCTGGGAGCAGGGATTAATCCCACTCATCTTCTGTTAGCCCTGCAAGCAACAGCCTCAACAGAGAGGATTGTCCTAACTGAGACACAGCTTGCCAGACAATTCTCTCAACAGAAAGCTATTTGATTTGAATTAGTAACACACATTCTGAAGTCCCCAAGACTTGGCTATTGCCAACCCATGTCAGATAAACGCCAGAACTAGTTAAATGGATTAGACCCTCCATAAAGGGTATGCATTCCTTCCCAGGCACAGGCCGATTTCCATATGTAATAATAATATTTCCTTAACACATCGTTGAGACACCTCAAAGCATTTCCACAGAATATGTTGTAAAGTTAATTGCATACATACCTATGTGGAACTCTGACTATTTTGGATATTCTCAATCATTGAAATTTTATCAGTAGAGTGAAAAAAGAGTACAGCTCATTGTTACTCCATTCCATACCACGAAACTCTGATACTCCCAATTTATATATATATACATATATATATATATATATATACACACACACACAAACAAAGTTTTAAATCAATATAAATTAAAGAGTTCATGCAGAGAACACACCATTTTTCTGTAAAATATTCCTAAAAAGTAGTTTGCATTAAAATTTTTGACTGTTCCAGATAACAAAACCTTCAACAGTAAAGGTGAGAAGTGCAAGAGTAGTTTTAACAAGAAGTACCAATACAATATTCTGTTATTATGTATGCATTTACAAATGCTCCACCGCTATTGTTCCAGATAGGTTCCGGTTTATTGAATGGGGACTTTTTTTTTGCGTGCCGGTTATATGGAAGTGCCGGTTCATCGAGTCACGGATAAATGGGCTTTTACTGTACTTCTTCCTTACAGTCGCTTTTGGAAAGATTATAAAATTGTAGCATCTTCAATTCACGGAAGATTAAATCCCAGCAAAGAAATGTGGTTTTAATCTTTCGATGAGGAGGTTAAGTCACCGTGGTAACAGCTGCAGGAGGTAGCACACGCCTCTCGTATGACGACTAGATGATGAAAACATGGATGAGGGACTGATTACAACAAAAATACATCATTTCATTTGGGCAGCCAGCTTTAAATCAACTAAATGTGCTTTTACAGTGTTCAGTATCATTACAACCTTGTTCCTTTCCATTTTTGAAATATAGTAATCTGCTGGTAGTTTGCAAACAGAAAGTAAACCTGAAAGATTTCTAAAGTTCAAAAAACACAAACTATTGCAGAACTATTTTCTACTGCACAAAATCAAAATACAAAAAAACAAAATGGACTTTCAAGGATGCAGTGTTCAAATAATCTTGCTTCATTATTGCCACTTATGAAGCAATCGAAATGCTGCATTTTACTGCAATGCATCCAATCTACCTCTACTAGGAAATAGGGTCCGGCGATACATCGATATATCGCTAAAACCCGATATAATTTTCATATCACGATATATCGCTAAAACCCGATATAATTTTCATATCGCTACGCCGATATAGGCATTTCAAAAATCTCAATATCGAAAAATCGATATATCGAGGTAAAAAATCGGAATGCGCGCACACTGAACTACAAGACCCAGAATGCTCATCTCTATACACAATGCACAGACCGAGGTGCAAAGCCGCCATATTGTATTCATAGTCCTCGAATACAATATACAGACATGCAAGGGGTGGGGGCGGGAGAGAGGGCTGGGGGGGGGGGGGCGGGTGAGGGGGAGAGAGACGGTTGGGGGGGGGAGAGAGACGGCTTGGGGGGGGGGGGGGAAGAGAGACGGCTGGGGGGCGGGGGGGAGAGAGGGGTGGATGTGATAATATACAGATAGATAGAGATGGGGGGATGTGATAATATACAGATAGAGATGGGGGGGATGTGAGAGAGACACAGAGACACAGACAGAAAAACACAGAGATGGAGAGAGTGAGAGACACAGAGAGAGAAAGATATTTACCTCCTGAGGAGATAGGCCCGGAGTGCGCGCGCACCCGGAACGCGCGCGCACTCCGAATGCGCGCGCTGTGCGCACATGCGCAATACAAAAAACCTGAAAATGTCAATATTTCGGTATATCTCGATATGAGCCCATCGATATATCTAAATCGGAAAATTTCCATATCGACGGACCCTACTAGGAAAGCAGGTGGTGAAAGCAACTCTGAGACGCTGTCTGGCTTGGAGGGCGCTATATAAATCGAAGTTGTTGTTGTTGCCCTAAATCTGCCATGCAGCAACTCTGAATCTGTGCCGTTTAGTTGCATTTATGCTTTAGCAAATCTGGACTTGAAGATTCATAAGAGCATAAGTCACTCTGACTCTATATGGCTCTGGAGATTACATTTAACTAAAATATAAAAATTATATGTACTATGCAAAGAAGGAACTTCAAATTTCAATGATCATCTAAGATCTAATGGGCAATATAAGTGCAAAAATCGACATTTTATTGACTTCCAGTGGCTCCCGGAGTGGGGAATGGAGAAAGGCGAAAAAAAAGTCAAGCTTCCTCCCACTTCTGATTTCCATTGAGAGACACTAGCACAAACTGCACGTGGGTGGTTAAGATTGGGCTCAACTGTGATGTCTGATACATTTCAATAGTGATGCAAACTCACACATCAACAGCAACTTGGGCAGAGTATTGGAGGATAGTAACCAGTAGAGGTAAAACAGCATTTAGCTTTTTTTTGGGGGGGGGGAGGAGGAGGGGAGTAAAGAATAGTCAAGGTGGGAGAAAGGAGGATATACCTTTGCCCTACACACAAGGGCAAATTGTTGTCGTTCAATACGTTGTCGTTTAATCACTGAAGACTTGTTGCATTCTTGAAACTCAAGATTGGTAAGCCTTCCTTCCTTCCCTCAAAAAGAGTTGTGAAATGTGATTAATAAGGTCTTACTTACAGTTCCCTTGGTTTACAAACAAATGCGCACAATACAATAGGCCCCATCGAGTCTCTGAATTTGTGGCAGTCCTGAAGTACAGAACTTCATTAAAAACCTCTCAATTAGTTTAAAAGTACAGCTTATCTGAAGGAACTGAAACTCGAAGGCCGAGAGCAAAGAGGACACTTAAAAAACCAGCTGACATACAATCTACTGCAGCTCCATTGCAATGGAACACAGCTTCAAAACAATAGCTTGTGGTTCACACACAACAAAAGATGCTGGCAGAGGAAATTAGCTGCCTCTATCTGCTTCTCGCTCTCAAGACACCAACCACCGTTATCTAATTATCAGCTGCTAAGAAACAAACTGAATTGTATCGTACAGCGACGCTATCCAAAAGTCACATTCTTTAAAAACAAAACAATCGGGAGTCTCATTCAAACTTATCAGTGAAATTGACCAAAAATATTCCATTACCACAATCCGTCATATGAGCTTTTGTCTTGTATTTTTGGAACTCAAGAAAAAAAAATGACTGAACACAGCAAACACTTTGAGCTTACTTAGGCCTCTAGTTTCCTGTTAAAGTGGTCAACAGGAAAGGCACTGCTTCTCACACACCACAACCATCCTGCCTTTTCTGTGGTACCACTTCGCAGCTGCAGCTCGTTCCATGTAATAATCTCTTAACAGGGTTTTGCTTGTTCATTGCAGTAAACGTCCAACAAGAGGGTTCCACTGAAAGCTGAAAATAAAATCCCAAATCATATTCCAGCCCCTCGAGATATTCTGTGTAGAAACATTTCTATCTCTCACGCTCGACACCCACCCCCACCATTTATAAAATTGGTCAGAAAATTGAGTTGTTTCGAGATTTTACTGAATGCTTTGATGACTTGATTAACCTAATCATGCTACTTACTACTTATTAGGTGTTCCTGTTCAATGATGCTCCATCCTATTTAAAGCTCAGGCTATTTGTAAATTTTGTTCCCTCCACCCACTGAAAATTTCCATCCATCATCTCCAGAACAGGCTTTCAGGTACATGAGCACTTGTCAAACTCTACTACACGCCTTAACACAAGTGTCCACAGTGTGCAGTGAGGACCATTATCATAGAATCATCCAAGAATCATAGATTCTTATAGCACAAAAGGAGGCCATTCGGCCCATCGAGTCTGGGCTCTTTGAAAAGAGCAACTCAATCCCACTCCCCAGCTCTCTCCCCATAACCGCGTAAACCCGTCTTCCCCAAATACATGTCTACCTCTCTTTTAAAAGTTGTTTTCGAATCGGCCTCCACCACCTTTTCAGGCAATGCATTCCAGATTCGAACAACTCACTGAGTGAAAACATTTCCCCTCACCTCCCCTTATAGCTGATCTCAATGCTGCCCACAGATGTACGGTACATCCATATTCCCATCTCCTGAGAATTTACCAATATTCCACGGCAAATCGACAGGCTACAGTTGTCAGTTTCAAACCTCCCTAAATTAAGGCAACGGCTTACGGCAGCGTAACTTAAGTTTCAATAAGTTTACAGTGAAAAATGTTACCCAATTCAAGCAGGTCACCGTGTAAACCAGGGGAATCGCAAGATAATGGGATGTTACTAGGATGATTTACACTGTCGGGGATTTCGGCTTTATTTCAATGCAATGCAAAGGGAATCCACCAAAACACAACCCTCCCTCTTTAAATAATGCATCATTCATCAGAACCTGCGTAGCTTGCTGAATGCAGTCACCACGTCATTGTGAAGTTCATCACAACAGGGGTTTTACTGGCTAAAGCAGTTTGCAAATCTGAATTGTCATCGCAGAACAGAAAAACCTTTGGGGGGGAACAAATCCTGCCGAACAAATGCAACTTCTGGAAAATCATTATGGAAAATAAACTGAAGATAAAGAGCTCCAGATGTCAAGTGTTTGCAATGGTTTATTAGAGCCACCCACAATGAGTCATTGTGCAAGATATTTGGTGACAAATAAAGGCTATTGCAAACGATCCAGAAAGTTTTACATTTAAATGGACACTAATAATAGCAATGCTAACAGCAGCACTCTTCCAGCACTAGGCAGGATAGGTTCTATTAGCACAGACTGTAATGATTTTATTCCTCTGGTTCCAATGGCACACAGCAGTGACCCACAAACGGTCATGGATTGAAGTGGCCAATTTATTATTCTGGTTTTTTTCTTGACGCGTGATGGAGTAAGGAAACCTGCCGACGATTTTGCCCTGCCAGGAATCGAACCCAGGTCTCCCACTTGCAAGGCGAGTGCTCTAACCACTGAGCTACAGGATTCCACAAAGTTTAGGCGCAGGTTGAGAAAATCCAAGGCCCAGAATGTGCCCTGGAGTAACTGCTGGAGTCTGACCAGCTAAAACCCCATAACTTGCATTGATATCACTGACTGGCAAATTTGCCCACTGCTTGTCCAGCGAGAAGGAAATAGGAAGATGTAGTTGAGCGTCCACTATCGGCAGTCGGGCCTTTGTTTTCTGCCCCCAAACTATGGAACTCCATCCTGGAGCCCCTCCACCTCTACATCCCGGAGCCCATCTCAAGACCTTCCACCTTGATTCCAATCCCCAGCTCAGCTGCAAACCTTTAACAGAGCAGTGCCTTGGATTGCCGTCCCACCATGAAAGGTGCTGTATAAATACAATTTGTTGGTGGTGGTGTGAGGGAGGCTGACAAATTATGTGGGCCAATGATAATAAGTGTGGAACAATCTATTCTCAAGGAGATATATGGAAGTTCCTGACACTTATAGGTTATAGTGCCAGTGGGCAGCACCAAGTTGAGGGATACAAGAGCTAGTTTGTACTGCGCTTTTCATGCTGAATTCTTGTGCAAACCCCCCACCCCTTTGCCAATGATTACACGACTGCAATTGAAGGGGGTGTTTCACTAGGACATGGCTTCACACTACGCAGTATATCAAGACCACATGACGCAGCACGTCAGTACAGTTGCTGCAAAGTGATTTGGCTTCTGCTCACAAGTGAGCCACTTAAGACAAAATCTATTGGACAATCCAACAAGGCTTGGCATTAAACCATAATATGAGCTCTGCCTTTGCAGCTCCTAAATGCGTTTGGCCGCTCATTTGTCCAGACACAGAGTGTCCATTAGCTCACTTGGTAGGCAGACAAATGCACTCCAAATTGCTCCACTGCCAAAAGTGACCCAAATCACTTTTAACACAAGAAAGATATTTTCAGCACAGGAGGAGACCATTGAAGCCTCGGTTTCCGCACCATGATTAGTGTTTTGTTTGCAATAAAACCCCTTTTAGGTAAGCTCATTTTCCAGCACTTTCACCATATCCCCTAAGAGTATAAATTCAGCAATACTGAAGCCCAAATACAGATTAGGTTTGATTTAAACACAGTCAAACTGAGCGTCAAACAGAGTGAAGCCCAATGCCTGGCTGAGAGGATCCAATATTGGTAATGAGAAGCAATTAAAATCACTGCATAGTATTGATCATTTGATTTAAACACCACTGACCTGAAAATTGTATGCCCTGCCTGCCACCGTACAGTACTGTGAACAACAGACACAAAGCACATAGCTGAAGTCACTTTTTCCTAAACTTGACTAAAATGAGGAAGAACGAGCGAGCAGTCAGTAAAGCAGAACTGAATACTGTACCAACAAAATAAAGCTTCAAATTGTAACACTGCTTTTTGCTCTTGCTCAGCAGATAAGATTACCAGTAACCCTCACATTTTTGACATTATTGTCAATTATCGCCAGTAATTAAAATGTTATCCTGTGCGTTCTGCAATTTACCAATTAATTGAACTCGACCAAACGGGTTTGCACCTTCATAGCTGATAACGTTTAAATTTAAACATCGAAAGATATTTCTTGGATCCTTCGTTCAAACTACGAGACGCAACGCTAGAGTTCCAAATTACATCATTAAATCCTGGGAATTCACCAAGTGGACTATGACCCTGATACACGTGAAGGGTTTTTTTGTTTGACGCCATGAACATTACTAACTTCCTAATTTTTAATGTTGCTTGAGGTCTGAAGTCAAATATAACCCTGTTTCTGTGAATCTGACTGATGCAGGCAACCGAAACTCTTTCTAGAGGATACAGCTTTGAAAACCATATTTCTGCATGACTTCAAACTTAATACAATGTTGCACAATTTAATTAAATCTAAGTAATCTTGGGGGGTAGGTTGTAATTTGCCACAAGCTAACTAGCCACCCACATTTTAATACTCAAGCACATTTTAATACTCAAGACTCCTACAGAGTAAGTCATTATTTAATTCTGCAGATCGTTTGAAAGTTTTTTTTGAAAACCAATTTTCACCATGAAACATTTTTTTTCCCCCCACAAACATGAAAGTGAATTGGTAAAATATAATACATTTTTTAAACTCGAAATTCGCTGATGCTCTTGTGCGAAACTAACATTTTAATTTAATTGCAAGCTCATGTTTAATTCATGTAGCAAATTTAATTGCAAGAGTTCATTTCTCTTTTGTGAAAGGAAGAAGCAAATATTTAAGAAATAACAAAATGTGCCTATTGTATGGAGGTTCCTCCTATTTTAACTAATGAGGGTTGAACATCTATCCAAAACAAAGGCCAACGGCTGAGAGATCTGTCACACAATGCTAGAATGTGGTTCAGTTATTTATAAACTGACCCTCAATACATTTAAATAGTGGTTTTACACCGCTTCAGTCTACAAGTAAATGTGCATGTAATAACAAGGTCTCTGTGACCTTGATTTCAAAGTACAATTAATTTAAGAAGCTATATCTTTTTGTAGTTTAGAAATAAGGTGGGGGGTGGTGGAATGGGGGGGAATGGATGGAAGAGGGGATGGATAATTATTACACTGAATCGGTTATGAGATGTCATATTTTTGCTCCAATTTGTTACAACAACAACAACAACAACAATTTACATTTATAGAGCGCCTTTCACGTCGGGAGGACATCCCAAGGCGCTGAATAGGAGGTGTGTGACCCGAGCTGGGAGGGGAGTGTTTGGGAAGGGGTGAAACACGAAGGGGAGGTAAAAGAGTTCGGGATGGAACAAAAGGCACGATCGATGAGGAAAGTTACGTATGACGTTTCCATGTAAAAATCTTTGAAGAAATGTCTGGGATTTTTTTGGAATATAATCGACCCGTGGAGTCCTGTAGCTCGGTGGTTAGAGCACTTTGCTTTACAAGTGAAAGACCCGGGTTCAATTCTAGGTCAGGGTAAAACCTTAGGTAAGTTTCCTTACACCACATGCCCAATAATAATCAGAAACAGTGAATTGGTCATTTCAATCCATGACTGTTTGTGGGATGCTGCTGTGCGTAATTAGCTGCCTCATTTTGCCCACACCTATACAGTCAATTCAACTTTACAGTATATTCTGTGAAGCGCTTTGAGACGTCCAGACAATGTGAAAAGCATCATATGAAATGCAAGGATTATTGTTATTATTGTTATCTCTGCCCCAACATAACATACATTGAGAATAGTCCGAAGTGACATCGCTAATCCTCAAAGAGTTTGTCAATTACTGTTGCTTTTCCAAAAGCTTCCGGGAGCTTTAAAAAATGCTTATGAAAATAAATCAGGCAGGTTTTATGTTGGATATTCATATTTTTACTCTTTACATGCACAATTAATACACCTGGCAAAACTAGAAGTGATGTACTTTTTAGGAAGCGTTGTAATGTTCCTTACACAAATCCCTCCATAGAAAATGAATACAACTACTGGCATATAGTGAGAGTGCATCCCACAGACTGTCACCTTCAGCAAACAACTCTGTTGTTTAATTCGGTAGAACAGTCATATTGCTCATCATATAGTAAGGTTATGTTTTAAAGTGATGCAGGTTAAATAAAGTGCAGAACTTCCATCAAATCAAGGGGGCAATTATGGAAAATGTTTATGAAACTGAGATGATGATGGATATGATTTTTTCTCACGAGACTGACAAAGTAATTTTTAATTCGATGTTTGAAAGATAAGTTTTTTTTAAAAAAACACTTAATGCACACACACATACCATTATAAACCTAGTTTGCCCTATTCAGTTGACCAGCACTAACATGGTAATGTTCTGAATTAGTTTACACAATTCTAATTAGCAACTGCATCAACTGTTACACTTTTTTTAAATTAAAAAATGGCAGCCATTAATTCTGTATTATTCGTGCAAATAGTTAAGTTTAGTTTATGAAAGAATCATGATCAAATCTAAACATATAAAATAAAAATGTGCTGCAGGTCAGACAACAGTTATCAATTGTCCGACATACCTGTGTAAAAGTTGGCATCCGACTTCCCAAGTTTTGAATTTAGAAATATGGTGAATATTTGTTTCTGACCACTGTGTGTAGAGTCACAGTGAATCTCAGTGACCTACTGGATTGGGAAGTAATGTAGCACTGCACTTAAAGCATATCTTTTGCAAGGCCAAGGAGTGGTGGGGTGGGGGGGTAGTCATGGGGGAGTAGGACAAGCGTGTAACCTAATCGAAACTGTTTAATCACAAGACAAAAATGAGACTATATTGCAACGATAATTTAAATAGCTTAGATTGAATTACGACTTCAGATTTACTGCACTATTCATATTAAAACACCACCAGGCAACAAATTGTAGGGGACTGAATGTGCCAATACTGACTTTGAGCCACAGAGTTGGAGAATGTTAGGGTAAGCTTTGACAGTTTTTGAATGGCAGCAAGCGAGTGAAACAAATGTACCCACTTTCTTTGCAGGAAAAGCTTTATGATGAATTGCACTGAATAAGAGGGTTAACACACAAGTAGAAATATTTCATGTGAGAAAGAAAAACCTACACTGATGAACTAAGAAATGCAAGAAATTCGAATGAGCAGAAAGGATGTTAAACAGCACAGCACAGCAGCCCATTTCCTATGACAAATTCTTCCTTGAGTGCCTTGATATCATATATTTGATCTTGCACTATAAAGCGTTTTGAGCTATCTCAACAACGTGCTGAGGAGCTATATTAAATGCGAGGATTATTTTATTATTATTGTTATTAACTGCTAAAAATGTTAGGGCTGTATGTTCCGTTTTTTTAAAGTCTTCCTGCCATTATAATCACTCGCCTCCACGAATAATGTATTTAACATTTAAAATAACACGTAAAAGGATTGCGAATTGATGGATGTGGAGAACACGTTTCTTTGGTCAGTTTCCTTCAATTTTCAAAGGACCGCACTTTCATAACATTTGTGAAATCCATTGGCCTTCGAACAGTACATTACATAGCTCAGCAATCAATCAACCAATGGAACTCGTAACTGTTTGTGGCTCCCGCTTTAAAGTTTCTTGCAGTGGAGGACTCTTGGTTTATAAGTACTGCAGTGATAACGACTTTGATCCTTAAGTACTAGTCAACCTTATTCCCGTGTAAACACTGTCAAAAGTTTCAGATTTCAAAAGAAATAGAAACAATGATTCTCCTTTACCCAACTATAAATATTTGTAAATATTTAACATCTCTCAACCGGGATTTCGCAAAACTATCCTTTGAAAACTATGAAACTAAAGTAAACTCATGCTTCAAAAAAAATTTAAACAACAAATAATACACTCATTGTTAGCTTCTGCAGTCAATACAATCGACAGTTAATATTAACCAATGTAAAAATGATTCATCTGGTTTTAGAAAATGCAAAATGGAAACATATTGCTTTCTTTAAAGCACTTCCTGCAGTGTCATTACACTTTCTATTATTGGCCCATATCATTAACCACTGGTTCTATTTGTCCATTTGCCGAGTGAAAATGTAGGCAATTGCACATTGAATTCTGATAGTAAGAACATATACATTTCTCAGTACAAATCTAAGCATGATGGAATCCAAATGTGTTCACTTTAAAGACGATTGAAAACAAGGAAATAACTTTATTACTTTCCCAGAAACAATTTATGCTAAATAATAATCACCCTTGCATTTGACACGTCTACTAGATGTCTCAAAGTGCTTCACTGTAAAGTGTATTGACTTTATATTTGTGGGCGAAACGCAGCATCCAATTTCACACAGCAATGTCCCACAAATAGTCGTGGAATTGAAATGACCAATTTTATTATTGTGGGTTCTTTTGTGGGGAGGGATTATTATTAGGCATGTGGAGTAAGGAAACTCGCCCAAGTTTTCGCCCTGACCTGCCTGGATTCGAACACAGGTCTCACACTTGTAAGTGGAGAGCTCTAATCACTGAGCTACAGATTCCACAACTTGTGGGCAAGCTGGGGTCAATGATGTGTTTTACAAACCTGATGTGTGTTACTAACCTGATGTAGTCTTTATCCCAAGCACTGCATTGTTTAGGGAAAGATACACCAGTCACCCATCCTGGAACTTCGCAAAGGCTGGATGAAGTGGCCAAACTGAGTCTGTCATCCCAACTTCAACACAAGATCAAATATTCTCACATTAAATTACAATATCCCCTCAAGGGTTCTTTCAATGAAGAATGTGGTCTCAGATTAGAGATCTATTTCTTTCAGAGATTTTAAATGTTTACTGTTGGGGGATTTACTGTTGGCCAGGACACCAGGAGAAACTCCCTTCTCTTAGAATCATAGAATCTTACGGCACAAAAAGAGGCCATTCGGCCCATCGAATCTGTGCCGGCTCTTTAAAAAGAGAAATTTAATCCCACTCCCTAGCTCTCTCCCCATAACCGCGCAAACCCATCCTCCCCAAATAAACGTCTACCTCTCTTTCAAAAGTTGTTATCGAATCGGCCTCCACCACCTTTTCAGGCAATGCATTCCAGATTTGAACAACTCGCTGAGTGAAAACATTTCGCCTCACCTCCCCTCTGCTTCTTTTTGAAACTATTTTAAATCTGTGACCATGAGTCACTGATACGCCCACCAGTGGAAACAGTTTGCTCTGTCTCCTCTGTTGAATCCCCTCATGATCTTAAAAATCTCTATTAGGTCTCCTCACAACCTTCTCTGTTCCAATAAGAATAAACCTAGCCTCTCTAGCCTTTCCTCATAGCTGAAATCCCTCATTCCTGGTACCATCCTGGTGAATCTCCTCTGCACCCTTTCCAATGCCTTAACATCCTTCCTAAAGTGTGGTGACCAGAATTGAACACTGTACTCCAGCTGAGGCCCAACCAAAGTTTTATAGAGTTTTGTCAAAACTTCCTGAGTTTTGTACTCTATGCCCCTATTTATAAAGCCTAGTATCCCATATGCTTTTTTGATAGCCTTGTCTACCTGTCATGCCACCTTCAAAGAATCACTCACACAAACCCCCAGGTCTCTCTGTTCCCTCACACCCTTAAAATTGTACTACCTTGCCTGTATTGCCTCCCCTCATTTCTCCTCTCAAAATGCATCACCTCATAAACTTCATCTGCCATGTGTTTGCCCAATTTACCATTCGGTCTATATCTTCTTGCAGATGACTACCATCCTCCTCACTATTTACTATTTTTCCTATCTTTGTGTCAACTGCAAACTATGGTGCCACAGGATCGAATAGTGCCATAGGATCTTTAATGTCCTCCGAGACAGGTAGACAGGAATCTCAGTTTAACAACAACAAAATGACACTTGTATAGTGCCTTTCACA
Source organism: Hydrolagus colliei (assembly GCA_035084275.1). Taxonomy (NCBI): domain Eukaryota; kingdom Metazoa; phylum Chordata; class Chondrichthyes; order Chimaeriformes; family Chimaeridae; genus Hydrolagus; species Hydrolagus colliei. The sequence goes on along the minus strand of CM068747.1, from coordinate 24,511,830 downwards.
TTGGGAGAACATCCCAAGGCGCTGGACATTCATTGTTTCAGACCCGAGTTGGGGACAAGAGGAGGGGAGGGAAGGGAGGGGATTAGGAGTTGCCGATGGGACCATCGAAGAGGTGAGTCTTGAGGCGGGAGTTGAAGGAGGCCAGGGAGGGGGCGAGGTGGAGGGACTGCGGGATGGAGTTCCAGAGGTTGGGGGCAGAGTGTCTAAAGGCTTGCCCGCCAATGGTGGGGTGGGTGGGCTGGGGGACTTGGAGCAGGCCAGAGCCTGCTGAGTTTAATGTCTCTTCCGGAGGACAGCACTTCTAACAATGCAACACCCTTTTATCATTGCACCAGAGCGTCAGCTCAGGCCAATACACTAAACAGTGGACACTGAATAAACACAAAACATCGATCTATTTTCAGTCACTAAATGCCCCAAAATTGAACAGTGGACGTTATTTTCTAGGTCTACCATATCATTTTCGGATACAGGTTCAATAGAGGATAAACAGGCCAATAGTCTTGTTCTATCATGAGTCTAAGAACAATCTTCAGAACCGCAAGATAAGGTGTGAATTCACAACCTTCTCACTCAGAGGTGACAGCGCTGACACTGAGCTAGGCTGACACCCACACACTATATACTGGCTGAATATCAGTCATTGCACTAACTGTTCAACTCATGTTAGTCTGAATGAAGAGAGGGGATTTTGAACTTGAACAACGTGGAGAGACACATTCATGTTTAGCTCGAAGACTTATTTTCAAATATTGATCACTTATATTAATTAAAGCTAAACGCAAATATACAAGCTACTGCATGGACTGACTACCATATTGCAATGTACGCTCAAAGTTTATTGAAATCTTACTTCCTCAAATGAACATGGAATCAAATTGATATTCAGATCTAGACTATGTGCTAAAAGTGATCCACTTTTTCTACCATCATGATCCCTGCTGTATTACTTTTGGAGCTGTGACAAAAAACATTATATTTAGTTATTTGGGGTTAGCAATGTAGATGGCTACTCACGAGACCGGTATTTTTAGAACCACGAGTTTTACCTTTCAGAGAACCTTCACAATACTAACGTTTTCTGTCATGATAATTTCTGTCGTTAAAATATTCTCATACTAAATAAAAATATCACCTTAAGGGTTCTTTCAATGAAGAATGTGGTCTTGTAAAAAAATTCCTGTGCTTTAACTTCCATCTCACGTTTCATGCATTACAACTTTGCATCTCATAAATTCAGTGAAAATGTTTGGTCCGAGTCACCTCTGCATTTAAAACCCGTCGGAAATTCAACACTCTTTGAATCTGACTGCGAGGCATTATATACAGTATTCAACTCTTTACATTCAAATGGCGACCATTTCAATTCCTCTACACTCGTTTGCGTTTTGAGCTTGAGTGCTGCATTAAATATAGGCTCGATCTGTTACTTGACCCTTTCAACTTTCAAGATTTAGACTATGTCAGAAATATTAAAATTCACTTTCGCGAACGGGAACTGAAGGGCAGCCTTTGAATTGCCAAAATGACCCATTTTATCAACCCGGTTTTTAAAACAAATCGAAGCTAAAATTGCTCACCTTAAAATGTTTCAGTCTTTTTCATAGTTTTAATGGTGCCGAGTTCCCCGAAAAGCTTTCTTGCTTCCTGCTAGCTGCATGTCTCACGTCACACTTCCTCACTGCACCTTAAGACCAGAACTCACACAACAGTCGTTCCGAGAGCAGTGCTCTGTGGAGAGTGGTTAGACTCACGGTGGAAAGACTTATTGGCTTCTTTATCCGCTCTTGAACACTTGATCAGAATATTGCTCATAGGATCTCGAGAGGGACTTCCTCTGTTAGCACTTGGACTGAAAATAGACTGACATTTTGATTCGGTTCACTGCTCATTCAGGTTCTGCTACCCTGTGCGAGAGGCTCTATCGTAAACGCAAGTTGTTGTTGTTATTGTTTAGACAGACTTTTAAACATTGGCCTTTTTTTAAAGTTGGCTTGCTTTACAAAGAAGCCTTTTTTTGGGTTTTACGATTGCAAATTTCTACAACCATCTGAAATTAACCGTCTCTAGCGATCAAACAATGGCACAGAAGAAATCACTGTTGTTGGGGGGGGTTTTTGCGTGTGTGTCTGACTTTCCAGCCACTGGGAATTCAACCATTGCAAATGACAAGTAGAAACAGTAGCGAAACAACACGTCTTTCGAGCTGAATCAGAGAAACTGTGGTGAGCTTTTCATCTCCATTTCATCTCACATATACAATAAGATCCCAAACAGGACTTATTTTCTCCCTGTGCTCTTTGGCTAAAACATTGGTGGAAGTACTGAATAATTTAAACCTCACTCAGCAAAGAGTTGAAAGTTGAAGTCATTTGCTGAGTCACGTGGCTCACAAAGGAAATAACGCAGCATCCTTTCAACAGCTTGGTACACTGAAGAAAGACTATTTGTTTCCTCTCAGCCTTTTCGAAAACAGTCCACACTTCATTGATGCAATCAGTAATTAAATGTTCTGCCGTCCAGAGAACTGGATCCAAATTGTTCATCTTGATTCATCTGGTTAAAGATATCCTTCACATATCACAAATAAAGCAAAGACTATTCCCTAGCCCTACGTTTGTGGTCATCTATCTGTCTGTTGTCCCCTTTTCTTATTTATAATCGGACATTAGGCTTTCAACATCATCAATTAGGATTTCCTATTACCCATGAGAAAAAATATGCAATACAGTAATGTATGAGGAACAAAATAGGGGATTGTATCTATACAAATGCAACAGAAGAAAAACTGTTCTTGTCTGTTTTTTGGTCAGCTGGGTGTCTGACACACTGAGAAACCCATCATCGTGTTTATGAGTAGCCAAACCAGACAGAGTACAACATATATATGCTACTTACATATATATATTATATATACACACACATGTGTCTGGGATAGAATGTGCACTCTCTCTGGAAGGACAAACCCTACTTATCCAATTCTTAAGACTATCAGACACAGGCTGACAAGGGCCAAGGTTTCAGTCCCCTCAATGGGCCTTGGGCTGCAGCTGACATGCTTCTGGTTGCTTGTCCAGATAGGACCACCCCATCTGTTAAGGCTTTGACTTGCGGGGTTAACAACAACTGAGGTGGGGGAGAAGTGGGGGGGAATCAATAAATCAATGTTCCCTGTAACTCCTGCCAAAGAACCAGCCTGGGTGGTCTGTCATCTGGAGTACTGTAGACCTGCCTGGCTCAGGACACAGATTCCCAAGACCACCACAAGTGGTTGACTTGATTGTCACTTTGGCACCAATTCAGTTCCAGGGAACCCCAACTTTACCTACTTCCTCAAGGAGCATAGTTATCTTGATCTTTACGGACAACCTTGTCGATGAGCTAAACACAAGTACACCTGAACAACTTAACCCAATCTCAGTTGGGTACACGCACACATAATACACAATTAACAGCAGCCACAAGGAGAATCACCGTGTTTCTAGAAAAGGGATCAAAATGCTCAAACCAGCACAGGCATCAACTAGACCAACTTCCCCTCCTTCCCCAGGGTTGGGTCCTATCCAATACCAATTCACAAATCAGTAGACGTTTGCCAGTATAAATTACAGCACAACTCCTAACTCATATACATCTCTGCTACAAAACTGAGAACGTCTCTGTCAAATTGCCAAATAATATAAACAAGCAGCTCCAAAAACACGAGCACTAGGTCTTTGAAATCATAATTATAATATCAACAAATTATATCTAATGATGCTCAATACAGAGAGGTCTTTATATGCTGGACTGATGCAGAAATATGCATGACCTCAGCTATCAGTTTTCTTAAGCCAGACCCAAGGTACAGTAATAGGAATTTCTTGCATACAAGCAGAAGTTTGATTAGTTCATTTATGAAACAGTATCAGAGCTTTATCATATTAACACTGTGCAACTCTAAACCTATATGAAACGCACGTAATAGTTCTCAGGTGACAAATAGTATATTTCACCCACAAATATACAGTCAATTAACTTTACAGTATATTCTGTGAAGCACTTTCAGACGTCGATAAGATGTGAAAAGCGCTATATCAAATGCAAGGATTATTAATCATCTAGCAAAATGTGAGCCAACCAGTTTAATAGAATCACTGAGAAGTGCATGTGTGAGTGCCCAGCGTAAACCAAATAAACGCTCGTCATTGCAACTAAAATCATAAGATTGTGAATGAGCATTAATGTCAGAAAAGGAGTTAAATCAAGCAGAAGCTGCTTCAACAGGAATACTTCAATTTCACTGTATATGCAGATCGAAGATTTTAAATGTGATATCTTTGATATTGCTCCATTTTGTAACTGTTTTAACAAGATGTGAACTGCAAGTGAGGTATATGTTGATTAATCAACAACTTCAGCACTGGGTTAGTCTAGAAAACAGGCTGATTATCACCACTCAGGAAGATTTCATAATTCTCTGTTCAGTTATTCAGTTTTCTTCACTCGATAAATAGTTTTCTATAATTATTAGCCAGCGAGGTTCATTCATTTACAATTTTTGAACAATTTGCACATACTGCAAACGTCACCTTATAACACAAATCCTCAGGTACACATTCCCTGTACCATACTGTAATTGATGTACCTAGGAACCATATATATATATTTTAAATGAACTGTGTGATCCAATCAATCATACCATGAACATTTTAAACAGGAGTTTAAAATTACACGTATCAGTCATACTTAGATGCAGAGAAACATTTCAAATGGTAGACTTTTGACTTTGAATTTGTTAGAAATTAATTATAATTCTCAATTGCCGAGCACTTGACACATTGAGAATTCCCTACTCAAATAGTTTTACTGCCTCAACAATGTGTTTGAACTCATATTGGTTTCCCTCTCTTCCTCTTTCACTGCAAAACATATTCACACTCACATACGCACGCACGATTGCAACAATATGGTATTTGTGTTTCCCGCAAGAGTATTTTTCGGGGCCTCTTGAACTGAAATTTACTCAATTATCTGTCATCTTGTAGAATATATTGCCGTTCCTCGCATCCGCTTATGATCAATTAAGTTCAAGCACATAGCATAAATCGAACCCTTTTCCCCCCAAAAAAACAGCTCTCCTCAGCACATTTTTCAGTATGCTATTAGAGGAGAGACAAGTAAGAAAAGCAATTTAAATGAATTATTCTTCAGAAGCAATCACCTGTACTGGGTAATTGAAGACAGACCAGCGTTTTATAATCAACTCTCATTCACAAACTGTGAAAAGTCCATGATTAGTGTTTGCTGAAGAGTTTTAGATATTCTTTGAGCAGCAAACCATTTTTGTGTCTATTTGTAGCTTTCAAATTAATTACTGTTCCAGCCACAAAAAAAGTGTGAAACAATTCTTTCCTGTGATTGACGTGGTGATTGGCTATGTTCTGGAAAGATTAGATCAATTGGATATAATAGCCTGCTTTATCCGTTACCTCTTATTTGGCCCCCATTCCTCCGCAGTTGATTTATTTTATATGAATTGATTATTTTATAGTTATTTCCTTAATTCATTCATTTATTATTAGTTCATTTATTCATGTATGTTCAGCTTTACGTTTTAGCATTGTCAACCTGACACAGTGGTAGGGCTCTCACCGCTGAGCCAGAAGGCTGTGGGTTCAAGCCTAGGCTGCGTCAGATACCTAGTCTAAGCTAACACGTCAGTGCAATGCTGGGGTGTGTCACATGGTTGGAGGGATTGTCCTTCAGATGAGATGTTAAACCGAGGCCCCGTCTGCCCATCGGTTGGATGTTGAAAGCTTATTATTATTATATTATGTTGAAAGCTCCTTTGGTCCTATCGGAGAAGAGAAGGGAGTTTCTAATCCCCCAAATAAAACTGGTGTTATTAGTTTTGAAGCGCTCTTGAGACGCCGTCCGGCATGGAGGGCGCGATATAAATCCAAGTTGTTACTGTTGGTGTCTATTCCATGGCTGTTTGCCTAAGTTTGAATAAGCTGCTGTGTTGGCTCATAAAATACACTGTCTCACCGCGTTGCAGTATATCTTGTGAATCACTTTGAGACGTCTTCTTGACTTGATAAGGTGCTATATTAAATGCAAGGATTATTTGGCGTTAGCTGAAAGGACAGTAGAATTTTTTAAAAAAATTCCCCACTAATGGATTATAACACAACGGTAAATCATCTTTGCTGTTAATTCATTTAGTCCATTTTACGCGTGTGCCACTGAAAGCCTCATACAGATATTAATCCTGATAATCAATTTGCTTTGGCTCAGTTGTTTCAAAGATAATGCTCAATCCTACGAAAACTTCTCAGTAGCATGATTAGTTTCTGACAAATTTATTACATTTATTGACTTAAGTAAATGAACTGCTTTTTCCTGCAAATGTACAGATTTCTGAGTATATAAAACAATAAACTGCCTGTGCCAGTTGGTTGAGGGACTACAGTGGATTGCAAAATGCAAATAGCAGATTAAATGCAACAAGTAAATAAATGGGAGTTCTAATATTTTACCACCTCAGTATTTCAACTGGCAGACTGCTGCTACAGGAAACTGTTTTACAATAAGATGACCCAGCTCACCCTGCAAATGGATTTATTCCTTAAGGAGGGACTTTTTACACGCCAAGAGAAAGTGATGTCAAATATATATTTAAAGGGCACTTTCTGCATGAGAAAGTTTTCTTCAGGAAACAAAATGCTCCAACTACTGCTAACAACACTAATATAAGGAACCTGTTCTTTCTTTTCTCTGAGTCGACTAATCTCAGCATAGGTTAGGTACTGAAAATCATTTTTTTTAAAAATGATAACGAGATCAGGCTGGATGAAAAAGTCCCTCCAGCACATCCAACCTCACCGCAATAACCTCATGAATTGGATCACACAGTGGCTAGCTAAAGAGCCAAATAAGCTACCCACTCAGTCGCATCTGGTCTGTCTTGAACGTACAACAACACCGACAACAACTTGCATTTCTACGATGCCCTTCACGCTGGGGCAGCGTCTTGCGGCACTTCGTTAAATAGATGAAATATATCAGTAACCCCAGTTTACAAATCCTTAAAATACAAAAGTAGCAAAAACGAACGGCAATGCTGGAATAAATAAATATACATTATTATCCTTTAACTGAAGCACACAATTGCATGTTGATTTAAATGGGATTACAATAGTAGCAAGAAAGTTGCGTTCATGAGTAACACCAAATATATTAAAAGCAATTTTCTGCAGAAGCCATCTTTTTTTTTCCCTTTTTCTAATCCTGTCTAGTAATCATTTATTAATCCTCTAATACCAAGACAGTAATCATATTTTTTTTTATATAAATCAATCCTGCATTTCTAATAGCATTAGGAATCTACCGAAGAATGTTTCTTCTACTTAACGTTTTAAAGTTGGCTCTCGGTAAGATATATCTGCATATGGACACTCGCCAACTGAGCAATTTAGAAATAGGATGTATTGTGCAACAATATATCAAAAACAGCAGATTACATTTGTTTAGCGGCTTCCACATCAGGAGGTTAAAATGTAGACAATGTTATAAATATTTTAAATTAATCCATACAAGTCTGTTTCAGATAATCAATTTCCAACAGTTGCATTACAAATCCTACTTCTGTCATTTTCCTTTGCACTTCATACATATCACAGCATATTTAGTCTAAAATTTTCTAGCCCTTCAAACATGCTTTGCGAACATACAAATAAGACAAATGTTTCACTAAATGTAATGATTATTAAATAAACCGTTTGCTTTACTGAAAATAAATATTTGCAGAAGCTAAACATAATTACCAGACGAGAGGATAAAAGAAAAGGTTGTCACCTTGCGCTTTTCAACACAAGTATGTTCTTTGAAGAATGATCTAATTGAATGACTTGTTCCGCACACTCTTTGCTAATGGGTGTTGTAAGTGATTATGTCTGCCAAGAAAAATGGAGACCTACATAAGTTTATCTTACGTGTAAGTTGATTGCAAGTGACAATTCATTTCTTAAACCAATAGAGGTCAAGTTCAGCCCGTATTGGTTCTGTAAACTAATGACAAAGTTGTAAGAGCTCACACTAATCAGAATTTCATTTCAATTTATTTATTACCGATTATACTTACTGATGACACAAGTTTTGGCGCGTCAATTTTGTATGAAATGTAGCTCTGGCGTAATTTACAAGAACTCATTCCCTAATAGATTCTTGGCAATTAGACAATTACTGTGTCAGATGCTTATTGCAGGATCACTTCTGTGTTTGAACCTCGCTCAGAATGATGATGGGATGAACGTTGCCCGTCTCTACCCACGTAACCGAAGTTGGAGGAGTCCCAGCTCCTAGTGGGAACCGGCGCGTCACACAAAAGTGTCCATCAAATGTGAGTCTGACTGTCACTTGTACTGTTAGATCTCTTCCGTTTGATGTTGGGAAAACAAAATTTCACACCAGAGGAACGGTGAAGCAGGTTGTTATGTAGAATCTGGTCAATTTAAGCGCTTTGAGACGTCTAGAAGACACGACAAGCGCTATATCAAATGCAAGGATTATTATTATTATTATTAACTTCTGTCAAACTGGGAGTGCTGTGCATGCCTGATTTTGCCACTGGGGCAATGAAGTGGAAAAGTGTACTTGTCTCAACTATAAACAGTCCTCCCTCTTGATGTAACACCTTATCAGATCATCCAGCTGTCCATACATATGCAAAGAATGAAGCGTACAGTGCTCTGGTCTGTGTCTGGGCTGGCACCGTTCTCTCAAATAAGATTGCCATCGAAATCAACAACCACTCGATGGTTAGAGCCCAGAGTCGGAGAGGTACAGTTAAGTGCCAACTTTATTTCACTGTGGTTTATAAAGACGTAAAGCCGTGCTGTTTCCTCGGTGTGATTTTTACCCATCTCCAATTTAATGAAGGATCCACAGCGACAAATCACATTTGTACAGCGTCTTTCACGTCAGGAAGACATCCCGGGGCGCGGAAATGTAGACATGTGAAAACATATATACATATAACATATCATATATAAAACATATACAATATGTATCATGTAATGCAGCCATAATATTTGTCAGCGAAAGAAAGCCAGGCATTCTGCACAGGATTTGGAAAATCTCAAATGTATTCACACACAACTCATGACCCTAGAAAATGAAACAGGAAGAGAAAGGGCTGATGACAGACATAAAGGTCTCAACCAGCAGGGATTAGTTTCCCCTTCAAGACACTGGAGGAGGCGAGTTTGGTTGAGTTTAGTTTGGTTTCATTGCAACGTTACTCCAGTCGCCACAGTCGCAATCTTGCACACACCATCATCATCATCATTATCATCAATATTCTTTCCCAGACCCACTATGTATTTTTTCCAAAATACAAAATAAAAAAACAAACACATACACACTCCAAACCACGTGTAAAGTAATAGTACTGCAACTGGGACAAGGATTCATTCTGTTCCACACCAGAACGAGAGAGAGACAGAGAGAGAGAGAGAGAGAGAGGGAGGGAGAGGGAGGGAGAAGAAGAGGGAGAAGGGGACATAGAGAAAGAGAGATAGAGGGGGGAAAAAAAAGAGAGGTGCAGAGGGAGACTTTGCAGTTTGTTGCTTTGCAAAGCCACACCTTAGAAAGGACTTGATCACAAGAGAGACAGGAAAGTTGTCAGCCACAGTGACAGACAGGGCTGACACTCAGCAACGTTACTGCTGCTGGTGTCAGTGGTTGTTACTCACTGTGTTCAACCCTCAGCTGCTCAGCTCACCATTCCCCTGCTCTCTCTCCCCCCCCCTCTCTCTCTCTGTGTGTCTCTGTGTGTGTGACTGAGGGAGGATTCCTGTGGTCACTTTTTACACGACAGACATTTGCAGCTTAAAACTTGAGTCGTGCCATCGCCCAAAGTTCTGCTTGAGAGGCGATCCGGGTTCTCTGACTGTCAGTGATGTAATGCAATGTTTACAGCTGGGCTGGGTTAGGTAGCTTCAGACTGTGCTAGGCTGTGTGGTGTTAGACTGGGCTGGGTTACACTGTGTGTGTTGGGGTTGGATTGTGTCTGGCTGTCTCGGGTGGGAGCTTGAAACCTTAACTTCGAAAGCAGAGCTCAGCTAAATCCTGTTTGCCTCCCCCACTCCCTTCCCATTGCAAATTTCCTTGCTGTAAATGTAAATGTACAGAGGCATTGCTGACACAGCGACGATTCGCCCGACAGGCACTTTGCAGCAATTGCGATTCTTATTTTCTTTCTCGACTTATTCGATTCTTTTTGTTTTTAATGAGTATTTATTTTGATGGGAAGTTTGCTGTTTCATTTTCGGTGCAACGTTCAAGCTCCTCTGAGCGCTATATAATAATAATAATCATAATCATAGAATCTTACGGCACAAAAGGAGGCCATTCGGCCCATCGAGTCTTTAAAAAGAGCAATTCAATCCCACCCCCCCCCCCCCCAGCTCTCTCCCCATAACCGCGCAAACTAGTCCTCCCCAAACAAACCCCACTCTCTTTTAAAAGTTGTTATCGAATCGGCCTCCACCACTTTTTCAGGCAATGCATTCCAGATTCAAACAACTCCCTGACCTCCCCTCTACTTCTTTTTGAAACTATTTTAAATGTGTGACCACAGTTCACCGATACACCCACCAGTGGAAACAGGTTTTCCTTGTTTATCCTGTCAAATCCCCTCATGATCTTAAAAACCTCTGTTAGGTCTCCTCGTAACCTGCTCGTAACCCAAGTCCAGATCATTAATATAAATTAAAAAGAGCAGCGGTCCCAATACCGATCCCTGGGAATAATACTCTTTGGATTTGATATTGAGCTTTTCACATCTTGTAGACGTCTTAAAGTGCTCCACAGAATATACTGTAAAGTGAATTGTCTGTATATTTGTTGGTCAAACACAGCAGCCAATTGTATACGACAATGTTCAACAACAGTAATGAATTGAGTGACCAAATCGTTATTGTTTATAGATTCATAGATTCATAGAATTTTACGGCACAAAAGGAGGCCATTCGGCCCATCTAGTCTGTGCCGGCTCTTTGAAAAGAGCGATTCAATCCCACTGCCCTGCCCGCTCCCCATAGCCTAATAGACCTGTTCTCCCTAAATAAAGATCTAATTCACTTTTAAAAGTTGTTATCGAATCAGCCTCCACCACCTTTTCAGGCAATGCATTCCAGATTCGAACAACTCGCTGAGTGAAAAAATTTCTCCTCAGCTCCCCTCTACTGCGCCTTGAAACTATTTTAAATCTGTGACCACGAGTCACAGATTCACCCACAAGTGGAAATAGTTTTTCTCTATTTGCCCTGTCGAAACCCCTCATGATCTTATAAACCTCTATTAGGTCTCCCCTCAATCTTCTCTGCTCCAGAGAGAATAACCCTAGCTTATCTAGCCTCTCCTCATAGCTGAAGTCCCTCAATCCTGGCACCATCCTAGTAAATCTTCTTTGTACCCTTTCCAATGTCTTCACATCCTTTCTGTAGTGTGGTGACCAGAATTGAACACAGTATTCCAGCTGAGGCCTCACCAAAGTTTTATAGAGGTTAGTCAGCAATTCCTGACTTTTGTACTCTATACCCCTATTTATAAAGCCTAGTATCCCATATGCCTTCTTAACAGCCTTGTCTACCTGTCCTGCCACCTTCAACGAGTCACTAACACAAATCCCCAGGTCTCTCTGTTCCTTCACACCATTTAAAATTGAACTATCTAGCCTATATTGCCTCCCTTCATTTCTTCTCCCAAAATGCATCACCTCACACTTCTCTGCATTAAACTTCATCTGCCATGTGTCTGCCCACTTTACCAATTTGTCTATATCCTCTTGCAGATGGCTACCATCCTCCTCACTATTTACTATTCTCCCTAACTTAGTGTCATCTGTTGTTATAAGAAATTATTATTCCCAATGAGGCGATCTGCCAATCGACTAACAACCAGGTTACTACATACTGCGAGGTAAACAGAGGCATGTGTGTGGAGTAAGGAAACTCGCCCAATATTTTGTCCTGCCAAGGATCGAACCCAGGTCTCTGGCTTGCAAGAGGCGAGTGCTGTAACCACTGAGCTACAGGATTGTTTTGATGCGCTGGAGGCAACGTGTTCGGAGGCACCGGCTCCACGTCACCGACTCTTTGTAAGAATGCGCTCGGGAGGACAGTCTGCTCAGTCTCCCCCACCCAGCAGCAGCCCTGTTCTCAGTCGCTCCGAATCTGTTATCTTTATAGCGACAACAAAATTACGGGAGGACGTTCCAAGGCGTTGACATTTACATTTTACATTCATTGCACGTTGTTGAGGCACGGTTCAGATTTCCGTGCTTATCAGTTCCCCTCAGAGACCACAAGAAATGACATTTGTGTAGCATCTTTCATGTCAGGAGGACGTCCCAAGATAACTGGGACATCCTCCCGAAGTCGGTAAATTAGACCACAACAACAGTGGTGTTATGGATTGCCTTCAATCCCTCTATCTTGCCCTCGCTTTTCCATTGCTCAGTGGTTAGAACCCGGGTTCAATTCTACGCAGGATGAAACTTTGGGCAAGTTTCCTTACTCCACATGCCGAATAATAGGCATGTGGAGTAAGGAAACGCTCCCCCCAAAAATTTGGTAATTTCAATCCATGACTGTTTGTGGGATTGCTGCGTTTCGCCCACAAATATACAGTCAATTCACGACACTGTATACACTGTGAAGCGCTTTGAGACGTCGATAAGATGTGAAAAGCGCTATATCCATTGCAAGGATTAATATTTTTATTATTCTTCAGGTTCCGCTTGAAAGCTTTCCTCTTTGATTGTCACCTCTCATCCCTTTCCGACTCAGGCTTAAGCCATGCTGTTGTTAAGCTCTCTGAGATGGAACCCGCATGAGAGGCACTAACACAAATGCAAATTGCGCGCTGTCTTTATATCTACATATGGCAGCGCAGATGCAGTTGGACAAATGCCAGTGACAGTAGTGATGCTTCCAATAAGGGAGATAACATGACCACCGACTGGATGGGTTCGGGGAAAGCCAGGCACTGTGTACGTCAATTGTAGCTGTTCTTGTGGTGTTGAAATTGACGTGTATTCCAGAGGCAGATGCCAGTCAGCCATGGGATAAACACCCCATTATTAATGATAAACTTAAGCCTCACTCTGTAGGCGACGCAAATATGTGTTAACTTCCCAATGTAAATATCCTAAGAAGAAACATTTATGTACTTTGCAGTTTCCCTCCTGTACAAACAGCAGGGTTGTTTTTCCCCCGGTGTTACATTTATAACGTCTTGTTTACTCTCATGTTCCTTCTCACTCTCCTCTCTCCTTAATCTTTTATCTATACTTTTTCTTGCTCGGTGAAACCCCCCCCCAAAGTGTTGATAACTGCACAGCTCACAATTTTCAGTTTAGCGGCAGTGTGGTTTGTCAGAAACGCCCACCCCCTTAGGCCTTGCAGGGTGGAAACATGTTTACCTCTTCAAGACTCATTGAATTTCTATGAACCTGCCTGGCTTTGTTAGGTATGTATTGAGCTGAAGTTAAACCCGTAACTCTCGCAGCGAACTATCTTTGCATCAAAGGGGAGCGGGCACAATGACTGAAGCAGGAAATGGAAACATTGCATGTGTTCAGTGGAGAGTGTTACGTGTTTAAGGGTTTGGTCTGAGTTGTGTTTTGATACCCATTTGTTAATTTGAAGCTCAACTGGCGATGACCTATTGTCAAGAACGATATCCTCCACGTGCATAAAATGTAATCCTTTTTTCCCATCTGACCTAATCGCTTCACCATCGGCGGCCATGCCTTCAGCCACTACGCCCCGAAGCTCTGGAACTCCCTTCCTCACTCCCTTCACCGCGCCCCCCTCTCTTCCTAGTTTCAGGTCTCGGCTAAAGACCTTTCTGTTCGACCGTGCCTTCGGTCACCTTTTTCCCCCTTCTCCTGGCTCGGGCCCAGGATCCATTATCGTGAAGTGCTCTGAGACGCCGTCTGGCATGGAGGGCGCTATATAAATCAAAGTTGTTGTCACATTTAAAAAGACACACAAAAGTGGATAAAGAAAACAGGCAACATCAGATAGAAACAAATACAGAAACAGTTACATAAAAGGAATAAGACTTAAGAAAGGAAATAAGCCATTGGTGCAATTGTGCTGTTACGTCCTATTTGCAAATTGTCTATTATTAATGCGTTGTGCATTTATGCAAGGAAATTTGTAATGGAGGCTGATGAATTGCCCTTGTATTTTCAATACATGGATGATAATAATCATACCATTGTTCATAGCTGAAGTCAGCGTATGAAAGAGCTTCTTTCTTTTCATTACAGTATTTGGCTTTTGTGCTTCACATAATCTATGTTTTTTTCCAGTTGATTTTCACCATCTTAGGCGACAATGAAAAAAAACTAGATTTTTTTTTGCTTCTTCTGATAGCTGATAAATGTAACTCTCCTCCGATACATTTACTGCTTGGATCCCACACACTTACATTAACATTTTGAAGTGTTTGCACATGCTTGATAATTAAAATTACAAGCCCAGACAGAGTTCATCTTTGTTAAACCCTGTAGATAATCTTGAAGCAATGTAAGACGGACGTGTAGATCTGTCACGAGTAAAGTTATTTGTTGCAGTTTTGAAGTGGTCTTGCAGTTTTAAAGTGGTCTTGGTGTTTATAGTGCAGGGGCTAATGATAAAGCGCATTAACCATTATGACAAGAGTATAGACGGACTGGGGAAAGTGTTAAATGCGTCCGAGGTACCAATAAACAAGGCGAACAAGGAAGGGAACAGTAGTCTCAAATTAGTTGAGTTCAGATCCTGAGAAGTCATATTGATGCCATAATGTCCAGTTAGGCCACAGCGAGGGCACCTCAGCCAACAACAACTTGCCTTTATATGGCGCCGTTCACAGGCAGGAATCTTGGAGAGAAACCTGAGGTCGTGCTTAGGAGAGCAACAAGACCGACATCCCAATGTAAGGACTTCATCTCAGGAGTCGGGCTGAAAAGAGGAATTTTAGATCGGAAACCGGCAACATGGAGGATATCAAATTGACTAAAGAGAAGGGGCAGAGGAGATGGGATCGGGGAAAAATGACAGAATTTTGCAATCGGAGCACATCGGTGCACAGGTACACATAGCAGAGGGATTCAGGTTCTATCCAAGAGAGAACTCGCCATCATTGTGTCTTTAGAGAAGAAATGTTAGACATTTATTGCCTGATATGAACAGCCCGTGCCAGCAGCAGTGAAAGTTTGTGGTCGTCAACATTCCAGAGAAGATTGGCTTGCTGACAAGCGTTGGCTTCATCTGCATATGGAAGGAAGTGCTGCTACTGCTAAGAAATAAGTTGATTATGGAACCCTTTACTGGAACATTGCTCAAAGCTCAAATGTTACTTAAGATCTTTGTTCCCCAACAACTTAAAATGAAACTTATTTGAGCTTGGTCACGTTTCGAAGAAAATGAGTCATAAAATATAAAACGCCCTTTGAATCAAGCACTTTGGCAGTACTGTATTTATTAATAATCCGTAAAATCAGTATATGGTTAGATACGACAGTATGTTAACACTATAAAACAATCTTTTAATGTAAACGTATTGTACAATGTCCACTTCCGGCACAACTGTTTTTTCATTATCAAGTTACAAATGACTAGAAATAATAATAATAATCCTTGTATTTTAAATTGGGCCTGAACATGTCTTCCAGACACCTTAAACCGCTTCGCAGAATATACTGTAGAGTGAATTGACTGTATATTTTTTGGTGGGCAAAATACGGCAGCCATCCTTGCAGGGCAGCGTTGGATTGAAGTGACCAAATTATTCAAATTCGCAGCTAATTTTTAAGGTCAACCAATCAAAATGCAAAATGGCAAAATAAATTGAAAGAAAATTAGTAATATTCTAGAATGATCAAATTTTCGCATTCAAAACCTTTCAAATTTCTGAATGTGCAACCCAGTGTGAAACAGTGTTAGCTTTCTCTCTCCAGACTGTTTAATCCCATCACTGGCCATCCGATCACTGTGACGTTTCAGCCCTGCATATTGAGTTCAATAAGACGACCTGTAAATACCGCCAGTGTCCCAATGATACAGACCATCATGAAGACACCCAACAGAATGTGATCGATCACCATTGCCACAAATTTCCATTCCTCTGCAGCCTGGCAACAAAACAAAAACTCATTCAGTACCATACGCTTATTCTTCCATGGATAATAGTCCCTCTTGTGAATTTACAGGTGGTGAAATATTCATTGGCATTCTTACTAACGATAATTCTGAATGATTGTGTTTGGAACAAATTGATCAGTAAGAATACTATTGAAGATGCCATTTCACTGGTGCAAATCTATCGCTTCCGCTTCAGTTGATCTCAGCAAATGTTAAAAGACATTTAAAATCTATACCACCAAGGACGACAATTTTCCCATTATGAAATGTTCTTCTGACTGTATTTTGCTTTCTCGAAGGAAGGAAGGAAGTGTCAGTGAATATCCAGTATGAGCATATATTAATAATAATACTAATAATCCTTGCATTTGATACAGCAATGTTCACATCTTCTAGATGTCTCAAAGCGCTTCACAGAATATACTGTAAAGTGAATTGACTGTATATTTGTGGACGAAACGCAGCTGTCATTTTGCACAGAGCAGTGTCCCACAAACAGTCTTGGATTGAAATTATTATCAGGCATGTGGAGTAAGGAAACTTGCCTAGATATATATATATACATATATATATATATATAAATAATATATTCTCCATTATAAGTTCTGCTACTTAAGGCAACCAAGTCAGATCTGGTTGGTGGTGAGTTTGTTGGTGTGCACAGATAGTAATGTGAATTAACAATGTGGAGTAGTTTGGGAAACGTAGCGTAGCTCACTGTCCCTAGGTTAGGGATCGGTTAATCATTAACCGATCTTCTCCTGGTTAATTCACTGGTATTGCTTTCTGTACCTCAGGTAAATGCGGGCTGTTGCTCCCCCTTGATTTAGTCAGACAGCTTGGCAACACTATCTCTTCAAAGTTGGGCGATTTGGGTGAGAGTAATGATTGGGAGCTTTTGCCCTTAGCGCTATATTTTTCATCTTGAGAGAGGGAGATATTTTAGGGAAAAGTCCTTTTTGTTAAAAAAAAGCATCAACCTTTGCTCAGTTGAAAAAAGAGTTATATTGTCTCCTGTGTGAAACAAACCAATATTTGTGTTTAAGCCCAAACGAGAAACAGAACGTTGCAAAGGGAGACAGACAACAACAACAACAACTTGGATTTATATAGCGCCCTCCATGCCGGACTGCGTCTCAGAGAGCTTCACAATAACGGATCCCGGGGCCGAGCCAGGGGGAGGGGGAAAAGGTGACCGAAAGCGCGGTCGAAAAGAAAAGTCTCTAGCCCTGACCCAAAAATGGGAAAAGAGTGGGCGAGGCAAAGGGAGTGAGGAAGGGAGTTCCAGAGCCTCGGGGCAAAGTGGCTGAAGGCACGGCCGCCGACGGTGGAACGGAGGATTCGGGGGGACAAGGAGGAGGCCAGACCCGGTAGAGCGAAGGCAACGGGTATTGTTGTGTGAGGAGAGAGGAGGCCAGAGAGGTAAGGGGTGGGTGCTGAGGAGTGGAGGGATACGAAAACAAGAGCTGTTAAACAGCCATTATAAACACATTATAAACACAGTTATAAAAGAAAACAAATGAAACGACACAAATGGCTTACGTTACTGGATTCCTGATCTGATTTCATGTGCTCGGCAATGTATTTCACTCCTTCGATGGCACTCTTGACGTCTGGATTCTTGGTTAGTGGAGTGTGGAAGGTGATAGACGCTGGTTCTTGTTTTCCAGAAATGTCGGAGATGTCCATTTCGTCCTTAAAGATGCTTTTCTTTTGCTTGTCCTTCGCGGGTCGTTTCATCGTTGAGAAAAACATCACGTGGGGTATGGTATCGATGAAAATCTGTAAAATCCACATCGAGCCATTAAGAAATCAGTGCCTCAGCAAACACGTCAATTTGACCACTTGAGACGTCGATAAGATGTGAAAAGCGCTATACCAAATGCAAGGATTATTTTTTTTCATAAGAAATGCAAGAACACATTTTCCATTGGTTCCCCTTCCCCGCCCTCTTGTGCAAATTGTAAGAACAGAATTATTAATTTAATCTCTAGATTTTTTCAAAAAACGCAATACATTGCCCTCTCAGGTACATTGAACAACAGTAGCTGTTTGATTCTAATGTTTTATTAAGGCTTTCGAACTGTTGAAGGACATTATCTCGTTTATCAAAAGCTGTTGTATGACTTACAATGAAGTAGTAAAGTACCAATCGAGCAGTTGTATTGTGTGAGATGGTGTAAGGCTGTCAAAACACACGCAGCTTCCTTTAGCATTTATTGTGTAGCTTTGGTTTTTTCCCTCCCCCAGGTCCTGTTCTGTTGTATATTATGAATAGTTTTAGCGTTTCAACTAATTAGTAATTTGACTCAGTCTTAACGCACCACACAAAATGTTACTCTGGTCAGAAGTGAAACGTAATGATTCTTCGAAACAGACCAAAACAAAAGGATAGATTGACTTACCTTGCGTACCCACTGTGGCATTGTGTGTGTGCTTGGCGAGCGGTGGTGGGTGTTAATCACAATGACTGTGATAATAATTGAAGTGATGACAAATATCATCGTGAAGAGCATGTATTTTCCAATTAAAGGCACGGCGCTGGAAGTCGAAGGAATCAGCTCAACGATAACCAGAAGGAACACGGTCAGAGACAGCAAAACAGAAATACTCAGAGTCATCTTCTCACCTGCAAAGAGAAAACACAGTTTGTGTGTATTATATATATATTTATATTTTTATATATATATATATATATATATATATAGAAAAACACCACTACACACAGAACTCTTTGCCTAAGACTTATGCTAATCCATTGGCGGATTGCTTTCCAGGAGAAAATAATCTCTTCAAACCAAATACATAAAATAATAATCCTTTGGTCACTTAATCCACTTCTGTTTCGGGATGTTGCTGTGCGCAATTGGCTGACGTGTTTCGTCCCCCAAAATATACAGTCAATTCATTTTACAGTGTATCCTGTAAGCACTTTGATATGTCTCAATGACATGATAAGACACTATATCAAATGAAGGTATTATTTTATTCAATGTTACATACTTAACACAAAGTGTACTGTATAAACCTTACTCAGAATGAGTAACAAAGACTCTTTTTAATCCCCATTTTACTGGCAGATACATGCTTTAACATGTTTTTCCCTCATTGCACACTGTCTTTCCTCTCTATCAATCTCCCTGGGTGCCTGTAGTGGAGATTGACAGGTGCTCATGACAACTGTTAGGATGTAAAGACTCTGAACAACAATGGTGTCTGGATACACGCAGAGGGAGTGTGAATGAATGTGATAGGTGCCCAACTGAAAGAGGGCAAATCAAAGTAAAATTGATTGAGATGTGAAGTGCAGACAAGAGAAAGCGCACGGAGGGAGAGAGTGAGGTGGAGCTTGGGAAAGACAGTGAGTATGACTGAGAGAGAGAAAGAGAGAGAGAGAATTGTCGAGGCGCATGGAAGAACAACAACAACAACAATTTACATTTATAGAGCGCCTTTCACGTCGGGAGGACGCCCCAAGGCGCTGTGAACAGAACAAGTATGCGTGAATGTGAATGTGACCAATTAAGAAATAGCTTTAATGCCATCTTTGCAGACATGTTTCAGACTGAAGCCACGAATAAGCCTGGATGTGGGATAATTTTGCAAAGTGGTGAGAGAGAGAGAGAGAAGGATGGAGGAAGAAGGAAAGCGAAGTTCTGATCAAGAGGATATGGTCTGAATAAAAACAGATGTGAAAAACTTAACCCGTGTGGTAGAGTTCTATTGCGCAGTTCTGAACTGAACAAAACATTTCTGTTTTTCCCCCACCCCACTCCTCCATCATCACAAATTGGAAATATTGACTGTATGTATATATATATATATACATTTATATACTGTATGTATATATATATACATACAGTCAATTCACTTTACAGTATAATATGTGAAGTGCTTTGAGGCGTCTAAAAGACGTGAAAAGCGCTGTATCAAATGCAAGAATTATTATTATTATTCTTATTTAGGCGTACCTGAATCGGTGGGCAAATAAAATACCAAACCAGTCAAAAAGGAAAAGAGCAGGCAAGGGATGATGACATTCACAATGAAGTAAAGGGGTAGACGTTGCATGACGAAGTGGTAGGTGATGTCCAGATAAGGGGTATCTGGGCAACAGGTATAATAAACCCAATGCTTCCATCCACGATAATCTTTCATCACCCATTCTCCGCTCTCCATGAAAATGCTCAAATCTGGCCGATCGCTTTCCTGTGGGAGGACAGCCAAAACGATCTGAGAGCTAGTTCGGCCAAAAAAATATTTAGTTTCAAGAAAGCAGCAAATTGCGTCTTTATTTTATTTACGTATAAATATATATACACCAAAGGGTCATGATACCATTACAATGTCTGATACGTCCTGAAGAAATGATGATTTCTTTTTAGATACGACAACAAATAAGACAGATAATGGGGGTAGCTTCATGATTTAGCGATCGCCCTGTGATAAACCAAGGGCAGCCATTTATACGGCAACTGTCAAATGAGCTTGTTTTACACTCGACTGTTCTTTAGAGATGTTGCAATGTTCTTCAATTAATTCAGATAAATTCACATTGGATCCGTAATGTTTGATCCCATGTTGAAATACTATCTCGCCCATTAAACTTTTATTTTACGTCTAACGCCTGGGTTCGATTCCAGGCCAGGGCGAAACCTTGGGCATGTTTCCTTACTCCACATGCCTAATAATAATCCCACAATCCACGACCGTTTATGGGGACACTGCTGTGCGCAACTGGCTGCTGCGTTTCACCCACAGATTTCCAGTTTATTCACTTTACAAGCGCATTAAGACATCTGTAAGATGTGAAAAGTACTATATCAAATGCAAGGGATTATTACTACTATTATTAACAAACTAATCCACGTAAAATAATAATCCTTGCTTTTGATATAGCGCTTTTCACATCTTATCGACGTCTCAAAGCGTGTCACAGAATACCCTATAAAGTGAATTGACTGTATATTTGTGGGCGAAAGCAACCCAATACACTTTTCACAGATCTATCGGGAAGAGTAAAGTCGTCAAGTAAACACACCGGAAATATTGCAACACTGGTACCATCATAGGTCCACGTCCCCAGCTTCATGCTGCAGTTTTGCTGATCAAACGGGAAATGTGTCACAATAATTTCACAGTAACTCTTGTAGATCGCTGGCGGTGCCCAGGTGATTTTCCCCGTGTATTCCAGGAGTACTTTGGTCATGTGAACAATTGCAAAGTCACCGTCAGCGCTGAAAATAAGACACAAAGCAACAGTGAGTGTAACCTCTCTGACCGATGATAGCTAGCTTTCTGAAGGACACGTCGACGTGCCTCTCCAACGGCTTTACTCAGCCACAGTTATCCGCAACGATACTGTACCTCAAACCTTTTGCTACACACTTATCAGTCGCACACATAAGGCACAGTACATCATCTACAGAAGATTCTACTGTTTGGAGAATCATTTAGTTCTACAGGTGAGTCAATGCAGTTGGGATATAATTTTTTCCAACACAATGGACTACATGAGGAATTTCAAACTTGTTATACGGTAACCATTTTAACGCATACATACATACGCACACACACACACATACATACATATCTTGCATTTGTTCAGTCTCAAAACATCAACACATTTGTGCACACTGTTTATATCATTTTAGTCGTAACTCAGAACAATTGATAATAAATAATTGTGATTAAAATATTGAAGACGTCATTTCTCCTTGCCCGCACATGAAATACATTTTTTTTCAAATAATAATATATTTTCTTACTTGTTGTACAGGACGATATCTGGGCGCCAGAGATCAGCAGAGGCCACTCGGATCTTTTCAATCCCACCGTAATCAGCCGGCTTCCAATGAAGATTCCAGTCGAACCATTGCTGCAGAAGAAGTCAATTTGCACGTCAGTTTAATGATGAAAGAACCTTTTAACTTGAGGTATTTAATTGGAAGTACTATTTAAAAAAAAACTATAGCATGGAGTTCCGTAGTCAAGTGGGTTAGCGCGCTCGCCTCACAAGCGAGTCAACCCAAGTTTGAATCCCGGATTGGGGGGAATCTTAGGCAAGTTTTCTTATTCCACATACATGCCTGGTTTACTTTTGGAGTCCTGCCGTTCATTGGTTAGAGCACTCGTCTTACAAGCGAGAGACTAGGGTTCAATTCCAGGCCAGGGTGAAACCTTGGGCAAGTTTCCTTACTCCAGACGCCTGATAATAATCCAGTCAAA
The DNA here is from genome assembly GCA_035084275.1 of Hydrolagus colliei. Lineage (NCBI taxonomy): Eukaryota > Metazoa > Chordata > Chondrichthyes > Chimaeriformes > Chimaeridae > Hydrolagus > Hydrolagus colliei. The sequence continues at coordinate 24,489,418 of CM068747.1, read as the reverse complement.
AAAAACAATAACGTATTATTATTACTCAGCTGTAAGTAGGAACCCAGTTGTTAGTCTCCTTTTCCAGCAGTTGGCTGCTGCGCTTCACCCATAAAATTCACATTCAATCACTCTACAGTATATTCTGTGAAGCGCTTTGTGACGTCTCAACGTTGTGATAAGATGCTACATCAAATGCAGCATATTTTTTAAAAACTTTTAATGCAGAAGATTTCATTTATATTAAAACGCATGCGTGTGTTTAAACACCACAATGTAAAGTATGTTTTTTGCCTCGTTACCTGTCTCAGGCGCACATTTGTTTCCACAATTTGATTGACTTCATCCTAACAAAACACGAAGAATAACATTAGATGTACCAATACCAGCCGTGTCACTTATCTCCATCAACATTAGAAGGTTAAATCACCCTCCCGCTTGCTCCGTCTGATTAATTTATTTCTGGTAACGACAATGCAAGACTGGGTCAAGGGCATCCAGCTTCTGCACCTCATCGGATCTCCATTACAGATCCCCCCAACCTTCCTGATCCCAACCCTCTCCCACGCTCGGGATCCAAATAAATCGCTGACTGTCCATCGCCTTGGGGACGTCCGCCTGATGTGAAAGACGTTGCGTAAACGTAACTTGGGATTGTGTTGTCACTGTACAGAAGAGGAATATTCTTCGATAAGCAAAGACATGAGGTTGGTACATACCACATTGATGAGTTGAATAAGTTGCAGTCCCACCGTCACGTTAACCACATCAGTGTGTCTCTTCACTGGCCGAATCACCTGGTTATAGTTTTTGAATAATTCAGCCACCAGCCGCGTTTCATGTTCAGAAGCCAGGACTGATCCTGGGGGAAGACCAGATAGCGACACTTTGTTAATTAATACAATTAATACCTCGCTATATAAGTGGACATAGAATCCCTAGGTTGTTTTAAAGCTCCACCCACTTACTTTTCTGTTACTCTACAATGACTGTTCCATTTACATCTCACACATGAAGTCACATGAAAGCAAGATAGCGGGAAACATTCATGTACAGGCAAAGCTTTATTCCTTGACAGTATCCAACTACAATGCCATATTTGAATGTCAATGTTTAAAACTGACAGTATTTCGCACTGTACAATAGGAAAAGGAAAATTTCATGAAGAATAGGTGATACTAGAGGAAGTTCTGTTCAGCTCAATTCGGTTCTTGTTCTGACAACTTATTGAAAGGCCTTTGCTATCAACAGCAACAACTTGCATTTACATAGCACCCCTCACCTCACGCAGGGTAATGTCTCAAAGCGCTTGTCATTTTCAGCTTGGCCAACAAACAAAATTCAGTGCATCTGTCACTGTGAGCAATGCCTCTCAATAACTGTGCCATTGTGATGGTCCCACCAGTTAAAAACAAACGATTTGAACAATAAATACAAATAGAATTTACGCTTAAATATATTGTTGAGTTTCCAGTTCCTCTCTTTATTGAGACCCAGAGATTTCCATTAGAGGTTCTGTTGAATGATAGCATATTGGATTGATAAATTCTGATCTAATTGTGTCCCACAGACATTAAATAATATTACTTCACTAGCCCCACTTAAGATGGCCTTTCATGTTCCTCATCCAAACCAGATATTTAAAGTGAAACATGAAGCTGTCTTCAAGGGTATCAATGTCCAAGGAGATTGCAGCTAGCTGTGTCAAGGAGTCAGTAAAATCACCGAAACTTCCAGTGACAAAAAATAACTTCAATTACTGTTCGAGACTGATCAAACGTTTCCTCTCTATAATCAACGGATAAACTCAGACTCTAGAATAGAATTAAATATAAGCAGGTTCAGTTACCACTCTGCAGCCTTCCCTCCTCCTAAATATATAGCACTGCTTTTATGCACTGAAACCTTCTTTATATATTTTTTCTTTTTCTGACTCAGTGTGTGGTTTGGAATGTTTGGAAACCTGGGTTTAGGTTTTAGTCTATTTATGTAACCCTGCAGGATTTAGCAAATTGTTGAATTTCAGTCTGAACTTAGAAGCACGTTTTCTGAAATATACAGAAATATAGAAAAACAGTTTTAAAATAATAATCCTTGCATTTGATACAGCGCTTATCATGTTTTCTAGACGTCACAAAGCGCTTCACAGAATATACTGTAAAGTGAATTTGTGGGTGAAACACTGCAGCCAATTGCGCACAGTAGTGTCCCACAAACAGTCGTGGATTGAAATGATCTATTTTTTATTTTGTTTTGAGGGATTATTATCAGCCATGTGGAGTAAGAAAACTTGCCTAAGGTTTCGCCCTGCCTGGAATTGAACCCGGGTCTCTCACTTGCAAGGCGAGTCCTGAGTTACAGGACTCCACAAATAAAGATTGCTTTTAAGAATTTGCCAAATTCTGCGTGTTGTGAAATGCCACCAAAAATGATCCACAATAGTTTGGACCTGGTTGAGATTTCTCCCCAGTAAATCGGTTACTGAAAGAACATACTGAGAGTGAATATTTGCGACATTTGATGTAAATGGAGAGTATTAAAACATCTTCCATGACAGCCATAATCCCCATTAAAGCGAAGTAAAAATAAGTAGGATTCACTTTCCTTTTGCAACACTTGTTGCATGCGCCAAATACACAATTAGGGAAGAATGAAATACATAATTAATCCATTAGGAAGATTTCACTTAATGGAAGATCTTAGTTACCAGTAAAGTGCCCATTTCTCTATGCCATTTATATTTCCAACGCCTTGGGACATCCTCCTGACGTGAAAGGCGCTATACAAATGTAATTTTATTGCTGTTGTAATCAAGACAAGAAATAGTATGGGGAGAGAGAAGAGAGAAATATACAGTATCAAGATAGACTTAGTCTGTTTGAACATGATTTATAGTTTAGATGCAAACATAGCATACAATTACCGAAGGGATTTCAAAATTAGTAATGCAATTAGTCTATTTGTTCTTTCAAATAATATAATACGTCCTGTGAGTGTTTCAGTGCAAAACGTACAGAATAAACAAAGAAATGCAACCCCTCTGTATACACAGTGCTTATTCCCCTGTCATCTTTCTATGCGGTTTCAATTGTCAGGGTGTTTTCGAACAGCACATAGCGGTGAGATTAGGGGACAGATTATTCCTCCCATCACATTACAAAACCTCAAACAGCTGACGGGTACGTGGCGTGAAAATATTTGAAAATGCTAAATAAGAAAGGACAGCTGCTACTGTTGTCACCAGCAGCCCCATCACATATTGGAGCCGGAATCAAGTTCCAAAAGGTCCCCATGCATTAAACATGCGTTAACTGTAAACATGTGGCACAATAGAGCCAATAATAATAAGCCTTGCATTTGACTCTTATCACATCATATCCGACGTCTCAAAGCGTTTCACAAGATACACTGTAAAGTGAATTGAGTGTATATTTTGGGGGTGAAATTATACCACTGATGACAAAGATACTGTTACTAGTAAATAATATGCAATAATAATCCTTGCATTTGATACTGCACCTTTCACGTCGGGAGGACGTCCCGTAGCACTTCAAAGGATTTACAAAAACGTGGGGAGATGGGGTATTTTGTAGGTAATTATAGAAATGAAACAATGATTTTGAAATAATACAAGAGAAAGGCTAATAATGATTATAATAATATCTTAACGTAAGGTATAATAATATAATAATCCTTGCAAAATCCCAGCGCTTTTCACATTTTATCGATGTCTCAAAGCGCTTCACAGAATATACTGTAAAGTGAATTGACTGTATATTTGTGGGGCGATTATTATTATTATCATTAAGAGATTGCCACATAACCACCAATACATCCTTTATTATCTCACCGTGGGTTTTAGCCACATGAGCTTTCAAATGCTCCCACATTAATTGCCTTGGTGAAGAGTAATGGCAACATGCTACTCTGACACATTCTTGGATCTCTGTTCCAGCTGCCACATCGCTGCTATTTCCGCTGTTTAACAGTGATCCCATATCACTGTGATTGCTGTGGCTAGGAGCCAGGGTCCAGTCCGTGACCTTGGACAAATAGCAATCACAAAACCCCAGATCATTTTGTTTCAGCAGATTTATTTTGACTGCTGCCGAAAAATCTCACTGAGGATTATTATTATGTGCTTCGAGCAACTCTTCTACCTGTAAACTCCATCGATTGTTCAAGACCCTCGCTGTTGCCCTTCTTTCTCGCAGTTTGGATAATTCTTTGCACGGAAACATAGGAATAGAAACCTGTGGCACATGCAGCTGTCAATCACGAGCAGGAAATGTTTCGGATTACTTTTCCAAATAGAAAAAGAATAATAATAGTCCTTGCATTTAACATAGCGCTTTTCACATCTTCCTGACACCTCAAAGCGCTTCACAGATTATACTGTAAAGTGAATTGACTGTATATTTGTGGGCGAAACGCGGCAGCCAATTGCGCACAGCAGTGTCTCACAAACAATCGTGGATTGAAGACGACCAATTTATTACTATTCTTTTTTGAGGGATGGCATGTGGAGTAAGGAAACTTGCCCAAGGTTTCGCCCTGCCTGGAATTGAACCCAGGTTTCTCGCTTGTAAGGTAAGTGCTGTAGCCACTTAGTTATAGGACTCCACGGGACTCGTTGGGGGTAAGAGCTGGGGAGTAGGGGCTAGTTAGGGTAAGGTATTTATTAAAAATATACTGCTGCAAAGCCCTGTAAATACCCATCTATAGCATGTGAGCACACTTAGAAAATATGAAGGTTTAATACGTTTAAAAGTACGTTCATCTTACCAGCAAAGGTTAGGAAAAGCATTACCAATGACACACGGAGATCATTCGATGGAACCATTATCCAACTTCCCAAGGTAAAATTCTACGTCCTTCCTCCCGGGTTTTCTCTTGGAAAAGTTGGGAAAAATACCAGCAACTATTCAAGCTCCTCAATTGTGCGCGATGTAACTGAACAACTGAAGCCCCTCAGTGAGGAGTGAAGGTGCTTGCCTTCCTAGCTCCCCACCAGTTATGGTCTCAACACCACCTGTGTCAATGACAGCTGAGAGCTGTCACAGGGAAGGAGGGGCAAAGCATTCAGCCAACTGAGAGATGTGAGCAACATAACTCAAGTGATAGCTTTCTGATGACCCTCCCAAGATCAGATGTTCCTATTGAAAGTCATCACCACAGACTGACTGTTGGTGAACGCACACGAAACAAAAGGAATCAATACAAAGGGCAAAAACTGAAGGATTCGACAACGATAATGAGAGACATGCGAGATACTTTTGGGAAGTTCTTCCCAAGCAAATGTAATAAGGGGTATGCAGAACAATCAGGCAAATTGGATTAAAAGATTTGCTATAACCTAATAAACTGATAGAACAGATTTGATTAGCTCAACGATCTAAATTGGATGGGCAAGATAGACAGACCAATGGCCTACTCCTGCCTGACACTGTTTATGTTTCTAGGTTTAGAGTATTTCTAGTTAACTCGTGTGCTTATAATAGGATTTCCCAAATGGAAGTACACACTGTCAATGTCGGTAACACAACCAGCCAGAGGAATTTCACCACTACTGAGAGAGGAAAGGATTAAGTTTGGTTTTTCACAAAGATCGGCAAATCTCAATGACAGCGGAAACCATAATAACGTTTAAAGTGACACAACCAAAAAAAAAACGAACCTGGGAATGCGGGTTTTCATGAATGATATATGGAAGAACCTCAAAAACACGGAGCAGGCTTCACAACAATCATCAACTCCACAAGAAAAATGAAAGAGAAAGTTTGGATTGAAAATTCTGCAGACACAAACCGCCCAAAAAACACCTTGCCCTAGAAACCCCAGAGGCGTAATCATCCTTGTATTTGATATAGAGCATTATCACATCATTTGGAAGTCTCAAAGTGCTTAACAGAATATACCATTAAGTGAATTCGCTGTACATTTTGTGGGCGAAATGCGACGGTCGATTGTGCGCAAACAGTGTCCCACAAGCAGTGCAGCAGTGTATTCATATGTCCAGTTCTGATGAAGGGTTGTAGATCTGAAACGTTGACTCTTTTTCCTTTCTCCATGGATGCTGCCTGACCTGCTGAGTTTCCCCAGTAACTTCTGTTTTTTGTTTTTCATATGTCTTACGTTTTACAAGTGAAAATTTAATTTGAATTACGTCCTTTTTTTAGCCTGTGCCATGTTTGGTATGTACCTTACAACTCAAGTGCTGTAAATAGTTCTATTGAAAAAGTAAGATGGGTATATTTGCTGCACTGGAGTAGATTCAGTTTTTTTTAATGTTGACCACTAAACGCAACAGAACCCCCACCACAGGATTTGGAAAGCCTAGAATGTGTCACCAAAATGACCTCGGGCATAATATGGTGCCCAAGGTACCAGTTTAGGTTAATAATTTCTCACTGTATATTTTTATAATACTGTATAGATATATATCTGAATCTATGCAACTGAATGTCACGTTTCGCCCATAAAATATAATCAATTAACTTACACTGTATTCTGTGAAGCGCTTTGAGACGTCTCAAAGACGTGATAAAGTGCTACATCAAATGCAATGATTTGATATAGAGCCTTATCGTGTAATGACAATAATAAAAATAATAATCATTATAACTTCCTTGTAGAATTTCATTCCCCCGCAAGGAAATGCTGCTTGCTTTGAACCAACAACAACGATAATATGTATTTTTAAATCTGTTTTTCAATTGCTACAGCGCCTTCGAGGCGTCTCCAAGCGCTTCACCGAGTATCATAATACTGGAGACCTGCAGCTCTCACTTAACAGTATATTCTGTGAAGAGCTTTGGGACGTCTAGTAGTTCAGAAGACCTGAAAAGGGCTGCATCAAATGCAAGGATTTCAAATATTATGTAAAGTGAGAATGACCGTATATAGACATCTATCTATATACAGATATATATCTATCTGTACACAGTATATATCTATCTATATAGTATATGTGCGTAAAATATAATCTAATGTGGACGAAACGCGCTCGCCAATGCAAGAAAGGAGCCCCCCAGCCCAAATATATATACAATGCACATTTCATCCACAAATATACAGACAATTCACTTTACAGTATACTCTGTGAAACTCTTTGAGACGTCTGGAAGACGTGAAAAGCGCTATATTAAATACGTACAAGGATCATCGTTATTATTCTATATGTATCATTATTCTTATACATATACATCTGTGATCCGTCACAAAGTTGATCCAGTTAATAAGACTAATTGTTGAGGGGTGGTGGTGGGGGGGGGGGGGGGGGGAATGAACAAGTCAATAACTATTTAAATGATGATGAAAAATTATTAGTGAAAAAAGCACGATGTAAAATGCTCGGGATTATTATTATGATTTATTATAATTTATTCATTGTGAATTGTGGAAGTGTTGAATTTTGATCTGGGTTTTTGTTGCTTTACAATATATAAAAAAAGAAAGTGCCCCGTGTGAGGATCGAACTCACGACCTTCAGATTATGAGACTGACGCGCTACCTACTGCGCTAACGAGGCTCCGCTCGGAACACTGTAAATAGCCTTTATCAGGGAGAGCGAGAGAGACTGAGGCACAGGAAGCGGCGGCTCAGCTCAGCCACGGCCTCGGAGCCTCCCTCACCTCTCATTCCCTTCACACACAGACAACACACACACACAGACACACACACACACACACACACACACAGACAGACAGTCTCCATCACGCTCAACATCTCTCAGCAGCGAGTTACACCGAGGGCCAGTGAGAGTGAGTGACAGTCGGGTCATGTGGTGTAAGGGGGGGGGGGGGGGGGGGTGGCTTGGGGAGGGAAGGCAGTGAATAAATAGGAGCGTGAACTCCCTCCATCACCGCCCCACACACAGCGACCCCTGCGGGCGGTGCGTGGTACTGCAGACCCGGTGCCAGCCAGCTGAGCGCCCCTGTGTGTGTACAGCTGTGTGTGTGTGTGTGTGTGTGTGGGGGGGGGGGGGGGGGCTGTGCTGCTTTGCACAGGTTTAACAGGAAGATTGTTGTGGATGCTGTTAATGCTGTTGTCCTTGCAGTTACACTCTCACCCCCCCCCACCCCCCCCCCCACCCCTCGCCTCGAGTCGTTTCCCCCACAACGTCTCTCACTCAACAAGGAGAGCGCTGTTTTGTGGAGACGTCGCTGGGTGTGTTTCAGGCGCAATTGGCTGCCGCGTTTCGCCCACAAATAATACGGTCAATTCACTTTACAGTATATTCCGTGAAGCGCTTTGAGACACAAGTCTACAAGACGTGAAAACCGCTACGTCACATGCCAGGATTATTATTATTAATAAATAACAACAACAACAACAAATTAGACTTATAAAGCGCCTTTCACGTCGGGAGGACGTCCCAAGGCGCTGCACAGGAGGCGTGTGACCCGAGCTGGGAGGGGAGTGTTCGGGAGGGAGGGGGTGAGACACGAAGGGGAGGTCAAAAAGTTCGGGGTGGAACAAAAGGCACGGTCGAAAAGGAAAGTCTTCAAACCGGCCTTGAAAGAGGAAAGGGAAGAGGCGAAACGGAGGGATTGGGGGATGGAATTCCATAAGGTGGGAGCGGAGAAACTGAAGGCCCGGCCTCCGATGGTGGGGCGGTTCGGGCGGGGGGCTTGGAGCAGGCCAAGTCCTGCTGAACGGAGGGTCCGGGTGGGCATGTAGGGGGAGAGTAGATCGGTTACGTAGGGCGGGTCAAGGCCGTGTAAGGCCTTGTAGGTGAGGACGAGGATCTTGAACTCGATCCTCTGGAGGATGGGGAGCCAGTGGAGACGGGCGAGGGTGGGGGTTATGTGGTCGCGGAGGCGGGTGTGGGATAGTACACGGGCTGCAGAGTTTGGGATGACCTGCAGCCTGTGAATGGAGGAACTGGGGAGGTGGACGAGGGGAGAGTTTCCGTAGTCCAGCCGTGAGGTGATGTATGCGTGCACGAGTGTTTCGGCAGCGCGGGGGGTAAGATAGTTGCGGAGCCTGGCAATGTTGCGCAGGTGGAAATAGGCGGTGCCGGTCAAGGCGCGGATGTGGGGGAGGAAGGAAAGTTTTTGATCGAACATGATGCCGAGGTTCCTGATTGGCTTTGTGAGGTGGAGAGTGCAGCCTTGGATGTTGAGGCTGGCAGCGCCCGATGTGCGGAGGCGCTGGCTTGAGCCAATCAGGAGGGCCTCGGTCTTACTCACGTTCAATTGCAAAAAGTTGTCCCTCGTCCAGGACTCAATGTCGGACAGACAAGCTGTCAGAACATCGATGGTCTGGGGGTTGAGGGATGAGGCAGAAAGGTACAACTGGGTGTCATCCGCATACATGTGGAAATTGACCCCATGTTTGCAGATGACGTCGCCCAAAGGGAGCGTGTAAAGGGTGAAAAGGAGGGGACCGAGGACAGAGCCCTGAGGGACGCCGTGAGAAACTGTGCGGGGGTTTGAAGAAAAACCATTGGAAGAAACAAAATGTAAACGGTGGGTCAAATAAGAGTGGAACCAGTCAAGGACTGTGCCTTGAAGGTTGAGGTGGGAGGAAAGACGTTGAAGGAGGATGGTGTGATCGACTGTGTCGAACGCAGCAGACAGGTCAAGGAGGACGAGTCAGTTTATGACAACAACCACAACAACAACTTTGATTTATACAGCGCCCTCTGCGCCGGACAGAGTCTCAGAGCGCCTCACAATAGCGGAGCCCGGGACCGAGCCAGGGCAGGGGGAGAAAGGTGACCAAAGGTGTGGTCGAAGAGAAAGGTCTTCCAGGTGTGACCTGAAACTGGGAAGAGAGGGGGCGAGGTGAAGGGAGTGAGGAAGGGAGTTCCAGAGTCTCGGGGCGTAGTGGCTGAAGGCACGGCCGCCGAGGGTGGAGCAAAGGATTCGGGGGGACATGGAGGAGGCCAGACCCAGAGGAACGAAGGTAGCGGGTGCTGGGTTGGGGAGAGAGATCAGAGAAGTAGGGGAGGTGCAGAGGAGTGGAGGGATTTGAAAACAATGGTGAGGATCTTGAAGTTGATCCTCTCAGGGACAGGGAGCCAGTGAAGTCTGGCAACGACTGGGGTAATGGGGGAGCGAAGCTTGGTGTGGGTGAGTATGCGGGAGGCAGAGTTTTGGATTAGCTGGATTTTGTGGATTGTGGTGGAGGGGAGACCGGCGAGGAGGGCATTGCAATAGTCCAGCCGAGAGGTGACAAAGGCGTGGACCAAGGTTTCGGCGGCTTTTAAGGTGAGGTATTGTCGGAGACGGGCGATCCGTCAGAGGTGGTAGAAGGCAGTGCTGGTGATGGACCGGATGTGGGGGAGGAAGGACAGTTGGGGGTTGAACCTGATGCCAAGGTTGCGCACAGGTTCGGAGAGTTTTAGGGGCCAGGCCGGGAAGGTGGAGGAGGTGAGAGCCGTGCGAATGGAGACGTTGACGAGAGCCAAGGAGTATGACCTCCGTCTTGTCAACATTCAGCTGCAAGAAATTTGTGCTCATCCAGCCCCTGATATCTGAAAGATGTCTGAAATCCTTTACAGTCTACGCTGTGAAGCGCTTTGAGACTTCCACAAGGCGTGAAAAGACGCTGTATCAAACGCAAGGATTATTCTCATGGTTGGTTATTACTTCAGCGGCTTGGGACGTCCTCCCGACGTGACAGGGGCGCTCAGTAAATCTAATTTTATTGTTCTTTTGCTTTTTCTAGGAAGCGGAGGCAATGATGTTCAGATTTCAGCTGTTCTCACTCAAAATATGTCAATCGCGGCAAACATTTGTTTTTGTTTCTCATAAATTGTTCCCACAGATCGTGAACAGGCAATCTTGCCTCTTGTGGATACACCCTATCTATTTAATCTCCTAATGCTCCCTAATCCTCAGAAGTAATTAAGTGAACCTTCAGACCATCCTATCCGTCGTCCACTGTTTAGCCTGGTTTTCACAGCAATCTCACACACACACAAACTATTGTGTCCTGTAGAGTATTTGATCATCACCATCTATACGTATAATCTTTAAACACACTCCCATCCGGATATCTATCGTAGATACTTTTACAAGGAGTAAATTGACACCACTTTTGCTGGGAGTTGATTTGATCCAGTCCTGTGTTTACCAAATATAAAACTTCTAATCTCTAGACCTGCGGCTGCAATTTTAATTTGTAAATACATTTTTAGAAAATGTAATTATTTTTAACGACGGCAATTTTAATCTGCTTTGAATAATTATAATTTGGTCTCAGAAAAATGAATAGGCCAGAGGGGAGTTACAGCAACAATCTTCAATCGCATGCCTGTTTCTCCACCCTGAGCTAGCAGATGAAAAGTATTTAGGTTAAAAACAAAATGCAAAACTGTATGTATTCAGGTCACTGGTTTACAAGACCTCATACGGTACCAATTTATTTGTGTTACCCCCACCATTCACAAAATTCTGTTAGCAGAGTTGACTATAAACTCTCATTTTAATTTTGCATTGTTTTAATTTGGGTTGGATTTTCAATGCTCAACCGAGGACTGTTCATGTGAAGGTGTATTTTGTATATTGTGATATCATTAAGCTGCGTATTTTTTTAAAGTTGAAAACTACTGTACACTACAAATAGATGTGACAAATGAATTATAATGGTTAATTTAACACTCCATTAACCAGCAGGTTCAGGTGATTATTGTGCCGACGTTGAAGATAAAATGTGTAACTTTCCACAAGGGATTAATTGCCAATGTCTGCACTTTGATGTGTATAATTATAATTATTATTCACAATGCATTGCTAGCAGTAAAGATGCTTATTTTGTCGTACAAATTTTGTTATTCCTGTTATTACTGCCTGCATATTATTTGTGGTTCTCCATTCGATAGGCATTGCCTCTCTCACACAGATAGTGACATGGCTTGTCAATGCTGCCTTGTATCTGCCCATTACAAGCTGCGGAGGATGGTGTGAAGAGCAGAAGACAAGACCTTCACCTGAACCTGACGCTGATTACTGAGCATTTTTCATACACACCTAAAATATGATTAATAATCAATATTAGGTGCAGCATTTAGCAAAAACTCAGTGGTGATTTCTTACAGGCGATACAGCAAAATATCATATGCATGGATTATTATTATTCCATTTATTAGTGTATACACTCGGACACAAATATATAGTGGTGGAGATAATTGGGGAATGGGTGGGGGTGGGTGATGAGCAAATGCCTTTAGTTTGACAATTTTACCTCCCGCTCTGCCTCTCTTCCCATCGCTCTCCGCACTGCCTTGTGCCTCGAATAACCTCTTAGGTAATAAAGCTATTTACAAAAGATAAAGTGCAGTCTTAAAAATAAATACTTGAGTACTGCATCATACCACATAACTATTCTCCCAGTGGGAGATAATTATTCCTGCTATCTTTTCCCAGTGGGACATGCCTAATAAATGTAGAATTCAACTTTCATTACAGTGCATTTTGCTTTTTGTTTAAAAAAAACATCTGACGGTAAGTTATTACCACAGAAATTCTATCTGATCCATTAATTAACGAGTGCAAGATAGAACCAACAAAGAAATTCAGAAATAGTGGGACGTTAATGACAGATGAATTGATCATATAGATTCAGAGCTGACACCAGCTACTGCTTTGGTTTGGATCAGTTACAGGTCAATGAGTCAATCTGTGAGTGGTGGGAATATAAATGTGTTGCAGCTGCTGACAAAGTCCAGGGTTTATGTAATGAGACAAGGTTGCTGTTCACCTGGCCTGAGTAAATCTCTCTCTGATATGAAAGTTGATCAATATTTGAGTCTGAATTCTACTGTGCGAGGTAACATTATAACATGTTTTCCAATCAATGCAGTGTGTTACTGCATTGTGTTATCTATATATATATATATATATATATATTTATAACACAAAACTTGGAACAATGACACACTTCACATTCCTTGCATAATATTGAATAGTTTTAAAAGACAAGTAAACAACTAAAACATTGATTAGAGAGACGTTTACTGGAGGTCAAATTCCATTTGAATCAGCCAAATGTGCGAGTGAGAGAGTGAGGATCAAAACTTAAATGTTTGACCACTAGGATTGTGGTAATTCACTGTCCACTGGCACTTGCTGTCCTTACAAATCCTAGACTTTTCCGAAAATCCTTCATTTGAGGTCCTTTCCCTGGAATAATTTAGCATCTGTGTTACACCGGACTGAAATGCTGGCTTTAGTGAATTGTCTAATTATGGCTCTTCTTCATCGTAATCCGAGGCTTCTGTTTCTACCTCTTCGAAGGTTATTTCCAAGGAGGAATCAGTGACTTATAATGAGGATGAATTACTCTACGATAGTAAGTTGGATATGTGAATTTGAACTGAAAATCATTTGATTCCAATGGCTTTCAAAGCACTGATGTTGCACTGTGCCATCAAGGTGTCCAACCGTGACACATTAATTAAAAAAAACCTACTTTAAAAAAAAAACTGTCGTTAAATAATTAATTGTAGATCAACAACCGTAGATTGGGACACTGCTGTGCACAATTGGCTGCCACATTTATCCCACAAATATACAGTCAATTCACTTTACGGTATATTCTGTGAAGCGCTTTGAGACGCCTAGAAGACGTGAAATGCGCTATTAACAAATGCAGGTATTATTATTATTATTCTTATTAAGTGTCCAGAGGGTGGCGCTAATGCAATTGGTAGATTAGCAAATGAGATCCTGAACATCAAACATAATCACATACATAATACAGGACAGGTAGATGAGCAAAGGTTAAGTGGTTGAGCTATATAAGTTATACATGATATTGTACATTTAAACCATTTCTATAATTTTTTTTAAAGGAGCTGGTATTATTTTGTTCCAGGAATACGTATTTAAAAAGATCAGAAGTTCTTTTTATAATAATAACTTGCATTTGATATTTGCTTTTCATGTCTCATCTGACGTCTCAAAGCGCTTCTCAAAATATACTGTAAAGTGAATTGACTGTATATTTTGTGGGCAAAACGCAGCAGCAGTGTCCCCACAAAAAGTCATGGATTGAAATTTTATTATTGTGGTTTTTTTTTGGTGGGATTAGGCGTGTGGAGCAAGGAAACTTTTCCAAGGTTTCGCCCTGATCTGTCTGGTTTCGAGCACAGGTCTCATGCTTGTAAGGTGAATGCTCTAACCCCTGAGCTACCGGTGCTCTACGTTTTAAACAAGTTTTAAAAACTTTTTTTTTGTTTCTCACCGCTGTTATGATAGAAAGCTCATGTCCATTTACCTTTTTAAATTCAGATGTTAGTTCAAGAATTTGTATCAGATTAAAGGCCTGTTAGGAAAACCATAGCAGTTCATCTTGAGATGATCTACTTCTACCTGTTCACCAACAGGTTTTCCTATGTCGTGTTGTGTATAATGTGAGATAATTAAGGATTCTTGCTTCCAGCAATGTTAGACATTCCAGACAGGACTACAATCTCAGCATGCGATCCATCTATATTAGCAGTAAGTATAGACCAACACACATCCAACAGTATAATTCCTGGAGAATCGCCAGAAGGAATAGTTGATAACTCTTTTTAATGTCCTGAAAGGGTTCACTGTAAAGTTGTCTGTGTCCATCTATCTGCTTGCATCTATCTGTGCATTATTACTGTCAGTTGTGCCATAGAGAGCTGGCTAATCATGAACATTATGAAACCCTTCCATAACGGTGAAATTCAGCAAAGTATCAGAGGAACAGGACCCCAAAAAAAGTTCTGTTTTAAAATGATTTAAGGAACAAACAGAATTAAAGTTCTAAATTTAAAAATGATGACTGTAACAGTCATGATAAACCCTTGATAAAGTGCCTGATATCCTGATATTATTTACTTAATAATTTCATATGAAACAATTAGATCATTGCATTATTACTGGTTTAGCAACCTGCTTTGAAAAACAACAATCAATTACTGTATATGATAAAAATCATTCAGGACTCCGTATAACTACAGTAGACATCTCAGGGTATTGGGGCCATCGGTCCGAAAACAGATACCATAATCAATCTTCGGTTTCCTTAAATCCTCCCGACGTGAAAGGCGCTGTATAAAGTATAATTTTATTGTTGTTAAATGTAAATAGGAGCACAGAATAATGCTTATTGTCAGAAACTCCAAATAGCAGTTCGCTAATCAAAGTTTTTTTTTATTGTGATGTGACACACTGGGTCATATGAATGAAGGAATCTTGTGAGACGTTTCAAGGGATTGGTATTTTTTTCAGAAATGAACATGGGCTAAAGATCGAAAGCATCTTTAAGATTTATCAATGATTAATTTGGAATTTTAGACCGAGCAATGAACCCCTTGACATAATAAGTTTGACAGTCCATTTATTGTTAAAAAAAAAGGAAGTGTGTGTTTGACAAAATTTTAATGAATCCTAACAGGATTTTAATTTTAACTAAATCCTAACAGGATTTTTCAACTAGGTTAGGGAGGATGTCCAATTTGGATTGTATCATTGGGAAAAAAAACAGGCACTGATTATTTATCTATCATAATGAGTATTAGCAGTTAACAACACACTCGAGCCCTATAAAAAAATTGCAAGGATTTGGAATTCTACATGAAAGTGGGTGATTGACAAACACTCAAAAGCTGATTTCAACCAATATCCTGAAAATGTTGGGTGAAGTGGTAATGGAATTTCACCTGTCACCCATTTTAACAGGAGATTTGTGCGCACAACATGCATAGAAAGTGCCAACTGCAGAACTAGTGACCAGGAAGTTTGTATCACTTGGGAGGAGCTGGCAAGAGCTGCAGAAAAAATCTTTTAAGAACACCATGAAAGTCAAAGAATAATATTATTACGCAATAGGGCAACACAGCGTAAGCATACGTTGTATATCAAAAACATGAAGCTGTCAATGAGAAGTGTAGGAAGTTCAAAAAGTTCACTGACAAAAGCTATTCGCAAAAATGTAGACAGCAAAGGAATAAATGTGAAATTATGTGTGAAAACCTAGCACGAAGGAGTAGTGTGAATGTACAATTGTAAAAGTATTTTTTTTAAATGGACCAATTTCTAGTACCAGCAGATACGTTATCTGTAGAATAAGAGCAGGTTTGGGGCTCCAAAGACTAATTTGGGGATAGAGGAAGTTTTTTTTTAACCCTGCGGGGTAATTAATGACTGGTACAGTTTGCTCGGATGGGTGGTGGAGGCCAGAATGCTGGATTCATTTAAAAAGCAGTTTAATGTTGTGATGGCAGAACGACAGGGTGAGTGTTTGGGAAATTAGATCAGATGGGCTGAAGGGCTTTCTTCAGGCAAAGCGTTTGGAGTTGTTGCAATTCATGTGACCTTTCCTTGCTGCATATATTTATAGGCTGCCCCTTTAGCCATTTGCTTTGAATCTCTCAACCGTGAAATGCCTCTCAGCGTAAAGTTCAGTGAAGAAAGCAGAAATGACCCATTTTGCTTGCGACATTTGCGGATGAAGAGGGAAATATCTGTTACGTTGCAATAAAATATATAGAATGGTGCACATACTCCTCTTTTCATTGAAGTACAAAGACTATAATTAATGGTCAATTATGGAACCACCGCCCGCCCACCAACTATACCACCTTACTATAATAAATACTAATCCTTCAATTTGATATAACACTTTTCACATCTTCTAGACATCTCAAAGCGCTTCACAGAATATACTGTAAAGTGAATTGACTCTATATTTGTGGGCGAAATGTAGCAGCCAATTGCGCACAGCAGCATCGCCTATAAAACTGTACTGTCAATTCGCTTTACATTCTGTGAAGTGTTTCGCGACATCTTGAAGATGTGATAAGGCGCTATATCTAATGCAAGGATTATTATTATTATTATCATCATCATTGTAGATATCTGTGAGAATCACCTGTCGAAGGTAATGTTTATAAAGAATATTCTCATGAGAGAGAAAAAAAATAAACTAGACATTTGGACACAGGTGTGCACAATACTTTGTTAGCCGACTGAGGAGATCAACTGTTTGGGTCAATTCTGATTCAATCCTTATTCATATCAATATAGTGATAAGAGTCGACTTCACAAAAATGTAGTGGAATTTTGATACTTTCTCAAATTTACAACAACAACTTTGGTTTATATAGCGCACTCCACGCCGGACAGTGTCTCAGAGCGTTTCACAACAACGGATCCCGGGACTGAGCCAGGGCCAGGGGTAGAAATGTGACTAAAGGCGCGGTCGAAGAGGAAGGTCTTTAGCTTACACCTGAAACTGGGAAGATCTAACAATAACAAGAACAAAATTACATTTATAGAGCGCCTTTCACGTCGGGAGGATATAATATAAATGACTGAGCTTGATGCGGCACAGAGGCCCCTTTTGTAATGATTTTGGATGACGCTTGAGTAACAATCTATCCTTATAATAGGCACGGTGAGTCAGTCACGAATGCATGCTGTGCAGTTACATCAGGAGCCACAGCAAATGCTAAAAATAGTGAGGGCTTTAAAGATAGTAACCTTAGGACCATGACAGCCATGCAGTTATAATGAGGCTTCCTGGAATGTACTTTCATCCTATGCCAAACAATGGATTTGAAAGTACTGTACATTGCATTCTCCAGATCTCTTTCAGAAGCAAGGAATTTGCTGGGGTTTTTTGGTTTGGATTTCCAGACATCCATCCACATAGCTCAGTGTAGCTCAGTGGTTAGAGCACTCGCCTCGCAAGTGAGAGACCTTGGGCAAGTTTCTTTACTGCACAAGCCTGATAACAATCCCTCAACAAAGCAATAAAATAAAAAATGATTTGGTCACTCAATTCATGGCTGTTTGTGGGACACTGCTGTGCGCAATTGGCTGCTGTGTTTTGCCCAATATGTAGTCGATTCGCTTCACAGTACATTCTGTGAAGTGCTTTGAGACGTCCAGATGATGTGAAAACCACCATATCAAATGGAAGGATTATTATTATATCAATAGGAGATTAGGCGATGCAAGAACATAGATAGAACCGATCTTAAGCTCCCAATTCCCTTTCAGCTCTCACAACACTTCCCGTAGTTATCCTAGAGTCACTCATAACCTCTCACAAGATCCACACACTGATTTGGATTACAAAATGGAAAATATTTCCAATCATAGTTTATGGTGGAGTCCTGTAGCTCAGTGGATAGAGCAATTGCCTTACAAGCGTGAGACCTGTGTTCGAATCCAGGCAGGTCAGGGAGAAACCTTGGGCAAGTTTCCTTACTCCACATGCCTAATAATAATCCCTCCAAAAAAACCACAATAATAAAATTGGTCATTTCAATCCATGACTGTTTGTGGGACGCTGCTGTGCGCAATTGGCTGCCGCGATTCACCCACAAATATATACAGTCAATTCTCTTTACAGTATATTCTGTGAAGCGCTTTGAGATGTTTAGAAGTGCTATATCAAATGCAAGGATTATTATTATTATTATGGTGTAAATTTTAAAGCAATAACTTAAAAGAAATGAAGTAAAAAATTACAAACGAGTAATTAATGTGGTTGTCAAGCTGTTCAGCATAGGCTGAAAGCAATGGATTCCCAAACTGACAGAACAAGGAATACCCTGGTTCTCTTCCCCCAGCAACCCTTAACCAATTTTCTTTATGCAAATATTCAAACTACATAGTGTGCGTTGTACGGAGACTTGCACTACAAATCTCGTGATTTATTTTAATCTCTTTTTGTAGGAGACTTGAATTTGAACATTTTGTCACAGCAAAGAAAACAATCTATTTTTATAAGTCACTGAGCTTGCTGAGCACTAAATCAATCACTCTATCACTTGTGTAGTACTCGCCACAGTAGCCTGTTGTTTTCAAAGACAGGAACCCGTAGAGCTGGCCAGATTACATGAATAACCTCAATTATCAGCAAAGGACATTGCAGTAATCTCATACAGTGAGAGGGTTATGGAAAACCATAATCAAATATACCTTACATAAAAATAACAGACTGGATAGAGTGATTTTCTCAAACATTTGTAGAAATAAATAGAAATAATAAAGTTTTGCATGAAAAGACCAAGAGAAAACATGGAATACACAAAAAAAAGGACATTTGATCCATCACATCGCTTCTACACTCCATTAGGCTGGAGTTATTTTAGCTATTTAAAAAATATTATTAAAAAATGATATTAAAAAAACCTATTTTAGCCTCATTGATGATATTCGTTCAAGCCAACATGTCTAATTTGGAGAAATTCAGAGCTGGGCGTAGGATTTATATTCCTATCTCCCAAATTGCTCTGCACATATGTAGCAAAGTAACTACACTGACCTCCATCAATTCAAATCAGTTTCTTTCAATGGAATCATGGCGCAGGTCAAATGTTTTTAAGACAGTGAGCATTTCTGAGTGGAGGTAATTCATTTATAGAACAGTAGTGACAATCGATACAATACCACAACTGCTTTCTCTATAGCATTAATTGGATCAGGTCACATATCTTAGTAGAAAAAACGTTATTTTAAAGCATATCTCCAAGCTGTTTCATATACAGTGAACCAGTAATAATCATTAAGACAATAAAAACTTTTCTTTGCTTTCGGCAAAACGGTGACTATGTCTAATTACACTAACTGGTGCGTTCACAGTAATTATATTAGACAGAACTGGAACAGCACTTGGAATGCATTATTACGCTTCGCTTTGCTGCTCTTTACGAAACGGTAACATTTAAAAATAGGTCAAGAGAATACAATATTAGGCCAACCCTAATATTGCTTTGCAAATATTTTAATAAATTACACGTAAAAATGTGGAGGTATTTGTAGTGTTAATTCCAAGCAATTTCATGGGAAAGCTGCAAATCTTTCCCATGAGATACTGGAAGATCAACAACAACAACAACAAATTACACTTATAAAGTGCCTTTCACGTCGGGAGGACGTCCCAAGGCGCTGCACAGGAGGCGTGTGACCCGAGCTGGGAGGGGAGTGTACGGGAAGGGGTGAGACACGAAGGGGAGGTCGAAAAATTCTGGGTGGAACAAAAGGCACGGTCGAAGAGGAAAGTCTTCAAATCGGCCTTTAAAGAGGAAAGGGAAGAAACGAGACGGAGGAATTGAGGGATGGCATTCCATAGGGTCAGAGCAGAAAAACTGAAGGCCCGGCCTCCGATGGTGGGGCGGTTGGGGCGGGGGGCTTGGAGCAGGCCAAGTCCTGCTGAATGGAGGGTCCGGGTGGGCTTGTAGGGGGAGAGTAGATCGGTTAAATAGGGCGGGGCAAGGCCATGTAAGGCCTTGAAGGTGAGGACGAGGATCTTGAACTCGATCCTCTGGAGGATGGGGAGCCAGTGGAGACGGGCGAGGGTGGGGGTTATATGTTCGCGGAGGCGGGTGCGGGATAGTAGACGGGCTGCAGAGTTTTGGATGACCTGCAGCCTCTGAATGGAGGAGCTGGGGAGGCCGACGAGGGGAGTTTCCGTAGTCCAGCCTTGAGGCGATGTACGGGTGCACGAGTGTTTCGGCAGCGTGGGGGGTAAGATAATTGCGGAGCCTGGCAATGTTGCACAGGTGGAAGTAAGCAGTGCCGGTCAAGGCACGGATGTGGGGGAGGAAGGAGAGTTTTTGGTCGAACGTGATGCCGAGGTTCCTGACTGGCTTTGTGAGGTGGAGAGTACAGCCTTGGATGTTGAGACTGGCAGCCCCTGATGTGCGGAGGCGCTGGCTTGAGTCGATCAGGAGGGCCTCGGTCTTACTCACGTTCAATTGCAGGACGTTTTCCCTCGTCCAGGACTCAATGTCGGACAGACATGCTGTCAGAACATCGATGGTCTGGGGGTTGAGGGATGAGGCAGAAAGGTACAACTGGGTGTCGTCCGCATACATGTGGAAATTTACTCCATGTTTGCGGATGACATCGCCCAGAGGGAGTGTATAAATGGTGAAAAGGAGGGGGCCGAGGACAGAGCCCTGAGGGACGCCGTGAGAAACTGTGCGGGGGTTTGAGGAAAAACCATTGGAAGATACAAAGTGTAAACGGTGGGTCAGGTAGGAATGGAACCAGTCAAGGACTGTGCCTTGAAGGTTGAGGTGGGAGGAAAGACGTTGGAGGAGGATGGTGTGATCGACTGTGTCGAACGCAGCAGACAGGTCAAGGAGGACGAGGAGGCAAAGGGAGCCCCGGTCACAGGCGGTTAGGATATCATTTGTAACCTTAACCAGGGCAGTTTCTGTGCTGTGAACAGGGCGGAAACCTGATTGGAGGGGTTCAAGGAGTGAGTTGAAAGGAAAGAGCGGAGCTGGGAGGCAACCACTCTTTCAAGGACCTTGGATAAAAATGGGAGGTTGGAGATGGGTCGATAGCTTGATGGTTGCGACGCATCAAGGGAGGGTTTCTTCAGGATAGGGGTGATGGTGGCGGTTTTAAGGGAGGTAGGGACGGTGCCTGAGGAGAGGGAAAGGTTGATGGTGTCAGAAATGAGCGGGGCCAAAAGGTGGAGCTGGGTGCGGAGGAGGGGTGTGGGGATGGGGTCCAATGAGCACGTGGTGGGTTTCATGGAGGTGATTATTTTTGTGATTAAAGACGGGGAGGTGGGGTTGAAAGTATGAAATGGGGGGTGGGTGGGGGTTGAGATAACGGATGGAGGGGCGGAGGTGGAGGAGATGTGGGGGGAGGAAACCGCGGAGCGGATTCTCTCTATTTTAGATCTTACCTGCAAAACACAACGGCAGCTCTGAGGACTGAAGATGGTTGAGATTGACACAAACTCAGAGAACAATGTGGAAGATAATAACTTTCAGCTGTTCCTTGAGATTCCCTTTGACTATCGTAGCTTCCTTCATTCACAAGTTTTTTTTAAAACAAGACATCAATCATTGATGCAAGGTGTTGGGGGAAGATGTCTAGAAAGGATATGTATTGGAGACATTCTATGACAAGATAGGAGGCAGTTCTCTATACTAACCCCCCACCCAACCCCCCCACTAATTTGTTGATGAGCATTTTTAAAATAGTTTTTGAACATAATTGCAATAAACTAATTAAGAATGGTAAGAACTCATATAAGTCTCCCCCCCCACCCCCACCTCGATTAAAATGGTGGTTTTTCTAGGTAATATTAGAAACTGAAACAGCCAGCCATTGATAGATGTACAACTTTACTTCAAATTTAAACACAATCTATTCACACCTGAATCAAAGGTTCACACGTTTCAGAATATACACAAAACACTTGTTTTCAAACAATTAAAAATACTCTTTGCTAGTAACAGCAGTCAGATCATGAAAAGTTCAAAACATCGGGCAAACATCTTGTCCTGTAAAGTAAGATAAACAACTACCTCGATAACTGTGGCATTTTTAAAATTAACCCTGCAAGCCAGTCTCTAACTGGTAAGGTGGCCATAGCTGGACAAACAGCAAGAGTTAGCAGTGCTTAATATATCCAGGCATAGTCAGTGTCCTCCCTTTGCCTACAAAAATAGTTATACACAACAGTAATTACAGTACTGTAAAATAGTTCAAAACACCGATATTATAGGCACTATAAAAAATGCAAGTTTTCTGAACAGCAAATGAGCTTCTATGAGCTTCAGTAGCGATATATAAGCACATCAAGGCATTTCCACACACACCAGTTTCCCCCCCCCATTCGACCAAAAATAAATACTTCCAATTACTGAAACCACCTCAATTTAATTAATTAGATTCATTAAGTTGTTAAAGAGCAGTTGTTAAAGTGTACGTTGGTACACTAACAAGGATTAAATGCAATAAATTGAAAATATTTACAGTTCACAGCATATTCATTATTCATTGTTTCAAAAGTAAAATTAATACGAAATGCAACTAGTCATACCGGCTAAACAAACTTGACACAAGCAAATAAAAAACACACAAGGCTGTGGAGTAAACAAGACAATAATACTAAATTATTCCAATTTATAGTCTCCTACTCAGGAGAGTTTTTGATGTATCTTGGCAGGCAATGTTTGAGTTGGCGGTAGAGAAACTTCAGATGCCAAATACAGAGGAAATGGTAAGCACACAAATATTTAAATATTTACACAAACTGGGCTTTGTTTTCAGTCAGATGTTATTTGCCATAGTCTTTGTGCCATATTTTAAAGGTAAAATATGGAATTAATTTCCAAAAGTGTTGCTCAAATCCTTTATCACCCAGACTCCACTCTGAAAACATTCATTTCTAGACATTGTTGCTACCAAACGGGCAAAGATACTATTAGTACTTGACAGGATGTAAACTCATGGGTTAAAAAATGTTCAGACATTAACTTGCTGAAATGTTTTGCCCATTGCAGGTTTCAAGAGGGAACTGGTGGTATATGAAGGATATAGGCTGGAAGGACGATCGGGATAAGGCAGGGCAGTGTGATTGAATGAACACATTAATCTGAGAGTTGATGCAGGCTCGATGGGCCAAATAGCCTCCTCTTGTGCTGTTGTTTTCTTTTGGGTAGTATTGAGTGGTACAGGGAGCAGTGACGTAGGTGTGTGTGTTATTTGTAACATTACAATGATTTCTATGGCAATGCAAGTACCAGCCTCACTTCTCAACAAAGTGAAATTGGGAGCCATGCTTTGTTTTTTCAACACCACGTAGGGAAAGGTGTAGCCAGCTTGGTGGGTTGTATCTCGCTTTGGAATCAGAAGTTTGTGGTTCAAACCCCACGGTGGGACTTGACACTCATAGTCGAGCTGACACTCTAATTACTGCAGTCTTGGGGACTTTACCATGTGAAGAGACATTACACTGAGGTCCTGTCTGCCTGTTCAGTTGGACAGTAAAGATGGGACTATTCTAAAAGAAGAGAGTTTCTCCCAGTGTTCTGACCTACAGCCCCCAATAAAATTTGTTAATTCACTTCATAGCTGTTTGCAAATATTGCGGTATACAAATTAACTGCCGTGTTTCCTCATAAATCAGTCCCTCCAATTTACAGTAACTCCAGAGAAGAACTCTGAGACTTCCTCCTGATATGAAAGTCACTACTGTATACCAAATGTAATATTATTATAGATAAACAGTTTTTTTTCCCAACACTCTATCCATTAATACTGTGATGGTCTACTGTGGTTGATAATTTTCCTGATTGGATGATGTGTCATCCAATCTAATTAGATATACTGTACCTCCATCTCAAGTCCAGTTTAATTATTATAAATATTTAATTCTCCATCACTGAGTGTTTTGTTGATATTAGATAACAAACCATTATCACAAGGTTCTTTCTATATATTTCTCCTCACTATATTAATTTGATTATTTGGGCTGTTTTGGATCACTCTAGTAAGAGTTAATTTGCCTATGCCAAGTGGTGACTTTAGTATTATTTACAATATGAAGCACAGATGTCATAGAAACCAAAGTGGCCAATATGAGCGAGAGCAGAGTGATGTGACCAGAGGAATGGGGAACCGGTCTTCATTTGAGATAAATAGGGTATTTTAATGATAGGAATAGCTTTCTTCAGAGGCAGCTTGGTGTGGCTTCAACTGAATGTGAAAATATATTCTTATTCCATTTGATACGAGAATATTTTAAACAGGAAAATGGTGGGGGGTGGGGTGGTGGGGGGTGGAGAGCACAAAAAAAAATTGCATATCCTAAGCAATTCAAAATACAGCTGTGTACATATATTGTTGACTTACTCAAATTAACTGTAAACCAGCAATTTGTTTGGGGATTTTGGTTGCAGTTCTTAAAGAAATGACAGCTTTCACTCCTGTGGGGCCAATTGTTACTAGATTCAATCATCCCCAATTGCATCTGTGTCTGTTGCCTATTAACCTGCATCTAGCTTGAAATCACAGAAATTAAATATTCATCCAACTGTATCACAAGCAGATGTTTCCATTGCATATTCAAGCAACAATAGTTATTTAAAAAAATCACATTTCAAAAGTAAATTTTAATAAATTAATGTTTACATGCCCGAGTGAAATACAAAATGACACCAAGAAAAACAAACCCAAAGATGTTTAGTGCTGCCAGTGGTACTGCAACATCTTAACATAACACTGATTACGTAAGTTGTACAGGAACATACTTTACAAATCATTCTGTTTCGCTTAGAAACATCTACAAATAAAGATTTATTATACAAGTCTGACAAAACACGCTCTAGCTCAAAGGGCAGAAATGCACACGGGTAAGTGTCAAAGAATCCAATATGCATATTGGATTCAAGTGACTCACAACTTCAATCCTACTCCGGAGTTATACACTAGTATTATATAAAAAGCAAGTCACACCATTTGACAAACAACACCCACACACACACCTACAAACATGCTGCACGTATCACTCATTACAATCCAAAAAGGAAAAAAAAATGCACTGCGACATTTGCAGCGATTACTGAAGGTCCCCGACAAAAACGGAGATTAAAATCATGCAGTAGCTTTAGCTTATATTAAGGAATCAAATGCACACCCAGCAATTTTAGTCTCTAAAATTCGGTTATTGTGCGTCTGCAGCGGAGTGCCACTATGCAAAACACATGAAGGGCTGCCTTCAAACTTGCGCAATGAAACAATTAAGCAAGGCTGATGACCCTGGCTGGTTAATCTAATCCATTCCTCCTGCTATAATTTAAAGCAATTCAGAAAATCTTCAAAACAAAATGTCCTCATTTTGGATAAGCATCTCCACCAGCAGTCTTTGATAACGTATATCGTTTAGAGCTGCCATAGCATCCTGTTCTGGTGCTCGCATTAAGGTTGGCCCGTAAACAATCCCCAGGTTCTCTGCGTTCATCAGGTTGTCTTTCTCATGTAGTGTAACCCTGGAGAAGGACAAGCAGGAATCTAGTTTAGATAATTCAAGTGCAAAATGTGCTTGGCTGCAAGACGACAAAATTGGGAACTATTAGAAGTTGTACAAATGCTCTGCTGGTTATTGTATGTCATAGAATATCTTGAAAAACGGGAGAGGTGGGGGGGTGTGGGGGTAAACGTGAATTATACAATCTCGGGTCAATTTATGCAATCACTTCTAGGAAAATCAATGATATTGACTGATAAGATACCTTTTTAAATGAGCCATGAGATACCTCAGGGTTTCACAGTGTGCAGGTGGCAAAAGTTTTAATGCTTCATGAAGTGCCTCTAACCGCTCGTCAGGGTCTGGAATTTCTGCAACAGGAACATTAAAGATTGAAGCAAATAAAAATCAAAGTTCACTTTAATACTGTTGTTGCTGCTGACAGAAAGTACAAGGATCAAATAGAATTCTGATGTGGGGAACTGGGGGGAAGCGAAAGAGATAGAATACTTTTAAGTAAACCCTTGCTGGGAAGGGAATCCATACTATGTTTGATCCAAAGGCAGCCTTCTCATGGAAATCCCATCACATCAGGTTACCTGGCGTAAAAGCATTGCTTGTATAAAAAAATATTTCATGAATTACTCTGGGGTTTGCAGCCATGGATCTGAACATGTCATGTCAACAGCCTTTCTGCTCCTGGATACCAATTCCAGGGCTAAAATGTTAAATAAATACGGTTTAATACAGCAACAACACAACAAAATTCCATTTATAGAGTGCCTTTCACGTCGGGATGACGTACCAAGGCGCTGAACAGTCAGGCAAGCCCGGTGGGATAATAATGGCTGAAATCCAGATCGATCAAATAGATGCCACAAATCTTAAATAGTCTCAAGGATTTTAGTTTTTTAACAGACAGATGTTTTGACAGAGATCCAGTCCTTCAACATTTCAGAATTTCTGAAGAGATATCTGAAGTGTTTCTGAACTTAATTTAAAATTATTTTCTGGTAAATTTAGCAGCACATCTACAAATCAAGAACAAATACTACAGTATATCGATAATGCATTATTAATAAGTACTTGTTAAACATAACACTTAATTGCACAATCAAAAAATACTTTTAATACAAAAGTACAATATATACCACTTATACTTACTTGCAGCTTCAATAAATTTGGGGTAAGCATCATATGTGATGAGTGGAATAGGCAAGTCCCTGAAGTACAATTTAAGTGCACCAGTAATAATATTTATATCCTCATAAATATTCACTGAAATGTCTGCTCTCTCACCATCTAGAAGTGAAAAACATGAATAGAATCAGCCAATCTTTAGACGCACAACTTATACAAATAGAAGATAAAAGTATAAACTAACACCAAATAATGTTGCCTTTCTATGTTCCGATTCCCTCTACAATTCCTCTTACAATACTGTACTGAGAGCAGATGTCTCCAAAGCTACTAACAGCAGAAACTGTACAGTTTCAAACAGACTGAATAAACCTTTTCCTCAAGATGAATAGCCAATGTGATAAGTTGGATAAATTTCAATTACATGCTATAAATGATACTGTAAATGGTGGCAAAGTAGTATACTTTTGGGTAGAATTGCAGCAGGGCAACAAAACAAAATATAACTCAAATTATGTTATCTAATATAATTGACTGCAGCCAGCAAAACCCAATAATCTGCCATTTCCATCTAGCTAATCAAAACATATCGTGCTACAAAAGCAGCTGCCCCATTCACTGTATGGCATTACAGCGTAATGCTGTTTCTATTTTGGATTTGAAGAGATGTTACACAATCAGGGTGAGCAATATGATCTGACTTTTCTGCCACTTCAAAAGAGGAATGAGTGGGTATTAGCCACTCTTACCTCCTTCACAAGCCTGGCTCACGACAGAACTCCTACTCTGGGGAAAGCAGTGGGTGTAAGTCCTAGTTCAGATATCTTTCCCAACAATACAGCAGTGCGGGGTTGGGGAGGCGGGGAGGGCTGCATTGCTAAATGAGATGTTAAACCAAGGAGCTGACTTCATTTCTTCAGATGGATATTATAGAGCCCATGATGCTGTTTGAAAAAAGAAAAATGTTCTGAATAACAATCCTCTAGATTACTTGGTTATTCACCTCATGGCTGTTTGTTGGGATTCTGCTGTTTGCAAAATAACTGCTGATTGTGCCTGCAAAAACAGTCACTATACTGAACAGTCAATACTGTGAAGCTTTTTGAGATCTTTTAAAGTGAAAAGCTCTATAAAGCTATTTTATAATAAAGCACTTGGACTTGATATTGCGACTTGTCCCATCAAAACATCTCAAAATACTTCAAATTATGAGTGACGTTGAAGTATAATAATTGTTAAAGATAGAAGCTAATTTGTGCTAGCAATGTCCCAGACAGCAATGAGATAATTAACTGAATGTATTTTTATTTATTTTAAAATGTTATTCACACACACTGAACTTGGATGAAGGAGGAATATTGGAAATAGGGAGAAACTCCCCGTTCTCCATTGAAGTTGTGACATGAGATTTTTGGTGTCCACATGACAGACAGATGTCTCATTTGACAGATTATATTTTGCACTAATTCTATTTGGGGAAAAAAAGTCCTAAAGAGGGATACTATTTAGATGCAATATACTGCTTGTTAATTAGGAATATAGGAAAGTATGAGACTAGTGCAGTCCATCGACCCAGTTATAAAGTAGACAAGCATCATACAATTTTAAAAAATCAAAATGCAAGTGAATTTATAAGACTGGTGAATATTAAATACCATTTCTAGCTTAGGAAAGGCTTAAATTCTTTGAAGGCTAGAAACTGTCATTCTCTCTTTATCAACCAAATAAAAATAGCTGTACTGTAGAGATTTTATTCAGCTGCTGTTGTAGCTTACTATATGCCTGAATTCTCAGAGGATGCATCACATGCTAACCAAACTGACAAGAGTTAAAGTCTTTGTAGTGCTTGCTTTGCAATGGCTTAGGAATTCTTAAGCCCTAGGGCTGATGCTGTGCTTCCTTGTGTTCACTTTCAGCTGCTGTGAAATGTGACAAATCTAAAATCCTTCCTTTTTTCCCCCCTGACTAGACTTATACAGAATGTGCATTCGTGTTAAAAACAGAAGATTGTGCATATTGCCGAAAATTCCAAAACCACCCGAGTACTATTTATCGGTCTGCTGCTGTGAATACCAGAGCCTATCCCTTTCCTCAGCCATTTGAAATGGATTTCAGGAAAGAAAACTGTACTCACCTCTGTCAAATGCCAGCTTGACATCTTCAATTAGATCACTAAACCCCGATATTCTGTACAAACCTTCAGATTTCAAGCCTACACAGGATAACATTTTTTAACATGTTAACATTAACCTTATTTATAATCCTTAAATTAGATAGTAATGTGAAACTTACTTCAGATTCATTTATACTTTGGAACAGGTTCAGCCTCTAAACCATTGCTTTATGTTCAATGGTTTATTCTTTTGACAAGCAACCACTGAAACTTTATTGTGATTTATGGTAGAGTCAACGATGACATGACCACATTATATCAAAAATCGATCACAGCAGTCTGGCGAGTATGGAAATTCCTTACCAAGTTTTAGAGTATCAAGTTTCAACCACTGAAAACCCACATAGTGTTTGTTTGCCATTTTTGCAGTGAGAAATCTCTCCCCTTGAATAACATAAATGAACCATGCACTGCCTGTTTGGAAGTGCAAAGATGACCCATTCTTGCTGAAACGTATGGACAATGCATTCAACAAACGAGCCAAAAATTTAGTTTTGCTTTCAGGTTATAACTTGAAATAGAGTTGAAACCAGGAAAGAATATTTGTAAAAACATAACAAATGAGAAACAGACACACGTACCGGCACAGACTCAAATAACACATGCAATCAAACCATGACAATTTGCAACAGAAAGCAAATTCGGTGATCACAGAAGTGTACTGTTCTGCTATGGTGTCTAAACCAAGACAACAATAGTGAAAAATTCTAACCACATGTCTGAAGGAAATGGGTCATTTGATGAACCCAAACCAAAGAACAAAAAATTCAAAATACAAATGCATGAAAACGCAACTACGCAAAAAATAGTTTTTCCAAAAATGAAATCTTCACACAAATCACTAGAAAAAGAAACATTTAACATAATTCATGTGTCTAAATAAGTGACGCTAGCAATAAGACAGCATATGGTACTCGTGAAATATACATCTAGTGTTTTGTTATCACTAAATCATTAACCTAAAGTGTATCTTCCATGTATGAAGATGAGCTTCCTATAGTTTGATAGCTGGTTTAATATAAATTTAATATTTACTTCATTTGTCAAGAAATGTGGATTATAACCAATACAAAAAATATCACGTATGAAAATCAAATCCTGGACAGTGGCAGAGAAGTTAATTTACAAACCGATTTAATCCAAGATTAAATAAGGATTAACAGAGTTCATCGAGGCATTAGATGCCTTTATTTACAAAGCAATTGCTTTTAGTTTGAAATGTTCCAAGCTGGATTTCAAACTAATTTCTAATATTGTTCAGCACCTTTTTTTATTTTATATCAAATTTTAAGTAGATTTGTGTTCTATAAAATTAAAAATGCCCTCTCTCTAAATCCCGCTGCTTCACATAGTCTTTAACAGGCTCCTGAAAACCTACCCCAGGCTAACCCTCCTCCCTTACCTGCCCTGTACAGTCTCCATAAAACACATCAAAGTGTCACCCTGTGTGAAAAAGAACTACAAGAGTGCAACAATAATTAATTTCCTTCATACAGGGTATCCCTGCAATACAATTTTAGTCCATAGATGCTTTGATTAGTGTTCATATACTCACTTCCTTCTGTAATGGATAAAAAAGCCTCAGTATATAAAACTAGTTTTCTCTTTATCTACAGCTGGCAATGTACAGATAGACCCTGCTTAACGGAGGGGTTAGGGACTTTAAAACCCTTCGTTAAGTGAAAATTTTGTTAAGCGAGAGTTTAACTGTATTTGGCGGCAGCCAAAACGCCGCCCCGACACGAGCCTCCCCGCTAAAATCAGTTTAATTCCTAGCGGTTCCTAGCGCTAACATTTTCGGTGTATAGGTTGAGCAGCCAAAAGTCCGGAGTTCCAGAATGTGACAAAAATTGCAGGAATAAAAACGCGAATCCTACCTGCTCCAGGCCAGGTCTTCACAGTCACAACACTTAAATATCGCAACCTGGGCCCAGGCATTTCCTGACTCGGGACTCGCTTCTTTCTTCCTCCCCCTCCTCACTTTCTCTCTACCCCACCACCCCATCCCCTCTTTCTCTCTACTCCCCCGTTCCCCTCTTTTTCTCTACCCCCACCTCCCCTCCTCTCTTTATCTCTTCTCCCGCCTCTCCTCTCTTTCTCTCTACCCTCCCTCTCTATCTGTATATCCCACCCCCACCATCTCTATCTCTCTATGCCCCCCTCCCTCCCTAGTCCCCCTTCCCCTCCTTCTTTATCCCGCCTTCCTCTCTATCTCTCTATTCCCCCCACCTCCTCTGTCTCTCTATCCCCCCATCTCTCTATCCTCCCCCCCTCTCTATCCCCCCTTCCCTCTATCCCCTTCCCTCCCTCTCCATCCCCCCTTATCTCTCTATCCCCCCCTCCTCTCTATCTCCCCCACCCCATATCTTGACTTACTATTATTGAAGCCACGAAGCATCCTACTGCTTAAGTTCCTCCCATATCGGAGGGGCTGCACTGCACTGCTTAAATGAGGCATGCTAAAGACTGAGTGTGCATTGCTGGGGCAAGCAGAGAGAAGCTGCGTATGAGAAGCTGCGCACGAGAAGCCTGCAACATTTAACGTGTGTGTAAACGTTCATTATAGCGAAAGCAGCCTTTGTTAAGCAGATAAGTGGTACAGATAGAAACCCTCGTTATAGTGAAGTTTTGTTAACTGGGCGTTTGGTAAGCGGAGTCTACTTGTACTGTTGTTTGGAAATGCTTACTTTATAAAAACATATTTCAGATACTACTACAATTGATCTTGAGCAAAGGTGCACATTAAGGGGTTAAAACATAATATAAAATAACTTCAAAAGACAGAATGGAACAGTAGAACTATTGAAGCACAATGGTTAACAATGATCTAAAAATAGTAAATTGAAGAACCTCGTTGTACATTTCATTGCACTGCTATTATATAGTGCACTGTTAAATTTAATGCACACTTGCAAGCAGTTGGACAAGACTTGAAAGAGCGATGCCACTGCAGGTGATCTTGATGCAGAAAAGTAATTTAGAAAACACACAGACCATTCCCTGTTCTTAAACAATTACCTATACTTTGCCATGCCTGGATAATTTCCCCCAGAAAATTGCAATAAGAGACCATAATTTCTCTGGGTTTAAAGCACAATTTCTGCCCCCAGTGCACTGGAAATCAAAGTCACTTATGATTTTATAAAACACTCAGTACAATTACTAGTCTCTTTTTTTAATGCCAAGAAACGCCACAAGTTTATTATCCCTTTATGCCCATATACAATAAAAACAATGTAATATTATAATTATTGAAAATCGCAAGTGAATCATCATTTGAGGTAGACCGACATAATCCGTTGGAATTAACTATTTAAATTTGTATTATTCCGTGATAAACACTCTCCTCTCCAACGTTTGACCCTGTTTAATAAGTAGATCATTATTTATTTCAAAGGTATAGGTATGAACATCACACCATTAACCGTAAAAGCTGCAACTTTTTTAACTAGGAGAAATCCTGCCATATGATTAAACATTTTCCTATAATGCAGAAATTATCATTACAGTCACAAAGCATATAATTATCTGATAGTTGGTTTTGGCTCCTACCTCTGGCTTCAATTTCTCTGATGCACATATCAACCACCATTGGCCTTTTCGTGTTGTGTGCTTTAACCAGTGTTGTTAGGTCACAGCTGTAGACCTTTTTCACATGCTTCAAGTCTGGCTTACAGTCATGTGGAACCATCTTAGAACATTGCTTGTGAACATTCAAACCACAATCTGGGAAAATAAAGAGAAACACATTTAAATTATCACAGAGAGATGCAACTACAAGAATATGGAACTAAGTTCAGAACAGAAAATATCCCATATCAACAAGCAAATAAATCTGAAGACTAACATTTCATGGTTGTAGTAATCAGCACATCAAATGTTACATTACTATAGCTACAGTTCACTGTTTTGTAACATTTCAAATCTTAATGGCGCTTTCAACTTATTTAGTGTTGCTTAAACTGATAAAGAGTTATATTGTATAAGAAAATCACTGTCACAGTACTATATGTAACACTCACTTGTACAGCACATCTGCAAAACCCATTTGTTTGCTTCATAATAAATCAGGCTGCTTAGCAAAATCCTGTGCACCATTACAATGTTAAAATAAATGAAATTTCCAGGTTAAATGTAATTGGCTTTAATAAGTCTGAATAAACAAACAAGTGTTGGACAGAGCACCAGCTGAAGCAACAAAAAAAACTCCACTGAATCAAGAATGAATCTTGTTTGATTTGGTTTTTCCTCTCACACCTATAAGATGCCCCTGGAAATTCCTCCATCCAGGAGGGCAGGCTCATTTCCCCTATTACAACCCAACTCAGCACGTATATAAAATATGAGTAGATTGATGGGGAGGGAAGGGAATGGGAGAGATTAGAGGGGGGAGGGGAAGAGAGAAAATAATTACTGCTAGCTGCTTATACCAATTCTACATACTTGTATTTGGGCTGAATGGCCTGTTTCTGTGCTATATAGTCTATGTAATTCTATATATATAATATTTTAACCTTGACTGGCTTGCTGAGCTTTTGCCTCATTCAGGATGACTTAGTTTGCTGTAACTTCAAACATTAGCTGAACCAACTTGGGTTTATCAGGCAAGTATGAAGAAAAACAAATAATAATAGCCATCAACATAAAGTCACATGAATCCTGATGTTACACACAGTGATAGTCACAATTGAAGAAATAGCATCGCAGTTCATCAAACTGCATAGTGTTTATTTTGGAGCTTGTAAAATTTTTATTTTATTCAGGAAATTTGATCAATGCCAATCTCCTCAAATTCTTGGCATAAAAATATACCTTACAGCAATTTGTTATCTTCTCCAATAATTCAAATATAAAATATGCAATACTTATTTCCAATCGACGATTAACTGTAAATCCTTAGCCATTTTGGACTGCGAAAAAAATAGAGGAAATGATAAATGCAAGTGCTGAAGTAGATAAGCACATTCTAATTAACAGGAGCAAGCAACACATCATAAATGTGTCTGTAATGGACATGAAAGCACATGAATGGCTTATTCTAATTTATACTTCTTATCTCTACAATTCAAAAGTACTTTGCATGACTAAAATATTAAGTAACAATATATTGAATATAATTTACAGTACTGTATTTCTCTTTGATAAAGAATCTTAGGATTCCTGTCAATAATTCTTTATGGAAGTAGACTGTGTTGGAAACAATGTAATTCTGGTTACAATAAGGAGTTCTAATTGTGTGACTTGGTTTCCTTTTTTCAGGAACTCCCTCTCCCAAGATATTTCTCAAATTATTCCCAATTATCACAAAGAAATTCTAATACCGCATTAGGATTAATAATTCTGTCAAGTGTACTTTTGAAGTACGTGATCACTTTAACACGATCAGTATCATTGACAGTACAGAACCGTACAAGGCTCCTGGAGTAAAGGCACAAACAAATCCATCCATTACATTCTCCACATCTATGAAGACATACCCTGGGGCAGAGTGAATAAAAGATTTGGTTACTTTTATTCACTGATCCATAGAACAAATTGAATTAATTCAAGAACACCCAAGCCAGCTATTGAAAAAACCATTTTGTACTGTTAATGTACGGCGGCTTGCTTTCTCAGGTGAATTTGAAAAACAATACTTAAAAATGATTTAGCAAAACAAAAATTTTAAATGATTAACATTCCTTCATTTTAGCATTCACGATTTTCCCCTCGGGTGTTTGAGAAGTGACTCCCAAAATATATCAAATGTCTCCAGCTTTCAGCTGTGGCCAACAACATTAATGGGATGCACTGAAGCAGCCTTGCAGAGAAGAGGTTGCTCATTTTGACAGGTTACTGTTATATGGCTATGGAATTCAATAAATGCCTTTTCTCTCCATTGTCACAACCACTCACAAGTACATAGCTTCCTTGAGTGCACCAATATAGATTTTAAATGCAAACAAAAGGAACTGAAGCAAATAAACTCTATTCGGTTGAAGAGCAGTAACATAGCATAAGTGCAAAATTCCCAGTGATTTTCTGTTGGAAGAGGTGAGATAGAACTGATATGTAACCATCAAACTGGGATCAACTCATCTGTAATTGAAGCACTGAGAAGCCCCCAAAGTAAAATGACATTCATAATAATAATCCTTGCATTTGATACAGCAGTATATTATGTCTCCAAGACAACAACAAAAAAGTGTATATTTTATGGGCTAAATGCAGCAGCCAATTGCACACAGCAATGTCCCACAATCAATCATGGATTGAAATGATTCAACTTTTTTTTTGAAGGAATTATTCACCCCGGAAAAGTGATGGGCTAATCAACTAGGAACCGGGTTCCTACTTACTGCGAGGTAAAAAGGGGCGTGTGTTAGGCGAGTAAGGAAACTTGTCCAACATTTCGCCCAGCCGGGAATCGAACCCAGGTCTTTCGCTGTGAGGCGAGTGCTCGAACCACTGAGCTGCAGGACCTTACACTGTAGCATACACGTATTTATGAGTGTATACCTCAAACAGCAATACAGGACATCTGTAAAGTGTAGACACTGTTTTTGTAGGTGAACCCAAGCCATATTAAATAATATGTAGAGTGCTGGAAAACCTCCAGATTGTGTTTTCTTAATCCAGAAATCTTGGTAATCTGACATTTGCTTGACAAACAGGGTTCCATTACATATATTTTCTAAGATATAATTAACATTTCGCAATTAACATTTACGAGGGCATACGTATCCCTGCAGGAAGCGTTCTTGCATGTAAATTCATAACAGGCAATTATTATACAGTATTGTGGAATAAATTTATTCTCAGCATGGCCAACAATATTAATAGCAAGCAATGGCTCAGCCTTTCAAAGAAGAAGCTGCTCATTTTGACAAGTTAGTTTTATAGGTCACGATTTAAAAAAAATCAATGAATGTCTGTAATCAAAGTTATACAGTATTTAAGAATCTAATAAAAAATGCTCCCGAGGCATCAGAAGCTGGTAATAATGGAGTAAACAACTAAGATATAAAAGCACTGTAACCTACATCACTCGCCCAAAGGTTCAAGCCACAAGAGAAACTCTACGGACTTGCATCAAATGCATCAGCTCTAGAGAGTGAAGCATTCAGCTGTCTTTACCAAAGCTCTCAAATTGTAGAAAAGATCAACCTTTGTTACCAACTCTTTCAAACCCTTATGAGCCACCTTTGAACTTTGTCATCTAACAAAATATTCTAAGTTAAGTATAACATTGCTTTTTTGCAACAATGTGAGAATATATCTGTCTGCCTGACTCAATGATCATGGATCTCCCTATTGTCCACAATCAGTCTGTGACTCAGTGATAAGTGAGTTGTTAAGCGTAGAATACAAGCTTGTACAATTCTGGCTGCACCTCACTGGCAGGCCATAGAGTGGTTAGTTCTGTTCTGGCCATTCCTTTTGTCCCAACAGAAGTTATACTGTATTATGAAGTCTGTCTCATTAAAACTAGCAAATTAAATTGCAGGATACCATCAATAGATGCCACTTTTACTGCAAGGTGCAGAATCCAGTTGTCCTAGCTTTAAGCTACTGACTTTTACAAAGGGCATTTCTACAAACATTGATTTGTTGCAACTCACATTTTCCAAGACAAATGTCTGAAATGAAACACATGTAACCTTGTAGACGCTAGGTCCATCTAGCCTTCCCAAAAGATTCTTTTAACAGTTCTGTCATCATCTGATAATACTGAATATTCCTGTGAAGTGATGGTTAAATCAGAGAGGGTAGATGAATTTAAGACAAAGCTAGATAGACATGAGGGAGATGGGAATAGAAAGGGCATGGGAGGGGGTAAAGAGTGGGTGGAGACTCGGGTTGTGTGCAAAAACGGTTACAGCTCGATAGTCCGAACGTTCATTAGTCTGAATGTTCATTAGTTCGAAGGTTCGTTGGTCCGAAGCTTCCCCTAACCCTAACCCTAACCCTAACCATAACCCTAACCCTACCATTTGGACTAATGAACCTTCAGATTATCGCACCAAATATTTGGATTAACGAACCTTATTTTCGGACTATTGAGCGGTAACCACGGTAACCGTCCGGGTATAGGAAATGTGTGTGTTCGGACTATCGAACCGTCGGACTATCGAACCTTCGAACTATCGAGTGACCCCCCGCAAAAACACCAGCATAGATAGACTAAGCTGTGCCAAATGGCTTATTTGTGTGCTGTACATTCTAACTAAATTAATTTGCCTGGATTCTTTTAGAATTTTTTTATGCAGGGCAGTGCCTGTATAACACTTGGCTGGCTTCTGGGCCATCAGACAGACGATTGACTAAATTCCTGACGACCCATAAATCAGCCATTTCGTTTGGTGAGGGAACTACCCAGCCCAAAGGATGTGTGCCAGATTGTTGTTTTGAAGCTATGCGTTTTGCAGCCTAACTTCTGTTTTCCACTCTCACTTCAACTGAACACTAATATTATCATGAGCCTCCAGATGTTCTTTCACTGGCACTTTGCTAATCAGGCCTTAAAGTTTTGTTAAAACTAGACCTAGGCTCGGGCTTTAAAAAGTTCTTCATTCTTAACGCAACATAAAGTATCAAATCAGTCTGGCACATTCCTATGTTTTTACATTCACTGACTAAACAACATAAAACAGAAGTGACAGAGCCAAAAAGAAGTTGGGCCACCAGATATGAAGATATACCACTGACGAGCAACTGCTTGCAGATATGCAAAATTAAATTGCTGAAAACAGTCAATACTTTTGCTGCATTCAATACTTTGTTCTGGATGCTTTTCACAAAAGCATTAAATAATTTAAGTGTGGGTGTTTGCTGCTGCAGAGATGTAATGGCACTGACAGGCCTGTGACGTGATGAGATCCAAGTAATTGCAATGGCATACTGCTGAGATTGCTGTACCCCGCAAGAGGCAAGATTTCAATTGTGAAGCCACTTAAATAATAATGCCATAGGGTTTTAGCAACATCTTCACATCATATTATGGGGTAGTAACTCAAGTGCATACATTATTACGACATGTAAAATTCTAATCACTTCCTTTGTCATGTATCATTTGGATACAATTTCATCTATCTTTTAACAAAAACAATGTTGTTTATACCAATGGCCAGCTTGTCAAAATACAACAACACAAATTACATTTATATAGCCCCTTTCACGTCATATAATGAATAGAAGGATTTACTAAGATTTAAATAAAAATGAGTAACCAATTCTAAATAATACCCCTCATTTCAAAGTTTGCCTTTAGGGAAAGCGCATATCCTTTTGCCAGTTGGGAGAAGTTGAAGTCCTTTGGGGAATATTTTGCTCTAATGATATTCCACACTGTGATCAATGTAACCACAACAGAAATATTTCCAGAGTGAACAGTACACAAAGGGTTTCAGATGCATGCATTGTGACACAAACAACGCAGATTGTTTTAAAAAAAAATAAAGAATTACTTAAGTTTTAGTAATGAAGCAAATTCAGAGAAATTAAGATTTTTTAGAGAATAAAGTACCTGCACATTTTACTCCCTGAGCAATTAGGCCCCACATGAAATTGGCACAATATTCACACCAGTGAGGCCCTCGGAATGTGTGAACCTGCAAATAGATCAGGCGAAATATTAAGAAAGAAGAATACAACCATTTTTTTCTTTAATAAATAGTTTACCATTAAGAACCATTTAAATCAGTTATAGACAGCACTGTTTTAACAAAACTGAAAAGAAAATGGAAATAATGTAAAGGGTTTTAAAGGAGATCAAACAATCAACAGAGTTGGGAGGAATTGTATAAATTGGCTTCAAATGTGTGTAATCTAATAAAGAATGGGTATTGTAAAATTCACTTTAATGAGTTTTAATGGTTAATAATTAATAAGAACTTTAAAATGGGAGTATCTATTATGGGTGGATATAAGTGGAGGTGAGTTGCCATAGTAATCGTCAACGTGCAACTGGAGCAAAATTAGAATTTCAGGTATTCAGACAGCAGAATGGGGATTTTAATTCAAAGAGTTTTCTAGAAAGATTAAAATAACCAACAAAAGCATTTTTCAGCCTAATTATCTGAATGCTAATCATCAGAATAAATTAGGGAGGATTCTGAAAATGAAAGGTACAGTTGGTGTACAAATAGATAAGATACTAAAATACAAATAACTTGCATTTTAAGCTTTAGATTTACAACTGACTTTTTTCCCCCCAAAACACATGAATTAGGAGTACTTCATATAATCTGCAAAATAAAATACTAGTTGTATTTTGTTCATTTTACTGCATCTGAAACCTACAGCCTTTTGCAAAACAAATGCACAAATGAAATTTACTTTTCTAATGCAAGTGAGCAGATTGCTACAATTTGAAGTTTTCTTTTCCTCAGTCTGTGGTTGTGTAAGCTTAAGGAAAATTCAGGAAATTGTATAAAGCAGTAAATGATTTTAATAAGACAGATTTACACACCAAGGGTAATTTAGTGGCAGAGATTCTGAATAAAGTAGGCTTAATACTCTGATCACCAGAGCAACCAAATCAACTGGGACAATGCCATTAACCCTTTCATGTACTGTTGAAATCATGTAAATTAACAAATAAGCACAAAAAACTGGAGCACTATTGTGGCTGAAACCTCCCAATTAGAAATGCATTCATATTTATAAAGTGTTTTGCACACATGCAATTGCAATGCTTAAACATACAGTGAGTGTTGGGAGACTGATTCCTGAAGAACAAAGGCAGCAATCCCCTTTCCCCCCAAACAAAAATCCAATAAGGCTAGCAGGCTTTCTCAATAGAGCAAAGCAAGGAGCTAATGATTCCCGAAACTGTTTTCCAAACGAATGCTATGTCATAAATATCTAGAAATAGACAAAACAATCAATGTTTGATATTTAAAGTAAGGTATTTCCCCTTCTACCGGAAGGGAAATTGGGCAGTCACCATAAACCCATACACACAGAAACAAGTATAACGTACCATTATCATGTTAACTTACCCATAAAATATTGAAAAGGTTAGCAAAGCGCAAAAAAACAAACCGATATAAATATACATACATGAAGGCCTGGTCTACTGGGACCCTTTCATAATTAGAAGCTGACAGGAAGGCAGTAGAAAAGAAATAGTGTAAATGTGAATTTGCTGGCATTAGCAATTTTCTCAGCTCCAGCTAGCCCTGTACCTTTCACCACTGTCACCTCATTAGCACAGGAGGGTTTCATTGGCAATGGGAAGAAAGATGTGGACCATCTGCTAATACCCAGTCGAGACAACACATGCTCTGAGACTCCAGAGACAGGCTCTCTGAAGAGAATGTGAACATCTAGCTGTCTGTCCAAGTAAGATGAATTTATCCATCATTTCTAATCAGCATCAATTCCACTAAAAAAAATGGTCTCTTTAAATCCAAAGCAGTCTGGCAAAGAAGTAACCAAACACAGGTTTTACATTTGCTAACATTGTTGTGTTTATTTACATTTACCACAAGCTACTTTGAGCTATGTTTCTCTTCCATTGATTGTACGACTCCATAAATATAACGCTATTCGGAAATCAATATATAGACAAAATTGGAACAAATTGCCTTGAAAGACATAATGGTGTGCACATTCATGTTTGAGCAAAGATACACATTTAAAACTATTCTTGGATTAAGTATAAGTTTAATAGTTAGGTTGAAGAAACATTCAATTAATTGCAAGCACAAAACAAAATTCTAACACTTCACAAAAACAAGAACTTAATTCCACTATGAGTAATTTTGCTACAGTTTTCTCTAACTTGTAGCTTAATCATCCATTTTAATTTCAAATACTGTATATGCAACACACAATGCTTAATTTTCAATATTCATTAAAGTAATTTAAAATTGCTTACCTTAAAATTATGAACTTTCTCATATTTGGGAATGCGTTCATTTTCTTTCAATGTGGCTCTTCGAACAAGTGAAGTCAACTGTGAATAAGCAAACAATTTTAATGGTTGCCAAAGGGTTGAGGATGTTTTTTTGGGTCCAATTCCCATTCCTAGAGCTGCTGTCAGAATATCCTGCTGATTCTTCTCTTGTTTAGGCTTGCGAATAAGAGATTTATGGGGTTTACTCCCTGACCAAGATTCCTTGGATGGCATCTTGTAAGTACTGAGCAATCTTTTAAGTGATAAATCTGGAGAAACAAGTTCCTAAATCACAATCTGCAAACTAAAAGTCTTCCTTGATCTAACTTTACCAAAGATTAATACATTCAAACAGATCAAAATATGTCAATAAAGAGATTTAGTCTATAATCTGCTGAATGGAGAACTTTGCAGCAAGCTTCTTTTTTTAAAAAAAATACAAAATCAGCTAAAAGCAACCTGAGTTATCCCAGGGTTGAAACAGACCTTGCCAAATATTTTCTTTTTATAAAAATACGAGACAAAGTGGGAAAACAAATCTGATGTACGATTTTAAATATCCGCCTAATAACAAAAAGAAAGTCAGTCTTTATCCATTTAGCAATTCATTTATACATGATGTTTTAAAGCTTCAGCACCCGTTCCAGGTTACTTTCACCCGTCTCACAACACTGATGCTGTCTGTCCTGAATAAAAGATGTTCTTAGAGCTGCAAACAGCCAGTTTCTGGATACCAAGCTGCTGACAACCTCACTTTAGTGGAAGGGTTGGTGGAGGATGGGCTTCGGCAGGCACACTGGATTAGTCAGGTCACATTAAGGCAGCAGTGAGCCAATAGCAAAGTCGCTGGCACTGATCCATTGTTCCTAAGGACTGAGTGCTTTCATGCTGGATGAAAAAGCAACTATCAGTGGGAAGATAATGAGCAATGAATGAGTCATGCATCATTATAGCCACCAACACCAAGTACCAATATTTTAAATGAACATTATGACCCATTCTGTACATTTTTCTTCTTTTTGAATCTACTGAAAAAAAGGGAAAAGGGGCTGGTGGGGGGAAGACTGCATTTTAAGTTAGATGAACACCGTTTTCCTATTTAAATTATAATGGTTTCAATCATGGATTCTTGGAAACAGAACACCAAATAAATTCAGCGTGTTTGCTCATATCCAGAAGATATTCAAATTAAGGTTGTATTACACATTTCAAACTAGAAATTACTCAGGGGGCTTTTCTCCAGAAACAGGATTATATACGTGTTGGAGAGTGTCTCCTTTGATAACCCAACCAAATGAGATTAAGATTTTTTCATTATTCTTTTTATCTTTAGCAAGCAGTTGGTTTGTATAACATTATGGTCTATGCCCTTCATCGGTCACCACTTTTTATAGGTTTTAAATATATTTTTTGATGATATTAAAGTATTTATAAACAGAATTCAAAACATGAAAAACTAATATAACAAACACTGATTCTTAAATTAAACCATTTTTGAAAACTGCAGTAATAGTGGATTTTTAAGCTATTTTTGCAGCTTGCACTCATGCAATTTTTTTATTGTTTGTACGTGTCAAATTATGTTAACCCTTTAAACCCATTAGGAC
This sequence comes from Hydrolagus colliei, assembly GCA_035084275.1. NCBI lineage: Eukaryota > Metazoa > Chordata > Chondrichthyes > Chimaeriformes > Chimaeridae > Hydrolagus > Hydrolagus colliei. The sequence continues at coordinate 24,446,922 of CM068747.1, read as the reverse complement.
TGTTCTGCACCAAAAATGCTTTTACATTTCTTGAAACGGTTATTTTCTGTATGCACCATAGATGTTATCACAACACACAAGAAGACACCAGGAGCTAAATTCTGCAATTAGAATTTTATGAAGGTATCTAATTAACAAACAAATCTCATTTATAAAAATCATACATAAAAATAAACCAAGATCTCAAAAACAAGCAACAACATGAATACATCAATGAAGAAGAGAGATATATCAGGAATTGAAAAGCATACTACAAAGGTTGAAAGCAAAACTCTTAGGTTGACAATATTCTTTGATGGAAAGCCAAAGAAATAAATCCCAAGATAAGCCATTTACTTTAATGAAGCTCTCATTTTCTGATTGATGGTAAAACACTAACTTTGAAGATAAAACTCCTTCTTTAGAAAGAAGAGATATATCCTGATAATGTCCTGATAAATATCCTGATATATAAATGTGCAACTTTCAGTTGAGTCAGATTACTCAATTACTGAATTTTATTGTAATTATAGTACAAATGGGCATCATATATATTTAAAACATGTTTTAAAAATCTTCAGTATCGACTTAACAATATACAATTTTTGCCATTGTGAAAGGAACAAATTTGAATCTGCAAGTTCCATATAAAGCAATCCTTACCATTAGCAATCAAGTTAAAATTCATTCTTTGGCACAAAGAATCCAAACAATCTTAATTTTTTTTGAGGTTTTATGTCAATTTTATATCTCAAACAATATTTGGGGAAATTTTGCATCGATGCTATTGTCTTAAAAAAAACAACAGATGAATTTATTCAGGGAGCCACCTGTTCAATGATCAGTTAGTTAATCTCAACTGGAGCAACATCGAATGCTCTTGAATTGGTTTCAGCATTCAGGTTAGAAAGATGGAAAAAAAGGTTCCAATCTTGATTGTATCCATATCCCTCATATGAGATAAGAACACAACTGAGTATGGATGCAATGCTGTTGATAGTTCAAGAGCTTATTGGCACTCAGAATACAAAATAATGACCTCTTGAACAAAGGCCACCAATGGAACAATAACATAGAGCCCTTCACATAGAGTAGAGTCCCAGAGCTCTTAAGTACCTCTACAATACCTATTACCCTAAATCCTATTCCATATATCTGCTATTTTGCTGAAAAAAACAATTTCTTCTCATTTCTAATCTCAATGGAGGCTCATTAAATTTAAATCTGATTCTCCAGTTCTGTGTTCGCAGAATATATCGAAAAGTCCATTAACCTCATATATCCTTGAGCATTTTAAAAACCTGAATCACCTCTGTCCTCGTTTATCTTTTCTCCAAAGAAAATAACTTTGGTCTCTGCTTCCATGTACAAAAAAACAATCGCAATATACGATCTTGTCAGAATCGCAACCTCATTGCTGTGCTCAAGTTGGTTTGTGTACAAATACAGTCACTGTACTTCAAAGAAAACTTTGAGAAGTACTTTGAGACAGTTCAACATGATATAAAGTATGAGGACAAATGCAAAGATTATTTATTGTTTTAATAAAATGGGTCAGATAACAGACAAAGAATAGTAATTCCATATTGTTGGTTGTTACTGATTCATGGAGGAGAAAGAAAGAAAAGACACACACATTAGTCTATGTCCAGTCTCTTAAATACAAAAATACCAATTCCAGTCCTTTACAACAGACTGGTGTGACTCCTCAATATAATACCAGGTTTGAGGGGAAGAGAAGAGAGATATGGATATAAAGGAGCCAACCACTTGTTAATGAGTTCAAAATGAGAGCCATAAATGGCTAGCACTGGATCTAAGAGGGCATTTAGGAGACGTTTCTGTGCAGAACGAGATGAGAATGAAACTCACTGTCAGAAGCTGTGATTGAAGCAGAAGGGATCAATTTATTTAAAAGGAAGCTTGATGCACGTATGAGCAGAAGGAAACAGAGGGTTACAGCAGAGCAGATAAGGGGAGGTTCAAGTGGAATATGAACTGTGCTATAACCCTCTAGATAATTATATTACAAAGAGCTCACCAAAAGAGCTTGACAGAGTATGCTAAAAACTGCAAATGAAGTCCTAATGCAGATAAATCCCAGATTTTGCTTTATAGGATGCACAACCTGCCAAGAGGCAAGCTGAAAGAGCCAAGCACAAACCACGAGGCAGTAATACATATGGGACAAGTAAGGTTGAGTTCTAATCTACCAACATCATGCTCAAATGGTCTGATCAGATCGCAACTGAAGCTGTGTGTACAGTTAGGTTTGTAGTACGGGATGGGAGGAAGGGGAAGAACGAGACCTGGAGGTAAGTACTAAGGAAAGCAAAGAGGCTGACCTCAGTAAAGCAGGGTCAACTATGAAGTACAGTGTACCAAAAAAGAGAAAAGGTGTTCCATTATCGAGCACAAATATCTGGAAAACAAAGAAATATATCAGAACAAATTGCACTAATAGATTTAACCAGGGATCTGTGAAAATCCCTTTTATCCAGAATGTTTAAAATAAATGCTAAAAAAGCAGAAAATAAGATCAGGAATGCATCCTATAGGTAAGAGCCCATTTTCCTATAATGTTTAGATTTAAAGTAAGAATCTGAATTAAAGGGCTAATTAAATCACTTTTAAGATTGAAATAACCTGAATGTTTCTCTCGTCACAGCTCACTGAAAACGTGTACTTCGGAGCATGAATACAATGCAATTAAACGGGCCACGGAAAATACCGGCGATTACAGTATTTGGAAATACTCATCAGTTAAACATCCATAAAAATCTAATTCTTAATGATAACAAAAATATTTGGATATTTGCTTTTCACAACTTGGTGCTGCCAGCATTCTACATATGTTCATCTCTTGCGAGTTTTATTTCGGGTGCTGCCACCAGAGTAACCTCATATCATCACCACCTTCGCTTGGTGATAGCTGCAGCAATTATACAGTGCACCAGCCCACACATTTGGATTCACTCCAACAAATGACTCAAGGAAAGGAATCTGCAGTTTGACCACCTGTTTATCATCACCCACAGTAAAATATACTCAAATATAGTCAATATGCAAATATTGAGACCTCTTTGACCTCTGAAAGCCTACACTGCCGTTTACACAAACTTTCTATGATGACAAATTATAAGTGTTGGCCATCCCATACAACTCCGAATTCCATGCAAACATTGGATACCAAGTAAAATGACAAATACTCTAAAATAAGGCAGCATTACAGATGCAAAAAATACACAAACCCACTTTTCTTTAACAGAAATTGGATGCAAAATGTTTGGGAGAAAAATATTTCTCGAGCTCGGCTTTATAATAATCTAAAATTAAAAAATATAAAACAATGCACATTTCTGGGGACTGCAAACTCAACCAGCAATTAATCGGTTAATAAATCAGTCATGTCAAAGAATCGTTCCAATTGTCAGTAAATTCTCATTGGATTTTAAATAAAAGATTTAGTAAATTAAGTACAATATGCTCATGTTCACTAATCTCATAAATAATTTATGCACAGGTGGTTAGTGAGCAGAGATTTCACTGACTAATTCTTCACACTAATGCAAAGCTTTGTTACAAACAGAAAATCTGACATCTGCCAAATCTGTGGTATATCCACAGCAGAGAACAAGTTATTTTAGTAGAGTGTTTTATATAACAAGATTATATAACTGTACCAGAAATTCTGTATCTCTTAAACCTATTTTAATGTGAATTATATAACCACAGTACTTATTATTAATGGGCTCAATCGCTGTCTTACTGCTCATATTCAGTGAAGTGATGTATTAAACAATGATTTTAAAAACCCTAATACCCATTAGGTTCACACATGTAACAAAAGTATTAGTAAATCAGTAATAAGGTTAGAACATTATGAATTCATCTGACAGAAAAAAAGATTCAAATCAAGAAGTAACTAGCTCTGCACATTACCAAGAACTTCAATTATTCAGAGTATGGAGTTAAATTGCTTAGTGATTGCTGGATAAGAATTAAATTAATAACAAAATGTCTATAAGTTGTAACACAGTGGATGGTGGTTGCATTATTTATACTGAACTCCACCTATAGTTTTGATATTAGAATATTATAGGATTTGTAAGGACCACCATTTTAAAGTTCAGAGTGACTGCTTGTTGCTTCTTTTGAAGGATAACTATTTATCAAAGTTAAATTATTTATCATAATTTCCTTTTAAATTTCTAAGTTACTGATGTTTGAACTACACTCTTTCTCCTCATAATATCCCAAACAAATAAAATGTAAATGTTACAGAATCTATGAGTAAATAACAGAACATCATAAAAATAGATACCAAAATCCAGTCACACATCCATGTTTGTATTTAAATTACTGTAAATGCCATCATGAATCATATTAAAAATAAAGACCTCTTATGCAATACAGCAAGCAGAATTCCTTAGACCAACATAAATATAAGTTATATGATAATCTTATTAGATTAACCTTAGATATACATTACATTCTCTCAAAAAAAAATGTTTCACATTCCAAATACTCGCTAAACTAGATGTCTGGCAATTTTCAGGGCTCACTTACTCTGTCTTAGGGTCACAAAAACATGAGACAAATAAATTACTTCATTCCAAATAGTCTAGACAGTGATTTATGCTGTTAATTCAGAAACATCAAGGTTACAAGGACACCTTTATGCTCCTACTCTGGCACGATGCTCATATTGTTTGATGTTTCCTACTCTTTCTAGATTTAACGCTAAATTATAAATTTCGAACAATTCTTCCATTCACCCCAAAAGCCGAGAAATGTGTAATGATTTACCCGATGGATAACACTTTTTCAAATACCTTTTTTCTGTTTCTGTTGTTGTCTTGTTGATGGAAAGTACAAGTCAAATTAAATATAGAACAATGGATAACGAACAGAGGATCAAATAGTTTATATAGTAGTCACCTGAACTCCACAATTAAATTATAGCTTTTAACTTCCTCAAAGCTGTCTCATAATATAAGATACTATATATGGCTTCAATTTTAAGTAGGAGCTTTATTCTGTTTAAATTCATGTTTGCGTCGTGCGATAGAATCCAGACACCATATGTCTGTGTATTATAATCACTTGCTGTGGAACAAATGACTACACAATAAGCTTAACATTTCGCAACTTTATTTTTTCAGATGTAACAAGCAATAACCTGTAAACTGATCAAATCAAAATTTCATGTTACAGTCTAGGCAACTTTTAGAAAATAAACCCTTGGTGCCAAAGCTACAGTTCACAAGAACGTATTTTGAGCAATTCTATCGTCGCTTTCATATCAACTTAATTCAAAATATAAACTATATGTCTGTCTTTCAATAGTTACAGTATTAAAGTCCTGATAGTGAGTAATAAAACATACAAGTCCATGTGGAGTACTCTGTGTTTAAATCCCATCTCTAGCCAATGGAGTTCAAGAATCAATACATACTGTACATTGTTTCCATTGAATTAACTTTGGTTTTGTCACTCATGAAGACCTGCCATTTCAGATTGCGTTCCTTTCTTTGTCAGCTGCAGTTACAGGGAGGAGCCTTATGTATCCTGAGAGCAAACCTATTCATTGAAATAGAAGCCTGCAACTTCAGACCAGCTTCAGAGCCAATCTGAAAGTACCTGAGTGTACTTATCATTAGCTAACTATGGCTGCATACTGATTAAGGCTTCTTCGGATTGGGCAGCACCAGTTTGGCTCCAAATTTAGTTGTGAAGCATCTCTGGTTGGTACACGATCCCTCTCCTCAGTTATTGAGGAGGGAAAGCGATTTAAATTGTGCATCTCCATTAAGCAGAAAAATCTGTTATTTGAATGCAAGATTTAAAAAATATATATTTACAGGTATCAAGGGACTCCTTTCACAAGCGCTTATTGACTTTCCTTCCCTTTAATGATCAGTTTACACTTCTCCCAATGTTGATCATTTCATAAATATTACTGTAAATCAGTTTCACAAAACCATGCTTGTTTTGACTGAAGTCTAAAAGGTGTACATTGTATTATCTTAAGAGTATAACAACCTATACAAATATCCATCAAGGCAAAAGCATTTTAATCTGTATGCTAATTAGATTCATTTGATGGGTGAATTATTCTGTTGGTTGGCCTACAAAAAGAGGTTTCTGTTAGCTGTCTTCATAAAATATAATCATATCAATTATATAAAGTGTGCAAAGCATTAATCTATTTCTATTTACACTGAGTGGCTTTGTGGAACAAATATGTTTTTGAGCTTTAGTACATGACGACTGGGGTGATAAAGCAGTGTCACTTGGTGTATATAGATGCAATCTGGTTTTAGATGGGTCATTACAAAATTTACTTTACAACATAACATTTAAAAAAAAATTGAAATATTTTTCTTCTGTGAAAAGGAAAGGTTATTTTTAAGAAAACCTATTGAGGACCAGCTGTAAAACAAGAGGTAATAAACAAAAAAATTAGAATTTACAATCAAAATGATTGACTAGCAATTCAAGCATTGTTCCATTTTTGTTATATCTTAACCCCACCCCATGGATGTCAAATTAAATGTTAATAGGATGGAAACTACCGATTAGTGCATACATTTGCGCACAAGAAAGTTAAAAACACTTGTAATCAAACCTAAAATACTGTAGTGTTATGCTCCCAAGCATAATTTTAAACTAAATTTGTAGCTTTAATTTGGATTAACTTAAATCAAGACTGAGTGTTGTGCCTTTAAACTTCTAATTATAGAAACACCTCAATTCCCCTGTTAGCTGTTTTGCAACATTAGGAATTTCACCAGGATTTCGATGCCAGCAAGCAAAATTCTGTAAATGAATTTAAATAATAAATTAGTGGCATAAAAAAAAGATGTAATCAGATGCACTAAAACATTTAAGAATTTTGACTGCAAATTGAGGGATGTTGTAATTACAAATTGTAATGTTACATTTGTATTGCTACCACTGCCACAAATTTGTTCCAGTTAGAAACACTGACGTTTTTTCTACCAATATTCTTCCAGACTATCAAAGGTTAAAAATGGAGTCACCAGTCAATTTTTGTGGTGGAGGTGAAAAGTTCATGAATATAAAATTGTGGAGACTAATGAATGGCTGGCCAGATGCTGCTGGTCAAGTGCTGTTGGATTTATAGATAACTGAAACCGATTTGGAGGTAAACCAGGCTGGTACAAGATAAATGGGTTCATCTCAATCAAGCAAACATACTGTCATTGTTAAAATTGAACAAGGTGGAAGAGAGGGAATCTGAAAACATAACTCATTGCATGTCTGAAAAATGTGCTTTTGCTGAGACAGTAGAGGTGGTGTGTGTGACAATCATCATTCGACCCACAAAAACACTATTAAAAAAATCAGTAAAATCTAAAAAAATTCAATAATCAAATCGAAAGAAAATCTATGGCCACCAACTACAAGCATAAAACACACTTGAAGAATTTTGTCTATTTAAGCTCTCCTAGTAATAACACTAAATCTTTTAGGCAAAGCCCTGGAAGGTAGGGTGGGTGGTCCTAGCTGGACAAGCAGTGGGAAAGCTTGGCAGGCAGGGCTCTCTCAATGCCAAGCTATGTGGCTTTAGCAGGTTAAAACTCCAGCACTCTGGGGTCTCCAAGCCGGCTCTTACCAACCTCCACCACATTCTTTGTAATACTCTGTAGAATGAGGTCAACAAGATGCCCAACCTTCAGGGAGAAAGTGCAAATTCCATTCCGAGTACAGATCAGCAAGTAATCTTCATCAGAGAAGGCCAGTTTCAATTAATTATCATGTATTATTGGTGCAGCAGAGAGCCTGATAGCCTTGTGAATTAATGCCTTGGGCACCTGTCTAAAACAATCACTGCTCAATGCTGTAGCGATTTACCCATTTATCCGATGTTATCTACATTAGTCCTCATTTGATTCCGAGCTATACTGTAGCAGGTGTTGTTGCTAATTTGCTCTGTGTATACTATATATAAATTTTACTCAGTATGTGTCACTAGTAGCCATTAGCATGCGGAGGAGACCATTGGCAGTACCGCCCCTTCCCTCAAGCAGTCAACTGCTTAAACCTCTTATCTGGAAACACTGGTGATTTCTCGTAGGAAGGATGTCATGTGATAATCAAAATTTAAAATCCTTTCATTTGATATAATGACTGTAACTAAGAATGTCTCAAAGCACTTCAAAATCTATAATAAATTGGTCATTTCAATCCACAACTGTTTGCGGGACACTGCTGTGCGCAATTGGCTGCAGCATTTCACCCACAAATATACTGTCAATTCACTTTATAATATATTCTGTGAAGCGCTTTGAGATGTCTAGAAGACATGAAAATAGCTATATCAAATGCAAGGATTATTATTAATAAAATGATTCTGAAGTGTAGTGACTATTTCTAGATGAATGTCTGCATTCAGAAGATGAGCAGAGTCTGCAGGTAACTATGTAAATAAAAATCCTTTCAAAGTCTGGGGCAGAATAAACAGCCCTGGTGGCAAGAGAGGCAACAAACTAACAATAAGACTTGAAGAAATCTTCACTAGATTAATAATTGCTTCTTTGCTTATTCTTAGAAATGGTTGTGGTTGGAGATCCACCTGAAACATTATTTGCACTGTACTCACCAAAGCATACATCTATATGTATGCTTTGGTCAAGGCTATACCTTTGCGAGCCCAACTCCTCTTGGAAAACAGGGGGAAGTCTAGTTTTAAGCTTGAAGGCTGATTTCAGGTCTAAATGCCTGACAAAGACGGAAGAAGGGAAAATTAGCTGAAGTAAACCCCAAGGTTTTAAATGCGGCTGAATCCATTGTGCTGTGCCTCTAGACTGAACTGTGACCAATGTTTTCAAAATATTGTGCGATGACAGAAGACAGTATGGTAAGTGTTTTGTGACTGGAAAGGAATACATAGAGTGTACTTTTCACATTATACGACTGGAAGCTGACATTGGATGGTTGTTGAGGTATCCAGTCTGATCAGATATCCGTGTGCAAAATAGCACCAATGAAAATAGTGCCATACAAAAATTGAGATTTCTCTCCCAGCAATAAAGGCTTCAGGAAGAGACTGAATGATAACACTAACATGACAAAAACCTTACACTTGGTCATTTTGAGCTTTTTCTGGTGTGGGAAGCAACAGTAAGATATGCTGTTGAAGGCAGCATGAATTTATTAAAGGGAGTGTTTAAAGAAGATTTTCACGAAGAGAATATGGGAACATCCCATTTATATGTGGAGGGTCAAAAATGCAATAATATTGTAGCAGTTTCCTGACCATTAAAACTATTTCTTTTTAAATAGTTTCATTTGGTCCTAGATGTAGATCAGGCCAAGCAAATAATGTTTTGCCAAACCTCTGATAAACATCTCTGGAGAGAAAAGAATGCTGCGCCACCTGGCATTGCTCACTGTTTGATCCCAAAGCAGACAACAGCTCAGAGATTGAGTTTGACAACTGAAAAAGGCTGAACGCACGTTAAATCTAATTCATCATAGATATAAGGGAACCATCAAAAGTATTTTAACTTAACTTAGACAGAGGCTATACTCTACACGCAGAGTTTAACTGCTGCACTTAACTTCACTTATGTACAGTGTTTTTCTGAGATGGAAGAATTTTAGGATTTGAATTAAATTTTTTAAAAACTTTTATATTAAGAGGCATTACAGTTTAAATGAACACGTTGTTTTTTCATAACATATCTCCAGGAAAACTTAATACGGGGTAGTTGTTTCCACAATTGGTAGAAAAATAGGACTTCCTGCTAATAAGCAATTTAACTTGTCTAAGAATTGGGCTTTTGTTTTACAAAGAAATAAATCAAAACATTAACTTTAGACTGTAAATTGCTGACAGACAGTCTAAGGAGAAAAGTGATATACTTTGTAATACAGTTATAAATACTTTTCTGCAAACATTACCAATCATTCAAGAGTATTGCTTTCAGATTAGTCAAATTATTGGGAGTCCCACACCAAGAGCCACCTGGGATGCAGCTATCAACAACTCCCCAAGGTTAGACTTTATACATTAAATCTTTTGAGAGAAAAAAAATCTTCTGTTCTCTGGATGTTAACAAGTAAAGTGTCAGCTGTGGCAATCAGTCTTTGAAGTCACAAAGAACGGAGTCTTGATAATTTTATGAGTTTGCTAAGGATTATATTCATCTCGCTTCTGAGACTGAAGATGTTCACACTAAACTAATAACCAGCGTTCAATATAACCAAATCCTGTTTGATGAGACAGATCGGTATGACACGTACCCAAGATAAATTAGATGAAAAAAGCTAATCAGTGTCAAGCCTGAACTATATTTCATTCTTCTCTGACAGGTGGTACAGTATGTGGAGTCCTGTAGCTCAGTGGTTGGAAAACTCGCCTTACAAACGTGAGACCTGTATTTTGAATCCAGGCAGGTCAGGGGGAAACCTTGGGCAAGTTTCCGTACTCTATACGCCTAATAATAATCCATCCAAAAAAAAGCCTACAATAAATTGGTCATTTCAATCCACGTCTGTTTGTGGGACACTGCTGAGTGCAATTGGCTGCCGCGTCTCGCCCACAAATATACTTTACAGTATATTCTGTGAAGCGCTTTGAGACATCTAGAAGACGTGAAAAGCGCTATATCAAATGCAAGGATTATTGAGGATTATTATTATTATTTATTCATGTGAAACAGAGCTCAAATCTTTCTTTAAAATAAATACTGTGGGTAGTTGATAATTATTGAGAAAGTCATGCTTTTTCAGTTACCCTGCTGTTGCAGGAGTAGTACATGGAGGTTACAATCCATTGGTAACTGTGACAAATAATCACGTCATCTGATGCAATTATCACCCATGCAAGATAATGGGAATGCATCACTTGTTGGGAGTGGAAAGAATACATTTGTATAGGGACAGATAAAGGAACCAAATATATTTAACTCAGTAAATTACTCAAATGTGAAAAAACATTCCACCCATTTTTACTCTATTACATACATATTTATTCCTGCTGTTGGTAACCAGATAAGTACCGTAAGTACTGTATAGTAAGTAAGTAGGAATCTGATTGTTAGTCAATTGGAGGATCACCTTTCCAGGGGATAATAATCTTTAAAAAATAAAATGTGAATACTTTGGTCACTCAACTCACTCCATGACTGTTTGTGGGACACTGCTGCGAGCAACTAGCTACCGCGTTTCACCCACAAATATGGTCAATTTACTTTACAGTTTATTCTGTGAAGCACTTTAGAGATGCCTAGAGGACCGTGAAAAGCACTGTATCAACTGCAATGATTATTATTATATATTAGCAGACTTCAACATGAATTACAAAATAGAAAATATTCCCCCCAAAGTTTTTGAAAGATTCTTCCACTATTTGTCATAGAAATGGGGCTTTAAGTCACCACAATAAATTATTACTAGTTGAAGATTCAATCCAATTTAACACCAATAAAATTAGTTTGTGATATGTAAAATAATATAATAACCAGTAATATTGTCACATTTCAAATCACTATAATATTTTTCAGTTTGCTGATTCAATTACAGAAAACAAATTGCAGAAAAAAAACACATACATTCTTCCAATCATGTAACATAACTGCAGAGCAAGACTTGACAGCAAAACATAAGGGATGGTCAGAGAAAAATTGCAAATGGTAACAAAGATCCAATGTTAAAAGTGGGGATGAAAAACTGTAAATAATGAATAGTTGGTTGAAGACTAAAACTCTAGGGGTTAAGTATAACATGTGTAAACCACTCATGATTTATTCTTGTGGTTTAACATGACGTAACAAAGATAATCCCCAATAATAATTACTCTCTACATTGCTTAATTTGATTTTATTCCTTCCTACAGACAATGACATATTCTTGGTATGTTGTCATAATACCTCTGTTGCTATACACCTCTCAGTAAGCCCCTGATGCACTTAACAAGAATATTGATATTAAGTATTAAAATACAAAAATCGCTGAAAATTACTTTTAGTTTGGGTTGTGCCAGTTATTGCACTTTTAAGCTGTCAGCAAGATATCAGCATTTAAATGTCCCATACATTTTAATATTATAAGATTTAGTTGCCATGCAAAAGTCAAAAAACTTTGAATAATAATTACACCTATACAAGTATTATACTGCTCTATTACTGTTGGAAATTCAATGGATGAAAATAATCAGTTTCAAAATCCTTACCCTTTTCTCAGGAATACCATCTTCTCCTGCTGAATCATGCCCTGCTTGTATGTCCCTAAGGACTGGCAGACATTTTTTGTTGGTAGGCTCCCGATTTAAAGTCGTATAGCCTATGTGCTCGTAGATTGGGTTAATTGTCATCTTGGCAATATATTCTGCTGCCTTGGTCTCGATATACAATGTAATCAATCCATCTGTTACCAGGTCATGGATCGACTCGAAACGTTTCTCCCCCACAAAGTGCTTCCCATCGTAGTAAAGACGAAAATTTCTGGTCTGAGTCCCAAATCTGTCTTGATTAAAAACAGAAATTATAACAAAATGAGCAAAACAGAATCTCTCCAAGAGTCCAAAATACCAAGGAATGAAAGCATTGCCTGTATTCAGCGCATTGCAGTGAAACAGAAATATAAAAGTGGATATACAGATTGGAAGGGTACACCACTGACAAATGAAGACAGATCACCAGACCAATGCCTGCCCTAAAAGGAATGATTTGTCCTCAGTCCTTTCAGACACCGCTGCATATTGCAGTTGTGAAGACACTGAAGAATACTAAGAGCTAGCGATGTGATTTTTTTTAAAAAAAACACACCTTTGCTATCAGAATGTGACTGTTCTGTTTCTCATTTACCATCATAATGTTGTCCCTCTACTAATGCAGATCAAGTGTTTGATACTGCTGTTAGACTTCTCTGCCCAATCATTTCAGAAGGAAGAGGCCATTCTGGGTGCTATGAAGTCCCAATGCCAACAATTATACTTGCATACAGTTGCTGCCAGAAGCTGAAATGTAAGACTGAAAGGCACAAGAGTGAGTATTCTTTTTTTCTGGTTAGAGGCCAAGAACTAACTGTTGAGTTTAGTGTACAAAGTCCTTATGTGCTGCACTCGCTTCCGGCGATAATACAAAATACTCTTCAGTGTCGAAGTAAATTCAATCTATAGAATTCTGAATGTTCTGCAGAACAGAATAAATATTTGTCAAGAATTTTCTCTCATTGTTAACTGAGTATTTGGTTTTTTTATCAATAATGAATCTTAATGCATTAAAGTCATTTAAAGAAAGTAGATTTTCAACCATAATGTACAATATTATTATTTCTCAGCTAAAAAGAAAGATGGGTTAATCCAATTGGACCATGCTACAATATTGACCATAGCATTCTGTCCTCTCAGTGCTATCTCTGATTTAGTTTGCCTTCCTGAGCCTATTACTCGCTGTCCTAGCTAGTTTCCTTCTTAAGCTTCAGTCATTTCCTCTCAAAGGCTCACTGCTGAGGCTAACGGAACACTTTGGAACACTGCAAACAGCATTCACAGACAACAGTGCATCTGCGTCAAAGATGACTAAGGATATGAAAATGTTGGGCACACGTGTCACCATCCCTAGGTACGTGCAATGCTTTACGACTCCACGATTTTTTAAGTTAACTTGGTTATTTTAAATTTCCTGTAGATTGATGGATTGTATGCCTTTACGTTCATTCTCCTGCCTAATGACAGTGTTCTTATGCCGAGGCTCATGCTTGGAAACATATACATCACATGCATACATAGTGTACATAAACTTCACCTCACCGATCAGAGTTGGTAATCCATCAAATTTGAAATTATATATATATAATTCTACTTTTGAGTTATTGACATTTACTCGGCAAATTCCAGGCATGACATTTTGTGGTTCTCAGGCAAACATTTGAAAATTTAAAATGAATCATAGTCAGCAATGAGGGCCGTGATACATTGGTATTTCTGTGTGTTATGCCACTGAGCAAAAGCGCAGTTTGCCAGCTCAAACAAAGAGATATTGATGCCGTGATCTTTTGTACACCACCAGGAAAGGGTCAATGAGGCAAATTATTTCCAGGGGTGGAGGAGAGAAACAAAAGTAATATCAGAGGTAAAGTCAACAGGACACCTCCATGCACCTCCCAGTAAATAAATGAAAAGGTCTTAAGAGGCTCGTGAGCAGATCAACTGATGTTTTGATTTTGGGTTGGTGAGAGGGGATCTTAAAAAAGGATTAGAAATAACTTTAAAATTTGACAATCCTTTAAAATAAAAGGAATTTTACTCTCCTGCCTGTGCGAGCCGAGTAATATTACAAACTAGTTATTTTCGTGTCTAACTCCAAAGTACATATACAGATTAACAATGTACCAGACATCTTGCATGTCCATTCAAGTCACAACTGAAGCTTGTTTTATACATATAAGCAATTTCTATTGCTTGGAGGTCGGTGTGTGCATGTTGTGTATCAGGTATAAATCATTAATTTGAAAAAAAATTACATTTGAAATAATGCTTTAACATGTTGAAACTTCTCAAAATACTTCACAGAATTTTTCTGTAAAGTGCTGTGATTATTTATGGGTAAGAACAGCAGCCAATTTGCATACAGCTATGTCCCACAAACTGCCATGCAATGAATGACAATTTTTTTGTATATCTGGGATATTGTTGGACAGGATTATACAGTTGATGAAGAAATCAGATAAATGTTGCAAACCATACTTTAGACTCAGCAAAGGATCTCAAATCTGCAGCAATTACTTTTCCTCAAAAAGATATGGGCAGTTTCTAAGGAACGCATTTCTTCCTCTGCATCTTCTTACTTATGCCAGAATTTGTGTTACTGTAGATCCATTTTATTTATGCAAAATTTCCATTCAGTATTTTAAGAGAAAACAGAAACATGTGGTAAAACGATAGCTCTGGAATTTTAAGTCTGTGTGAAGCCAACAGTAGATGTATTGTGTACACACTATTTCCTGTTTTTTTTAAATAGAACCAGCTGGAAACACAACTTCAGCTGCAACAAATATTTTAATTCCTATACCCTATCATTTACTACAAAATGAAATGCAAGTCATCTTCAGTTGAAAATGTTAAAATAAGTCATCAGTTTCAGAACTATTAACAATTTTCTGTTGAATACTGTAAGCACCTTCCAAATTTCAACCATCATTAAATTTTTTTAAATGTTAAATTTCTAAAACAAATGAGGAATCGAGTGTGTATAATCACAAGAAATATATATTTTTAAATCAAAACATCAAAGCTGCTGCATTGTTTAAAATAGTTTAAAATTGACTATTTTCTCTATATTTGAATTAAAATCTTAAATACATTCACGTAGATTGAACAATGTACAATGGAAGTATGAAGTGTGACTTTGCTACAGTTCACAAAAATGAGCAAAATTTAACACAATACAGCTGGTCCTCTGTTCCACTATTCTTGTTATTGCTCTCAGGCCAAAACAGACTCAGTACAGATAAGTATTTATGAAGGTCATGGCTTTGATTTACTGCTATTTAATTAAGTTTTATTTCATGTGTATTAAAATGAAAATTAACAAGTATACTTTTACGATTGTATTTTATACTATAACATGACATTTAATTTCCGTTCTGACCACGAGCATATTTTTACCTTGTTTTGGGGAGATTTATCATACACAATAATTGATCTAATTATTGGTATATTATCAAACATAATACTTTTTGGCATGTGTAGCATTCTGTAATTTGGGATGTTTCACAGAGTTTAGGATCAAGCACAAAAAACTCCTTTAAAGTCGGATCCAAAATTCTCCCCACTAGTAATATATTATAATATTGAAAACTTGTTAAAAATATACTAGCTTAACTTGTTTTTAATAAAAACAAAATTGCGTTATGTGGACCTGGAGGGCTGCGAAGTTCATTCTCCCAAAGAAGATACATACTTTTACATTACTACTGCAGGTTATTTGCAATGTATATTGTTACTATCTTCCAACAACCACAAATTACACTGACTTCCCAAGACACCATAGAGATAAATATTGCTTGCACTCCTAATGGACAATTTTTGCCAACTTTCAACCAATCTATTTAATGAAGGCTGCAAACTACTATTGACTGCTGGTTAATAAGGGAAGGGCTAACTGCAATTGTGGCAAAGGCCAAGCCAAAATGCTTCAATCTGATGAATGAAACAAAGATGGAAAATTAGACAACTAAGAAAATGGAAGATAATTTGAAAATAAATGCAAGTGTGTGTTTGTGTGCGTGAGAGAGAAATAATTTGTGAATGGATGGCTATTACTATGCCATTTGAATATTTGTACTACCAAAACAGTTTTTTTTATAACTGAGATGATAAATTTGCAGCAAAGTCAAGGTAGATCAATGGTTTTAGGTAGCACAAACTAACATAGCCAAGTTTCCTCAAATATTATAAACCTGCCAATCCAACCTGACTCATATAGTTATTTGTTAAGTCATTAATTACACATTTTATGACCAACATAAACAATTACCATAGTGAACAACATTAACAACAACATTTTACTAAAAATCTGAAATAAATTACTGAATGTGATCACATTAAAAATCATCGGTAAGCTTGTTTCTTACCAGGGTTGTTTGGGCTATTAAAGGTCATGCATTTTACTTTGCCGCAAACCATTGTAGTGTTGCCTCAACAGGTTAAGAAAGTTAGATTTTGTTTTTCCCTATACAAACGGATATTTAATTTACGGCACAATGTGGTAAAATACATTTAATAACTCTTATCTTTACCAAAAGGACCAACTTTGTTATCACTATATGCCTTAATCTGTCCAAACTTGTTTAGTTGTCTTCTGAATCCATTTTAACGTGTTTGTTTCAATGGCTTTGTGGGGAAATTTATTCCACAAATATTATAACTTGTGTTCAGAAACTGCAATTTGCACATTCATTCAAACATTAGCAACACAATTATCTGAGGTTATTCAATTCATTAGTAAATTCTGCACACTAACTTTAGTTTCTATAGAGATTACTTTTTTTTCTACCGTTTGGAAATTTACCAAGGTGTTTAAAAATAAAATGGTATAAAATATCAACCCAACATACTGCTGGCTTTCTCGGTTTAAGCTGTTGAATAGAGGAACAGACCTCCTGAATGAGTCACTGTTCTATTCATACAAAATCACTTTCAATCTTGAAATCATTGCAGAGCAGACAGTTATTGCGCATTAATACACAAATAAATGTGAAGATTTGCCAGTGCTGATCAAATCATAATTTTTATGTTTTTCAAAATTCACACAAGGTTACAAACTCACAGCACACATTACATTTACATCTCACACCGTCTATTCTCTTAACTGAAGGCCATTTGTTGGGGTTTCAATTGACACAACTAACATTTTTTTTCCTCAAACTTATTTGAACAGGTGAAACAAACCTGGTTAAATATCACTGCTGGCTCGTAGATTCTTCAACAACTGTGGTACACCCTCTTCTTTTAAAACCAGAACAGACTGAGTAAAGCAGCTCACTTTGCAACGATTCCTTCAGCTCAACAGCTCCTTCTTTACCATTTCTTTGCACTACAACAGGCAGTTTTGACATTTTTTTTCTCTCTGGTTTAAGGTAGTGTTAGATCTCTCTCAATTTACAAGCATTTCAGATTTTTAAATAAAAAAGCCTTGGCTTCAATCCCAATATCATTTTGTTTCTGTAACACTTCTGCATTTTAAGATGATATTCAAAATCATTTCTTGCAACTCACATCCCTAGGCATCTGTTACTACTTACAGTTAAGCAAAATTTGCCTGTTGAAACAATCTAAATCAGTCTTGTGTTGCTATGGTATCTGGTCTCCTGGAGAGGTGCAGTATACATAATAAGCTAGGAGACTTCAGTTATTCTTTGCATTAAACGCAAATGCTTTTTTCATTAAGAATTTCCATGAATGGTTCATGGTTACGATAACACTTGTTTTAAAACATACCTTTCAGATCAAGGAAAATATTCTTCTGATAGAGCAGTTCTGACTAAGATCACATTCATCATCACCACATTTCCTACCTCTATCAATATTTCATGCTCAATATAGCTATAACCTCTTTTCCACTCCTTTATGCTCTCTAGATGTGACTTCTCAATAGCCTCCTCAGTGCCATATTTTACAAGATCAAACTCATCCAATATTTGGTAGCTCATATGCTTACTTACCTGCATTAAACATTTGTGTGTCAACCTGGCTCAGTGGGTAGCATTCTCGCCTCTGAGTCGGAAAATGGATCAAGATTATCTAAACTTTCACTTTGGTAACATTAACACCATTAGAACAACACTTTTATCCTAAAAATCTTAGTTGGATTGAATCCACAGGTCCACAAACGAAAGGATAATTTTATAACCCACTGGAGTGCTACTATCATAAATCAAATTAGGTCAAAAATCAGAACTACCTGGGATCTCAATTGTAATTTTTTTTAATGGAAACTAAAAAATAAGTAACAAAATGTGGCATTTGTATATTACTATGCTAATATGAATTTTGATGTTTGGTTGATCAAATAATGAATATGGGCACGTTTCAGGGTTTGAGGATAATTGGATGGAACAGTTTGCTCGGTGCTTTGAGCAAAGCTGTAATAAACATATATGTTAGAATGTTTCCATGTTATCAACATGTGTGGTGATACAGCACAATTATATATTTAATTTAAATGATTTCAGAGCAAGATTATACAAATAAAATTTGAACCGACATAAAATCATACAGTCAAAAAAAGAACAAAGTCAATATTCCAGTTATGCCAAATGCTGCGTAATTCCACATTTAATGTAGTATAATGACACTGCATTTCCTTGTTGAAGCCTTTTCAAATTTTACATGTAGGCAAACCACATTATTCCATTATCATGTAACTAGTATCATATAAAACTTGGCATTTATTGTATTTCATACCTCTATTTGTGTATAATAGAATCATAAATATTTAATATTACCTCTAATTCAGTTAGTAGTATATACGGTTCAAAGTATTCTATGACTGGAAAAGCAATTAATGGTAAGCAATGAGCTGTACAAAGCTGACTACATGGCCTATGTACAATTATGATTAGATTCTGTCTTCTGTAAAGCAATTAAAACTGGATTGTTTTGTTTAGTCAATTTATACAGTGTGTCAGACTTGTCAGAAATGAAATATTACATTCAAGAACTTTTTACATTCATACAAAAATCTATTATTTTAATAAAAAAAGGACAACTCAAAATACTTATTTTTAAAAATGTAGTATTGCTAGTTTACAATAATATACTCATTTTACATAGAAATCCACTAGTATTTAGTGGATCTAACAAACCAAATAATCAACATTGAAATATCTTGCAATTGAACAATATGCAATCTAAGTGGTGTACACTTTCCTGAATATCCTACCATTGCCATTAAGTCAATACTTAATGGCTCCAATAATTTTCTTACATTCATAAATAGCTCCCAAATAGTCCCAATTTGAAACATAATACTCTCATCATCTTTCCATTACTGATGGTAATGTAAAATTGGTTGCACTTGCTCACCTTTAGAGCAGTTAATGGGGTTTCAGGATAATCTTAGTCATTCACATGGCTGCAATGTTCGGTGTCTCTAATTGACTTGTGGACAGGATTAAGCATATAGTATTTACTTTTCAACTGCACAAGATGGGAGATGACCAGATCTGTTGGAAATCTCATTTTCAAACAGCAGTACAGTAAAAGGAATTATGTCTTCTTAATATCCAATTTCATAAGACACCAGACCCTTTTGTTCCGCCCAAAAAATACAGTCAATTCACTTTAGAATATATTCTGTGAAGCGCTTTGAGCCGTCTCAACAACATAAGAAGATGTATCAAATGCACAGATTATTATTATCATTAAGGCCATAAAGCTGGTTAGGTTTCAGCAGGAGCCCAATCCAAACTCTCGGGTCCCTAAGTCTTGGCTTTTGTCAAACTGTACCTAATGCTCTCCAGAATTAGGCAAGCAAGATGGGACCCTCCAGTTGGAAGAGAGTGGATTATATTCCAATAAACACTAGAATTTGCATATAATTAAAAGGTGGGAAGCATGGAACTCTCAGTTAGGTTTGAATATTCTTAAGTATTGTAATGGGCTGCTGCACGTGTCAGGCGCTTGTCTGACCAATAAAAGCAAGATCCACCTGTGTATGCATTTTAAAGCTGAATTATTATTATAGAAAACATCTAGCATTATTGCACACTTGTATGGGAGAACACTTTTTTTCCCCAAAAAACAATGCATCCAGTTTATGCTAACATGTATTGCATAACTACAGTGCACCATCATCCAAGATCATTAATCAGATTCGACTCCCAACTGTCCTTCCTCCCCCACATTGGGTCCCTCACCAGCACTGCCTTCTACCACCTCTGACGGATCGCCCGTCTCTGGCAATACTTTATCCCAAAAGCTGCTGAAACCTTGGTCCATCCCTTTGTCACCTCTCGGCTGGACTATTGCAACGCCCTCCTCGCCGGTCTCCCCTCCACCACAATCCACAAAATCCATCTTATCCAAAACTCTACTGCTCGCATACTCACCTGCACCAAGCTTTGCTCCCCCATTATCCCAGTCCTTGCCAGACTTTACTGGCTCCCTGTCCCAGAGACGATCACCTTCAAGATCCTCACCCTTGTTTTCAAGTCCCTCCACTCCTCTGCACCTCCCTATCTCTCTGATCTCCTCTCTCCCCAAACCAGCACTCACTACCTTCGCTCCACCGGGTCTGGCCTCCTCCATGTCCCCCGAATCCTCCTCTCCATCCTCAGCGGCCATGCCTTCAGCCACTATGCCCCAAGGTTCTGGAACTCTCTTCCTCACTCCCTTCGCCTCACCCCCTCTCTTCCCAGTTTCAGATCACAGCTAAATATCTTTCTCTTCGACTGCGCCTGTGGTCACCTTTCTACCCCTGCCGCTGGCTCAGTCCTGGGATCTGCTACTGTGAAGCGCTCTGAGACGTCATCCAACGTGGATGGCACTATATAAATCAAAGTTGTTGTTGTTGTATTAAAATGCCTTAAAGAGTGGCGGGCATGTACCTACAAACTGTTCATTACACAACATAAGCATAAGCAGTTGTACATTCAAATTTAATTAGAAGCTCTGAAAACCTCTCCAATATAAAAATCAGATAAATGGTAACTCAATGGAAGTACAGAATTAATCACTGGAGAGAGGTTTCTCTCAGTCTCAATAGAAGTTCACTGTAGTTCACAAGTGTATTCGATCTCGCATGTGATTTGATCAATCTGATATGAAAGTTTTATGCAAAAATATCAGTCCACTTGGAACTAAAATACTGTATAGAATAACATTAAACCTACCAAATGTAAAACCATCCCCAATGGTGTGAAAGCACTGTTCACAATGTATTCATCTATCGGCCGACAGCAATTTACGACTGCAAAATTGTATGAATAAAGTTTTGTGCTTATATCCTTGTATTGCATTTCAACTTCATAAAATATTTTTCGCTTCTCTGGTGTCACCGGGGTGGGTGGGGGGGGGGGGGGGACAATTCTTCAAAATTGAATATAATTTGTTCTTAAATTCTACACACTTTGCATGTAATAAGGGATTCTAATCTAGGTCACCTCTTTTGTTGCTATGATTCTAAAATGAAACAGTTCCTGTTTGCTCATTTGTTTCATTGAATTGAGTGAACCCTTTGGCTATCATAATTAGTTTTGTTTCAAATGCTACTTTTAACATCATATTAAATGCCCATGCAATCAATCTGAAGTTGTTGCTTTATTTAAAAAAGGTACACCATATTTAAATGTGGTAATTAAATATAGAACATATTGCTGCCAACTGATTATAATTCATGTAAATATATTCTGGTGCACATTTTGCATTTAATGAAAAATGAACATAGTATTGAATAGATTGTTTTACTAATACAGGAACTGATAATAAATGCACTTAATCATGTAAAATGTCCTTTCACATGATTAAACGCCACATTTCAAACAAATGTAAACAATAAAATTATTTTTGAAACAGAAAGAATATTAATTTAATGGAAACTGCAGGTATTTGTAGCAATAGGGCTGAAAATAAAAATATAGAAAAACATAATTGACTAATAATTAACTATCAATAAAAGTATATTGCAGTTTTTCAAAATTAAAAGCAGAAAGGAATAATAATTAAATATTCCAAAGATCCCCTCAAAGACTTGAAATCACCTTTTTAAAACATCTTTGATATTAGACATTTTCAATTAGAAATCTGTAAAAATAAGTTTCCAATCATTAATTCTTGTTTGATATGCCAGCAGCTTTTGGTGCCACCATTTTTCAAATTATTCAGTGAATGCATGGGTCAGATTGTACAACTTCCCCAATAATTTGTCAATTCTGGTTTGATTATAAATTAAAAATAGAAGAAACTTTCAAGGCTGATTATGTGGATCATATTATGCAGCATTTTCAAAATGTTGACTGTCTACCAATCACATACACTGCCAAAAAGTGCGCACTAAACTTCTTCCACGTACAGCAGTTAGAACATTTATTTCCCCAAAGTGTCTGGATACAAGTGAGGACAATGAAATACAGTGATGTTCATTTGGCAAACCACTTATGGTTTGCTCAGGCAACTTCCCACATGAAACCCTCAACAAAATTCTCAATTATTGATTTTCTATACAAATGTATCCTCAGAGGCATACGTGATGTTGGTGTAATCAGATTTTACTTCAGTAAGCATAAAACCAAACGTAACAAAACCTCCAGCGAGACACATTTTTCCCCAACAACGGAGTAGACACAAGGAACAGACTGCCACGAAAAGCACTCCAAGTCAATTAACTCCTAAAAAAAAAGCAGGAAAAAGATTTGGATAGGGACATAATCCAATATTAAAAGGGGGTAAGTATTTATGGAAATAATCAAATACCCCACGTGCCATGATGGCACCTGTGGGTGCTGCAGCACAAAAGGATATATGAAAGTCTTTCAGAGATAGCAGTCATAGCTGAGATAGATTTTCATTAAATTGGCTTCAAAGGATTAGAGATAATGTATAACTTCCACTTAGGAAATTGCATACATGGAGTCGGGTCTCGGAAGGGAAACGATTATCAAATCCCCGCTTCTTCTTCCATTTCCTCATCAATTAACTTGAGGGGTTTTGTTTTGCTTTTTTTTAAAAAAAACTGAATTTAATATCTACGGTCATTCTCTAAAATGATCATTTAAAATATGAAACGCTTTTACATGAGGTTTGAAGGGAAATCACGATTGCAATGCCCCTAATCAACCATTATATTTATGAATTATGAGCGAATCATAATATTTACCAACAAGGAAAGTAACTGCACATACTGTACCTGCATTATCATTAGCCTACAATGGTTTGTTACATAATGAATAATAATTTTTGTACAGATGAGTGCCAGACCTGCCTGTTATTCTTACTACTATTTGTGGATCAGTATTTTTGGAGCATTGCCATATAATTAAAGAGAACTTGCTCATCAGGCATCACCAGTTTGACCTGAGATTGTTGAAAAATGTAAGCCCATTTTTCAAAAAAAGTTTAATAGTAATAATAATCCTTGCATTTGATATAGCGTTTTTCACATCTTCCAGACATCTCAAAGCGCTTCACAGAACCAACCAACACACTGAAGCTGAAAAAATGAATTCCGAAATTAACTCATATGATGAGTAGCTAAATTATAACAGCTATCCTTTTTTGTTGATCAAAATGTAGCCCAACACTTTTTTTTATCTCCAACAATAACTTTAGCAATTTCTTTACCAGTTTCTTCCTTCCTCCTGGCTCATAGTTTGGAAGTTGGACCTTGCAAAACAAAATTGATTCTGAGATGAAACCCAACACGAAAAGGTCAATTTTCATCAAATCAATTCAATGCCAGAAGCATAAAGATTGATCTCGTCAAATAACAGATGCGAGTAAGTTCTATATTTGATGAAAATCAAACCAGCAAGGTATGCTGCTGGATAAATGAACATCAAGCCCTGAAGGCTGATCAGCCCAGACGAATTGACTCAGTTTATTAAGCATTAATTGGATGGATTGTTGTAACTTTATATTCCATAGTATTCACTCATCGATTGTTCTGCTGCCTCATGTTAGGAGATTTCACTTTATTTTGCAAAGCCACCTCTTTCCATTTCTCTCCCTTTCAAAAAAACAGTGTATTTATAATTTTTAAAAATAGCAAAATTCAACAGATTAACAGTTCTGATTTGAAAAGATCTACACAACAATTAGCACTTATAAAGCACCTTTTACATTGGGAAACATCACAAAGCTGCAGCAACTTGATTTTTTGGAGGAGACGAGGGGGGGGAGAGATGAGGTGTTCAAACGTAGTCAACATTTTTTTTTAATTCTACTAAAAGTGGAATTTTGTTACATTTATTCTGAGGCTGAAAGTGTGTAGTGCTCCAAGGATTATTTCTGTTAGGAAAGAGTCTAATGCTTTCTAGGTTCAGATAAGAATAGCTCATGAATTAGTGCACAATACTTGCAGTCTATTTTGGTGGCACTGCCTGAACATATTTTAAAGATAAATTGCTGCAATGATTCATAGGTGCTTTGCTGACCTGCTCAACAAGAACTCCAAACTTACAATAAAACTTGAACTAGTATGGTTTCCTTACAGAAACACTAAAGAGAATAAAACGCACAATCAATTTTTTTTCACAAAACAACATTCCTACATGTTGGACATCACTTTGTGTGAGATTATAAAATTTGGAATTCTAAAATGGTACATCTAATCCAGCTGGTTAGTTTTCCAAACCTTACAGCATCCCCAAGCCATTACCTTTTAGTTATTTTTGGCTGCTACAAACACCAAGGAGAGGTTAAGAATTGGGTCCAGATAAATCTATACCCCAAACCCTCATCCATACCTTTGTCAGCTCCCGAC
Organism: Hydrolagus colliei; assembly: GCA_035084275.1. Classification (NCBI taxonomy): domain Eukaryota; kingdom Metazoa; phylum Chordata; class Chondrichthyes; order Chimaeriformes; family Chimaeridae; genus Hydrolagus; species Hydrolagus colliei. Next base: position 24,421,984 of record CM068747.1, on the reverse strand, counting down.
TCAAATTTTGCAATATCCTGCTCTCCAGATCACAAGCTTCAGACCACCCAGAATTTCACAGCCAACAGTGTTGCGTAAGTGGAAATTGCTGTTGGTTTTGTTGTAGCTTCATTCCACCTTTTTGTAATTATATTTATTAAGTGAGGATTTGAAAACTAGCTGCAGATGAGAGGATAGGTAACATATTTAGCCATTGGCAACCTAAACTATTCTCTACAATTCAGTTACCAATGAAATATATGTAATTCAGGCAACCAAGTTTGATCAATCAAGATTAAGGCGCTCAATGCACCAATCAAGTCCTACAGTTTCCTTGTTTGTCCTCATTACATAGTTTGTACTATTAAGTCTCTAAACTAAAAAGCCTGCTCACTACCTCACAACTTAGCAAAACAATTCTCAGGATTGAAACACTGATGAAACTATCCAAAAGTCGAGAAACAGAAAGCAACAACGTTCATTTCTTCATTCCCTCGTGGTTTTATCAGTTAATGTGAAACCTATCTAATATTTTTTTATATTACAAAGTGGGTCTTTTGATTAAATTCAAAGGATTTGTCCACCCATTTAAAAACAAATGCAATTCCCAAAGAAAATCAATGCTGTAGATCACCTGGAAGTAAAATTAAAGTACAGTACAATGTTTCAACCAATTTCCACATCCGATGCAATAACATACAATCACTAATGCAATGGTGACTATCACTGGAAAATGTTACAAAGTAAAATCAGGCATAGGTGGAATTTTTTTCTGAAAGAAAAAAGCAAGTAATCTCAGGCACAAAATATTGATAATTTACTTAGTCCCCATTTCATTTTTGCATTTTCTCCAGAGGGCAATTTATTTTATTGCAAGCTAAAATTTGGGAATAAAAACAAAAAACAAATATCTTGTCAAGTTTGGTAAAGACTGTAGAGCAACAATGACTCTTATAACTATTAATTACCTAAAATTCATAAAACCATAATCAAAGATATGGATTGAACACTTGGCTCCTCATTTAACATTTAAATTGACTAAAAGCTACAGTCTCCTGAAACATCTGCTTATTCTTCACGTCAGTTAAAGTAGATGGTAATGTTCTGCTCCAATTACCTCCATAAAATCTCAACAAGATTTTAGCCTAATCCTTTTCCACATGACGTAAGCGCATTAACTTTCTACCTGCATTTGATTAAACCTCAGCAACTATTTTGAGCTCACTTTTAACTTACTAAAATAAATTATTAGATGTTCAAATCACATTTTTTCTCTTATTTTTGGCAGAGTAAGAACACAAGACAATGAAAGTTGAAACAACCATTGGAGAAGAGATGGAAAATTATTCAACACTTGTTTCAGGGTCTTGGGACGTCCTCCTGAAGTGAAAGCATTTTGTTGTTGTTGTTAACCCAAATCAAACCAATACTTAAATTGGTATTAAATATTTAAAGAAAAGATGAATTTTGTTGTGCATTGCTGATGACAAATATAAGGTGTCAAGTATTACCATACCTGCTATATAATTTGAAAATTATTGCAATTTACAGGATTTTCCAACTGTAAATGTTACTGATACCAAATTGTTGACTAAAACAAAAGAGCAACATTCTTTCGGATGCAGATTTTACAAATGAAATCAAAGTACTTGTAAAAAGGATTAGGTTTGAAGATTGCCATTTCAAGGACAACGGGACATTATCGCAAGAACATACGTAAACAAGGAGAGCAGCTTTGTAAAAGAGTAATTAACAGACAATGGTGCCATTACGTTTCTTCTGTCAAGGGCTAGAACAGTACAGCTGCTAGGATATTATCCATATGGTGCAGGACTCTGGTGCATATTTGCAATTCATTACAAGGATCAACACCTGACCTGGCAGTGTCCAAGCAAACACACTGCACTACCTCAATCAGAAGCAGGGAGGGAGGAAACTAAAAATATCAAATGGCAAGTGGGCTGAATTGCTCCTATGTGCCCCCTGGTGGTTAGTTAGTACAACATCTGCAAAGGCCTCAAACTAAGTTTCTTAAGCAGGAAAGTAGAGAATCTAATGATGGGTTGAAAAGTTACAAAATGGAGGATGGGACAAGAAAATCATAGGAGCTCATGTAATTATAGATACAGCGATAAGTAAGCAGCGATTGTCCTGCAGCTCAGTGGTAGAACACTCACCTTACAAGTGTGAGACATGTGTTCAAATCCAGGCAGATCAGGATGAAACCTTGGGCAAGTTTCCCTACTTCACACACCTAATAATAATCCTTCAAAAATAAAAAATACAGCTATAATAAATTGGTCATTTTCAATCCATGACTGTTTGTGGGACATTGCTGTGCACAATTGGCTGCCACGTTTCTCCCATATAGTAAATTCACTTTATATTTATATTCTGTGAGGCGCTTTGAGATGTCTAGAAGACATGAAAAGCGCTCTATTAAATGCAAGGATTATTATTATAATAATAAATACAGCAATAGTTTGTGTTAAATTTCAGTGCAAATTTTAATATAATTGCCTAGACTGGGAAAGTTGTGACAAGAAGCATATTTGTATTAATTAAACTGCTTTGATGACTTCCTCCAATCGTATGTGTAAGTGTAATGTTATCTGAGCCCTTAGGTACAACACTACGTGACTGAACCAAAATTTTAATTACTAAACCACTAACCGCAGTGCCAATGTGTAGGTACCAGACTGGCGTTGACTTTCACGAATAATGTAACTTCCTTCTGCTACACTAAGCAGTTGATCAGCTTCTTCTCGTGAAATTATTCCATGGAACCTGTGTATAAAAAGTAGATTTTGTTTGAAAGATCATTTCTATAAAATGCTAAAATTACCTAGAACTGATGCATAGAATTTCTGTACATTTATCCACCACCTAGGTCAAATTAAGACCAATTGGAATAGCTATATATAAAAAAAAGTTAAGAGCTTTCATTGAAACTTAACTTTCATTCGATTTTATCTTACCAAGTTTAAATGCGTCAAAGGGCTTCACACAATGATTAACACTGACTGTTATGGAGGTAAAATACATCTTGAATTTGCACCAGCAACATTCCACAAATCACATCAAACAGAATCCAGTTCCAAAGCACATAACAATGATATAGCAATCCTTCTGTACCACATTACAATGCCAGTTTGGATAAGCAGATCAAGTCATATAAGCTTCAATAAACTCGTTTCTAACTAAGAGATGGCAGTGCTACCAAGTGAGACAAATAAACATCTTGCATGAGCTGCATGATCTTCCAATCAGCTGGGTTATGAATTAGGCATTCAAACTCATTTTCGATCATTTCAGTTGACATAATTGCAGATTATACAAACAGGAAGAATTTTCAAACAAACCAAGAAATTGCACATGTGCACAATTCATTTTTTTAACTAGAAGATCACACCAAAAACAACTTATCTATTTGCTTTCTCATCCGTGAGATTATACCAAACCATTAGCAAACTAGTGAAAGTAGGCAATTCTATGATTTTACTCAAAGAATGAAGCCTTGAAGGAACTATAATAAGTAATGAGGCATCTTTCTCAAGATGATGGTTACAAATGGGAATGTTCTGACAAAACACAGAAGGCAGTGCCACAGATAACAATCAAAGCTGACATTTGAACCTAGCTTATGAAACAGACATTTGAGTAAATAGAGGTTTTACTTTGCCTGAAGGACTCTGCATAGTTAATTTCTAACATGAGGTCTAATCTTTCAGACATCTCTCATGATCTTGGATTTTAGAGGATTCTCCCAAGTGGTCTTTCCTTTCATTGAGGAATAGCAGGCTGAAATAGCTGTCAGATGAAGTCTGATGGAACTGCGGATGAGGTTCTAACTGAATAAAGATTGCAAAAGACAAGACTGTTGGGATATCACAAACTATTGCAGTAATCCAACTGAATAAGAACAAATCGCTTTCATTTTGCATCAAAAGCAAATCTTTTCCCCAATGCTAAACTGGTGTTTCTCTCTTAGGTACAATTTGGAAATTAAGCTAATTTTCGTTCTAATCGCAACTATGCGCCTTCTTTGGATTGCGAATCCCAAGAGATTGGTACCGTAATCTTTTTGGGATGCACCAATTAGTGATCACCAGATGCAAAGTGAGAGGTATCTAGAACTAATCCACTTGAACATTACCTTCTTAAGATTGTGCAGTTATATCACGGACAAGACTCCTTTCTGGAACCACAAAAACAACAGCCACCATCAGGCCTAAGGATTTTAAATAGTGCACAACTAGTCCCAGTGATATGGCTGAAGGTGATCCAACTTCCCCAAATATATTTTAAAGCTTCCACTGTGATTTTTCCTGAAAATTGAGACATAAGAGATCACAACCAAAAGAATGGCTGTTCTTAAAGATTGAATGGTTCCTTGCGTAAACTAATTATCGAAATAATCACAAAGGATCTGCAGATACAAGAATGCCAGTAATGGCAAGTACTTTGTAACCACTCCAAGTTCAGGGCAATAACTTTCTATTGGTAATGGAGGATGGAACTAGCAAGAAAAGCTGGACATTTTAGATCTTTTTTCCTTTATTGAGTGAGAGGATTTGATAAGAATGTTTATAATTATAAGAGGGCGGATAAAGTGGGAATAAAAAGGTTGTTTGTACTTGTTGGCGAGTCCATAACAAGGTAGTATAAATAATAAGATAGCCACCAACAGACCTGAAAGATATTAGAAGGAACTTTTAAGTAGAGAGTGGTGAGAAGATAGAAATCTCTGCCAGAAGCTGTGATTGAAGCAGAAAGCATCAATGCATTTAAGAGGAAACTCAATGCAGGCACGGTGGGGGGAAGAAGGAATAGAGGGATATAGGAAAAGGATACGGAAAGGTTTGTCTGATGGAGTATTCTGAACACCAGAAGGTTCTAGATAGACCAAATGGTCTGTTGAAGTGCTCACAACGAAGGCAGGGTACTTAAAAAAGACAATTTGGAAAACTTTAACCACCTTAAAAGTATTTATAGTTCTCAGCAATTTCTGGCATTACGTAAATGGAGTGAATCTTTTTTAAGAAACTTCCTTAAAGGACAAATTACAGGAAAGATGAACACACAGCAAATTGTGTCATGCATAAATGTTTTTTCACATATCAATTTTCTGGCTATAATCCTTGCCTGCAATTCCGCTGAGACCCGACATTTCAAGATAATAATTCAGGAAGCTGTTCAACTGACATCAGTCATCAAGTCAATCAATGAGCCCTTACATTGAAACACTGGTGACTCATACCCTTTTCATTTTGGGATGCGTTAGCCTTTGAGTATCAGCAATATTTGAAGCAGAGGGATAGGTATTTAAGCTGTGAAATATTTTCTCCTTCGCAGCCATCACATGTTATTTCACAGTATAGTGAAACCTTTTTAAAATTTAGTGGCAGTTGAATTAGTTCTTCAGGATTTTATCAAATGATAATTCCTCCCACCTCCCACCTGTTCCATATTGTAACATGCTATAGAGAATATACTATAATAATAACTTGAACTATACTCACTCTCTTCCATAGTACTTGGGTCTATTCTCCACCTGCAGATAAAACATAACATTCCTGAATATCAACCATATTTGGTTGCTGTTTACCAATTACTGGCATAATTCAGAGATCTATCAACAAAGTTCAGAAAAATAGCACTAGTTGTTTTCATATTTTTATGCGGTTACAAGTTTGTAGACTTGTAATACAATACACATTTATACTATACTGTACACCTTGGGATTGTCTGCTACTGTATCAACATTCATAATCTTAGAGCAGAATATCTACTGTGAAGGAGTTTTGACATAAAAAAAAATAGATTATACTCAAAAGCACCCCCAAATTCAGAGAGATTGCAATTTTTATAATATCATGCTATTTAGGCATTATTGCTGATAGGTGCAGATTTGAACAGTGCCCTAGAATAATGGTAAAATGAAATTCTGCACCACCGAGTGGCAGGATGTAAATGACATGCCTGAGATTGCAGAATTGCACTAATGTAGGGAAACAACAAAAGCCCTCACCCACTATCCAAGCACAAAGTAACATACTATGCTGTTCTCATTGATTCTTAATGAGTGGCTCAAAAGTGGGATTGTTGGAGGCCAAACAGCAGGCTGCTATTCCCACAATCTTGGCCCAGGAATTGTGTGTTGTTAGGAATTCTAATGAAGCAGATAAATTCAAATGGGGATGGGGAAAGGGGAGAAAGATGAAAGGGAATACATTTTATATCCTATTTTAAATCAAAGTAATAGGTATGGGGGGGGGGAGGGGGGGGGGGGGGGGGGCTGAACAGGGATAAATTAGTTGATATATATTTAAGAATGTATTGAATACTAAATCAAATGCTGGATTTACTTGGAAAAGGGAACAATAATATGCATGTGGTGATCATGGTAACAAATAGAAAAACAAGTCGTGAGCATGTGGAAAGTACATTTATAAACCTGACGGCCAGCGACCATTTTAAAAAGAAAAATTATATAAGCTTTTAAATCCACGTAGCCACATTTCAGAATTAACATTTCAAAGCACTTGCCTGAGCTACGTACACAATACTTTTTTCTTTTACAGTGAAATTCAGTTAATTGAATATCAGATCATTGAATAATTTGATATATTGAATAGAATTTAGAGTTTCGGAAGAAAGGTCTCTTATTATGTTTGGTCCAGTTATGAATAATTTGATTTATTGAATATTTTTTACTGCCAAATTAAGTATTAATTCAACAGAATGTCATTGTATAATGCACATTATATAACTGCAATGTATTTAAATGGATATAAGCCAAGATGTAGTAGTTTGAAAGGATTATATACATCGACCGAATTAATGCAAATATCTAATGCTGTTGGAGTGAGTGTTATCTGCTGATAAATTGAATTTCCAGAAGTATTTAAAAGATGAGCCCAGTTGCAAGATTGTTGTGCCTTTGAAGTGTTCTGAGACACCGCCTAACATGGAGGGCGCTATATAAATATAAATATATAGCACAAGTTGTTGTTGCTGTAGTCATTGCATAAATAAAATATATTTATTTAAATAATATCCACAGTACTCATTGATATAATTCATATAAAAACAACCCTGCATGATACTTAATCTTGTCTTAATTAAATGAGAAAGCAAACAGCAGGGATCTGACTGCTTGAGGCAATGAAAATATACCTGTCAAATTAATAAAGGATTAACATTTCAGTAGCTTCATTACAATTAGAATCCCAGTTGCGATTTAATCTGTAGGGTTCCTTACTCCATAAAATAAAGCATCGAGAGGAAATGTGATTGCGAATTTGAGGAAATCATTGCACGGGTAAAAGCCACATTTACTGCAATAATCCTTGCAAAACGTCAGGATGTTAGCCACCAAGGCAATTGACAGTTGATCCCTTACCTGAGGATATTGTAAATGGATATCTTATAGAACTATATTATACAGAAGGTTTATCTGTATTCCTCTATATTATTGTGATGTAAAAATACTTCATAATATAAATTAAAATAATATCTGATGGCATAGCGCCTGGCACTGTTTGCAGCTCTATTTTTCAGGACTGATTTGGACTTTTAAAACTTATATTACATTCTAAAATATCCATTGGAGACTAAAAATTATACTATATTTTGCCTTTTTCAGGACTGATTTGGACTGAATCACATAACTGAATAACCTACAATTGACAGCAGTATGTACTTGACCGTACACTTTAATTTTCTTCATTAATTCATGATGGGGTACAGATCCACAGCTCCAGAACCATCTCTTATCTCACCAAATAGCTACACCACATCTGTACCCCATAAGAACATCACAGATGGACCTGAACCTGCTCTCATCTAACAATCATAGCATATTGTATTAAAATAGCAAAATGACTGACCTAGTTTGAAGCTTAGAAACTAAAAATGCTCATCTTTTTGATTATTTTTGTTCCAAATTTCCCACTGTTTGATATGAATTTCCCACTGTATATCATTTAGATATACAATCTACTCAATTAAAATGAATCATTCTTGCATTTGACAGAAGATCACTCAAAAAGGAGGACGTTTCAAAGCACATCACGGAATTTAATGTAAAGGGTCGGCGACTTCGCAGGCAAATGCGATTTCAGCGCAGCAATGTCCCACAAACAGCCACAAAGTGAATGAATCAGCAAACATGTTCAGGTTATGGTGTTTCACTACTGGGTTCTACTACCAGGATCAAGCATTCCACTTCAGGTCAATCCAAAGTTTCAAAATGAAGCTCTGTCTACTGTGCTCAAACAACATTACAAACACACAGTATATCCTGCGAGACATCCTCCCAACGTGAAAGGCACTTTACCAAATATACGGATTATTAAAACACACTCAACGACAACAATGTGCACTTATATAGTGCCCTCCACACAAGGTAGTGTCTTAAGAGTGTTTAACCTCAGGAAGGCACCCTTTTAAAGGCGGGCGTAATTTTTCCTACTTCCTGCCGATCAGCTATACAACTCTCTTTTGAGGTTTTTAATTCAATATTAATCTCCACTGCATGGGTTGAAACCCATCCTGAATTCTTCATGTATGACATTATTGCAGTCAGATGGGAGGAAGGCAAGTGGACTGGATAAGAACTAAATCACACAGTGCGCAAAAACATTTGCTATTCTTTGAAATTTGAACAGTGATTTGAACGGATATTAGACCTTGTTTGTAAATCTACCAAAATTCCTCCAACATTTGGATAACATGACACTAACCTCACAAGTGCATGTAATCCTCCTTGGATGAGGAGCCTCCTGCTGTAACTGATACACTACAGTGTGAAAACATAGGCAAGAATTATAAAAACATACAACACAAAATTAATAAAGGTTGCTGATAAAGGAAAAAAACACTTTACCTAACAAACATAAGAATTTTTTAAATGTAAAATTTGCAAACACTGTAATTATAATAGAGGTTTATCAATTTATTTAATCTGTACAGGGTGCATTGTACAATACAATGGACCACCAACATAATTTAGGATAGTACTGTAGAATGAAAATGTAGCAGACAGACCTTCACATACTCTCAGCTTCTGCTTCAATTCACTCCTGACTAAATTACACAATTTCAACTGATGGAAAAGGCAAAATATAGGTGTAATTTTTAGTCTCCAATGGATATTTTAGAATGTAATATAAGTTTTAAAAGTTGTTCCGACAGTTTCTCACCCCCACCTTACAAATGATAGAACATCTCATTAATTCACTTTGAGACCTGGCTCAAAGACAACATAACTCGGCCAAAAGAGACAATTGAGTGCCAAGGAAAAGCAGCTCTGTAACTTCAACTTGTAACCTCCTCATTGGGATTCAAGTATTTTACTGCTGCAGCTAATGTGTTTCCAAGAAAATGATTTCTGAGATCTTCATTAGTTAAAGCTGTATACAATTATTGAAAGTACTTCAAGCAGTTTCATTCATTAGGATTTTATTAGATGTTTTGCAACATATTAGCTAAAAACACTATTATTTGAAATACTGGTCCAACATAATAAATTTATACACCCCCAAAAGACCACCCAAAATATTGCCGCATATATTTCAAAAGAAGGGTTGGATTTGGTGTTCTAAAACACATATTTGAGATAAACTATAGTCGCTTAAAAGTACAATTAACCTGGTTTATGCAATTTTGCACGAGAAGATTAGACTTTGGAAATTAATTAGTTTAGTGCTTGTACAAATGTGCACAAAACTATGTTTTCTAAATATAAAATGTTCAATTTACAATTTTAAATGTCAAATGTTGTACTTACAGTAGGATTTCCATACCGGGGGCTTATATTCATCATTTTCTGTGTACGAGGGAAAAACAGTAAAAATTAGCAGTAAAGAAAGAAACATTTTCTTCAATATCCAGGTGACTTTACTTTGGGGAATTACAGCCATTTCTAATTCAACACAGAGCCAGAATGAATAAGGCAGAATACATTATACACCATTTCTTATCTTCTTGAATTTGTGGGTAGAATTTCCTTCTATGTCCCACTTGGTAATCTATTCCACACAGTCATAACTCTGTGTAGTGCAAATTGTTAAATCTCAACTGTCCACAAATTATCTTCAAAGCTCCAGTATGTCTGTGTCACTACAGCATCATGAACCTTGAATATTTCAATAAGATCTTCCCTGAGCTTTTCTTCTCCTTTAGAGAGACTACAGAGAATGTTCACTGGAAAAGAAAAGGCTCCAAGAACTTAAAATTATATTGAGGATCCGTCAGAGTACAGAAAAATATAAAGCTCAGTTTAACAGTCAAAAAAACAGCAGAAGTGTGACCAGGACACTGGTAGAAACACCTTTTTCTTTTTGCATAATCTCATGGGATTTTTAATGTCCACCAAAGGACAGATGGACGAGACAGTCCCATCACCACTTCAAAATATCCAGGAGTAGGACACATAACAGAACAGGTACAGAACACCCTCATTATCCATTACTCCCTCAAGACTTTAGAAAGAAAATGTAACTTTCTTTAAAGATGATAAAATATTCCCTAAGTCACTAATGAAAGGACAGATCCCAATACGCAAGATACAAACTGGAGAATTATATTAGAAATTGCACTTTCAATATACAGGTAAACCTCTATTTAGGACGGGGTTGCATTCCTGAAAAATGGTTGACAGATCGAAACGTCCTAAATAGAAACGTGGTTTCCCATGCAGTTCCATTATATAACCAGAGATGCGTTCTTTTCACAAAATTTTCGGACCTTAAACCCACTAAATAACACACAAAACACAAAATAATACACAAAACACAAAAAATAACACACATAGGCAAGAAGGGGTATTTGGGGTAACTGTACAGTATTGTACTTTAATACTGGCAAACTTTAATAGTCCTATGTTTTGATAATCTGCGTCCAGCTGTAACACACCTTGAACTTGCCAGTATATTGTCCTTATTTTGTTTTATAGTAGCCACCATCGATCTAGCTAGCCCTAAAGTCCTCCCAACATCCGTACCTTTTTTGCAGACTCGATGCGCTTTACCACCTCTAATTTCGTATTTAAATTGATCTTTGTTGGGTTTCTGGCCATTAGCGGTATTACCGCTGCTCATTTCACTTATTGCTGTCTTTTCCCTGACTTGGTGTAAACACGTTAGAGGCTGTAAATCGCTCGAAGTTGCTTGGAAATTACTGTAATACTGACATAGCAGTCTCGCTTCAAAATCAGCTGGCTTTTAAACAATGACATGGCTAGTTCAAACGCTTGGATACACTATATCAGGTGCGAGCGCAATTTACTCGCGAATACACTATGGACTGTGCGTATGGACAAAAAGGATGCGCCAGAAACAACTGCGATACTCAAAATATGTACTGCGCATGTGCAAAAAAGAATTTTGTTTGTTAAAACAAAACCAAGTGTCCTATATCAATAAAAAGGTGTTCAAAAATTATGTTTGTTGAATCGAAATGTCCTAAATAGAAGCGTTCTTAATCGAGGCTTACCTGTATAGGTATTCAACACTGCATATCAACAACTGCACAGTTACCTAGGTGCCATCAGTAACACTAATAATGAAACTCTGCATTTCTGCATGCTGCACAATCAATTGACGGGTTGATCGAACATTTAGTTGACTTCCAAGGTGCAACCAATAAGAAAAATCTCAACAGCCCTTGATTTACTCTGTGAAACCTTTCCCATTGAGCGCATGAGCACTGCATTGAACTGATAAAAAGATAAAATTGACCGGGTCACTTCAATGACAGACCTCTAGGTTATGGGACTAGATTAAGCAAAATAGCAGTATTTAGAAACACATGTTTTTAAAAATGGCCAAATTTAAGTCTTCAGCTTTTGAAACTTATCCCACAACCTTTTAAAAAGTTAACAAAATTATCAAGTACTATTATTGATTTATGTTTACCCAAGGTTCTTCCAAATCTCTTTCTTTTACGAGCTTTCCCCATCTAACAGATGCACTAAAAGGGATCACCCTGACCAATAAAAATTATATGTCTTGCCATCACAAGCTGTTGAGCAAAATGTTATTCATGGGGCTCACCAAAGATTTTATGTTGAAACTTGACGAATGAGTAATTAGGTCAATAATAGTCAGTGTGTCCATTAAAGAGTTTAGAAATGAAACAGAAAAATAGAATGTGTTGCTCTTATTTTTCAAAAAAAATTTGTGGAATACAAGACGTATTTCTAAACAGACGTTAAACAGCTCTGATTTGCGATCCCTTTGAATATTTTTAAACATGCTTTTTTAAAAACTTCTCTTATTTAAATCTGCTGAATTCATAAATATGCCAACTTGGTCAATTCTGCATTATAACAAGCCATCAATCAAATTGCTTTTCAGGTAATTTAGCAACACCAAACTTCTTAACTGAAGAATGATTGGTATGCAAATTTATTCCACTCAGCCTCAAAAACGTATAAATAAATGGATCTACTTCAGCACTAAATTTCTTTGGAAGAGTGAGAATAAAAGCTCACAAGGGAGATATGGAAGATGAAGACATTGGCCCACATGATTTCACCCATTACAGAATTATGAAATTCCTTAAAGTAATCAAAATGCTTTTTCTTATGTTCTTCAGTGGCACATTATATTACTTTAAAAATAAATTATTCTTCATTTTCATCCAATCAGGAAGACACACACATGTTCTAAGGAGTGGTAAACAGCAAGCAGTTTTTTCATAAATGCATGGAAGGTCAAAATGCAAGGAAGTATAAAATATGGTGTTTGAAACAGGACGACAGTGGGCTTTCGATTCCATCAATCATCTTAATTAAAAGTTTCAAACGATTCACTTATACTGTAAGAGTTATACAACATGATATATCAGGTACTGAATTATGTTCTTTTGATATAAATTTACATTGATGTTTACTACAATTACTTAAAATTGTAAGGAATCTTGTGTACAGCATATCACTATGTCTCAACTGTTTCAGAACGAAGCACAATACTTATCAATACAAACATTTCCCAAAGGATACAAGCTCCATCTTGTGGACAACAATTTTATATAAAATTTTTGGAATTGATCCATTTCTTTAGTCAATTAGAGATGCATTTTTTAAAAAATGATAAAGGAAATTGAAGCAATATTATATAGTTTTGCTTAATTCCGTTTTTTTAAAAAAAGGAGGAAATTCACAAGTATTACATTTACCCACAAAACATAATCACTCCACATGATAGTATGCCCTGTGAAACGCTTTGGGACATCCTTCTGACATGAAAATGCGCCACATCAAATATAAGGATTATTATTATACTGTGTATTTGCCACCTAATCCTTAATTTTAAAAGAACTCAGCAAATTGGTAGACAATATATTCTGTGAAACACTTTGATCAAATATAAGAATTATTATTATTAATATCATTGAACAGATGTTGAGCAGTCGACAAAACTACAGTGGGGTGATACAAATATCAATGCATTCAACTTTTTGTTTCTCTAAAAAGTTATGGTTCTATGGAATCATTACAGAAAATTTTCAATTGGTGAACAAGCAACCTAATACTTTTCCAGTCTTAAATGACTTACAATTAAGCAAAATTCTTACACATCAAAACTGAGCCAAGGTTTGCTTGATACCATCAAAATGCACAAATAAAAATGAGACCCAGAGAAGGAAACAAATATATATGAAAACCTAAATAACTCTACAACTTTGACAAGGTGGAAAAATGGTGCAAAAATCAGAGTGCATTAGCCAAGCAATGTTTCTGGCTAGAAAAGGGCTACGAAAAGGGATCAATCTTGGTTTATTAAATGAACTACAGTATTTGCAAAGACAAATACAAATTCATGTTCCTGATGAGGAAATTAATAAATAGCTCCAAAATAGATCTGCTGAGACAAGGCAAAATCTCCACGTTTCCAGGTAGAATTACTTCCATATCTTTAGCACATATTAACACAAAAACATCTTAAACATCTTGCGTAATAGAAATTTCTGTCCTGTGTGCTAAACATTTTTTGAAGTCAAATGTCAAGTCCAATTATTCATATACAGTAAAAGCCCGTTTATCCGGCACCCTCCGGGACCTGGCCAATGCCGGTTAAAGTGCGTGCTGGATATTCAGGCGAAAACTCCCCACCCCAAATTTTTTAATAATGCATTTTTCCGGATAAATTCCGGTTAATCGAATGCTGATTTTTTTTGTGGTACCGGTTAAACGGAAGTTACGGTTAATCAGGTCACAGATAAACAGGCTTTTACTGTATAAGGCAACAAATAGATGAAAGACTAAATCTGGAGGAAATCTGGTCAGGACAACAGGGGAATCTTTTTCAATAATGTTATGCGATGTTAACATTCACATGAACTGGTAGACAGGGTTTCAGTTTAAAGTTTCTACCAAAGGATGGCACAGCACCTCTGACAATGTTGGACTCCCATAATAATACACACTGGAATGTCACTCAGGATTATAAATTCAAATCCTTACATAGATCTTGAATGTATAATCTGCTGACCCAGAAGCAAGCACGCTATCAATTAAGGCACACTGAAACTTAACTAAATAACAATTAAATTAGACTATAATAATGTGAATCTTCTGTGTAGCTGGTCTGAGATGTCAGCTATCAATCAGTAATAATAATAAAAATACTGCAATTAGTGTGAGAGCAAGAAACCAAATAGGGAGTATGAGCTAAATGCACAGTTGTATATCATGCTGATCAGGAAAGACAGCTGAGGTTTTTTCTGCATAGATCAATGAAATCATCAGCCTAGTGCTTTGCAGTAGCATAAAAAACACCAAGTAAGTTATGGCCACCCATTAATTTCCAGCTATACCACATTGTTATCCTGTGAATTAAGCCAACACTGTAATTTCACCCAAAGCTTTCTACCTAACACATATCGGGTTGGACACGATTTGGAGATGACTGTGATATCAAGAATCTTTTTCAACTGTAAATCAAAGTAGTGTTGAGTATTGTGTTGTTATATTCCTTCTTTATCACCTCTTATTTTCCTTCTAATTATACTTCAGATGCTGACCACATCTACAAGCAAATATTATTTGAAGTCTATTGGTGTACAGATTTCAAAACAAGACCAGACACATAAAAAAAATTATGAAACAAGATTACGTCACTTGGGAATAAATGAAAGGCAAGCAACAGCAAAACAGCAGCTTACAATTTCTTGAATTTGGGTGGAAAAAAAACAATTTTCCTCAATATCTTGGATCAATGAAATAATATACCTAAACTGCTATAAGGATGAATGTGATGATATGTCTTTCCCCAAATCAGTGTTCAAATACCACAATTCCAGGAATTAAAAAGGTATATCTCTCATATTGCCATCATAATGAACATTTGAAAAGCCATAACTTGCCTAGCTTCTTCAATGGAAAGGAGGATTCATCAGTTCCACTGACAATCTTCCTGCCTGTAATATGTACCTTTGGAACTTTACTCATGAGCCATTAATTTGCCATTGTCTTCAACATTTCCAAAAGTCTTTGAAAGGGTCTGCAACAGTGCAAATGCAAAGAAATTTCCATCTCGTTATCTTCCATTGCTATCTCGACTTCTCAAATTGTTCTGTCTGTGCTTGAGCTACAGCTGATGATGGTTCATTCCTTCCATCAACTCAAAGCTTAATCTAATTAAATGGTAATAGCCATACACTGATTGTCACCACTTCAAGTTACAGAATGAGTACAAGTGATTTTTACAAGCATTGGCAGAATTCCCACTATGAATCCCCATCACTTTACTTGTTTAAATAATTGCATCAAAGTACTTGAAGCAATTTGTGGCCTTGCATAAGTACCAGCAATATACGCTGGAGAACTATATCTAGTCTTTATGTAGACTAGACTTAATTTTTTTTTAAAAAGCCTGTCTTCTTTCCTTGCCCCTTCTCCTTCTCCCAAGCAAATAATGTTTCCACTTAGCGTCAAAGATTAAAAGCGTAAAATAACCCTGTCTAAATATTATTAATATATAATAATTTTTTTAAAACATATTTTCGAACTGTACTGTATAATGAATGGACCAATCACATGCCACAATATTAGTTACTACTTTCATCTGTCTCTTGGATGGAATGCAAAACACTGACTAATATGTATATCCGATTTTTGCTTGATTACATGCAGATTAAAACTGGATTTTATGTTTTATGACATCCAGTTGCAAGATTAATATTCTAATATTCTAGTATATTATATTGTCGTATATATAAGATGGATACACAATTCGCGAAAAATGCATTAAATTATGGATACTGTATCCCCTTTTAACGCTTTTCGTCATGTAACATATAGACAATGTAATGCAAAACGGAACAGTTATTTCTAAACATGTTGTAAAAACTGGCGATAGGATTGTTGTGCGGATAATGCCTGTGCACACACCCCGGCAGCCAGCACACACACACACGCCCTTATAAGGTGTAAGATTTTTCCTTCGGGTTTCTTTGGAGCAAAGACAATGAACAGAAATGAATGAACCCCGCCTTGGGATTGAAATCCCATTATTATTATTATTATTAATTATAACCCCCCCCCCCCCACTCCCAACACCACAGATTGCTTCTCAAGGTCTTATCTCGTCGTTTCAAACACACACGAAAAAAACAAGCTCTCTCTACCCTGTAGACAACAACCTACCTGTAACACATTCTGACTGGAGAGGACAAGGGGGGAGCAAATCCCACCATCACTTCAACCCCACCCCACCTTACCCCACGCCATCCAATGCCTTTGTGTTGCAAGTTTCAACACAGCAACTTACCAAACACTGTTAGAGCCATTCCTTCTTCTTGCCCTCCTTTCCTTCCTTCCCTCCTTCCACTGTAGGGCACTGATTCACACCCTCTCTCTTTCTCGTTCTGTGTTTAATTCTTCCTCTTTCTATCTCTCTCTCTCCCTCTCTCCCCCTCTCTTCGCTGTCTTCTTTCAGTCACCAGCGTACCTCAACCCTTCATTGCTTTCGTCTACGAAAAACGGGTCAGGGAGGGAGGAGGGATGGCTGGGGGGGGAGGGGGGGGGCGGGGGGGGAAGGAAGGGGAGGGGGAGAGGGTTGGAATTAAATGGAATTGAGTCTCTATTCAAATTGGAATCAACGTTTTTTTTAAATAAAGGTATATTTATACAATCTATTTTTTTTAATACATTTTAATATATTTTATATTATATTAAAAAGGGGAAATCGCCTGAACTTATCGACTAACAAAAATAATAATAAATAATAAAATAAATATAAATAAATCACCACACAGGGTAGTTAGTCTAGGCGAGATGGATTTTTTTAAATATAGGTGTAGGTATATATTGGAGAGAGATGTGTGTGTGGAGGGAGAGAATGGGGGGGGGGGGGGGGGGGGATGGTGGGGAGAGAGACAGAGGGATGGGGACAGAGAGAAGGATGGGGAGAGTGGGTGGGGGGGGAGAGAGAGAGGGAAGGGAGGGGGTGGGGAAGAGGGAGGGACAGAGAGAGAGGGGGAGGGACAGAGAGGGAAGAGAGGGTGGAGGGAGGGAGAGAAAGAGAGGGGGAAGAAAGGAAGGAGAGACAGAGAGTGAGAGAGGCCGGGCGGCGACTTCACCTCACGCCTCATCCTCCCGGCTCAGGGCCGCCATTACTGCTTCAGCACGTGACCAGCCTCAACGGCTGGAGCCCCCCCCCCCCCCCCCGAGGAGCCGTGACCATAGCAACCAGCCTCCCTCCCGGGCGGAGGGAGGGGGAGCCGTGACCATAGCAACCAGCTCCCCCCCACCCCCACAGCATCAGACTTTCATCCCCTCTCATCCCTTTCTCCCTCCCTCACACACACTGCTCCCTGTCCAAGCCGTGCACACTGTGTCTGTGTGTTGCATACATTTGAATCTGAGAGTGTATATGTATATGTGTACATGTCTGTTGTGCATCTGTGTGTGTGTGTGTGTGTGTATGTATATGTATGTATGTGTGTGCATGTATGTATATGTGCATCTGTGTGTATGTATGTATATGGGCACCTGGATGTATGTATGTGTATCTATGCAGGTGTATGTGTGTGTATGTGAAACTGTTTGTGTGTGTGTATGCATGTGGATGTGTGTGTGCATGTGTGTGGATGTGCATTAATAAGGTACTCATTGTAATTTTTATTGTAAATCCTTATTTGTGTGGTGGTTAGCTCAGCACACGCAGCGACCCATCACCGTGATTAAGAATATCCAAACCACACTGAGAATCCCATGCATCCCATCTGTACATGGAGATTCCTAAGATATTTGTTGGCGGTGGAATGCGCACTCTCTCCCCGGAGAGATGCGTTTGAGGTAATCCCACCTACCTTCTGTTCGTGGAAAGATGGGAGAAATCCCACATGAATAAGACTGTTTCGAATCCAGGCAGGTCAGGGCGAAACCTTGGGCAAGTTTCCTTACTACACACGCCTAATAATAATCCTTAAAAAAAAAGGATTAAAAAAATTGGTCATTTCAATGCACGACTGTTTGTGGGGACTCTGCTGTGCGCAAGTGGCTGCCGCGTTTCGCCCACAAATATACAGTCAATTCACTTTATACTATATTCTGAGAAGCATTTTGAGACGTCTAAAAGATGTGAAAAGCTCTACTGTTTATCAAATGCAGGGATTATTATAAACTGGGGAGAACAGAAAGAAAAACTGCTCAAGCCACAATGTATCATTTGTATCATATCGTCATTTCAGAGATCTCCGTCCCTCGAGACTGGAACACAAGTGTCCTGCTTGGCATGTTGTTGCCAACCCTAGATATTTATTTAAAAAAACATCCTGAAGCTAAAAGGTTCACACACAAAGACTTATTTACTCTGGCAATTTCTATTTATTTAAACAAATTACAGTCTCTGAAACAGTAAACTAATGACACCAGCAGCAAGAGACACATTGCTTTGTTAACAGAATTGTCATTTTACCTGTAAATGCACCGGAGCACCAAGGATTAATGACGCCTTTCTTTGCCTTAATTCTCACCTTAATTATCTCGTTAGCTCCCGGTGATATTAAAAGTAAACAAAATATTGTTGTGGGAATTGGTGTAGGTGAAAAATAGTGAAATCACCCAACCATTAGTAATATAAAACAAGGGATACGTGAGTGGGACTAAGTTGGCTCCAAGGTGAGCTACTTGGTAACAGAATGTCAAAATCAAGACACCCCTCAGTAAGTATAATAATAATGATAATCCTTACATTTGATATCGCGCTTTTCACATCTTCTAAATGTCTCAAAGAATATACTGTAAATTTGTGGGCGAGATACAGCAACCAACAGCAGTGTCCCACAGACAGTCATGGATTGACATGGCCAATTTCTTACTATTTTTTTTCAAGGGATTATTATCAGCCGTGCAGTGTAAGGAAACTTGCCCAAGGATTCACCCTGCCTGGATTCAAACCCAGATCTCTTGCTCTTAAGTCGAGTGCTCCTACCACTGAGCTACAAGACTCCATAGAAATATAGAATGATAATAATAATCCTTGCAATAAACAAATGGCAAAATTACTACAGGATGTTCTGGTGAAAGATCATTGACCTGAAACGTTAACTCACATTCTTCTCTCCATAGATGTTGCCTGACCTGCCAGTGTTCCCAATGACTTCTGTTTTTTATTTTATAATAATCCTCACATTTGGTATAGCGCCTTTCATGTTAGGAGGATAAATCTGTTAGCGGTTATTACAATTTAGTCCTTGCAATTGGGTTTGCAGGAATAAATCCAATTATATCAGGATTGTCTTTATGTCACCTGCTCTGTTCACCCCCTTATGATCCTCACGGGCATTTCTTTATTCTGTTCCTATAATCCCTCTTCCCATTCAAGGACATGTACCTTCACATCAGGAGCTCAACAATATTAAACATTGAACACTGTGTTCCCCAGTACCTCCCCAAGGCAAGATACTATCTCCAGAGGTGATTTTGCCTTAGTTGGGAAACAAACATCTGAGAGAAATTCTTCAAACATTGGATTGCCCTAGCAAAATGAGTCTGTTATTACAATTTAGTATAAACCCAGTTGCAATATTAAGTGACGCTATTCCCACGGCACCAATGCAGTGAACAAATTTGATGAAACCACTTAGCAGAATACAGTACTGGCAGCCCAGTTTGAAATATTGTACTGTATACAGATACTGTACTGTATTGCAGATTATGTCCACCACTTTCTATACCTGAAAGCTATTGTCGCGGTTGAGAATGAGGCAATACTGCATTCATTACAATGTGCTTCAGACAGGAAAATTTTAAGATTGTGGGAATAGAACAATTTCAGATGACAGCAGGAATCAATGTGACGCTACTTCCAGAATGTAAGAAAAACAGAATGATACTGACTGTTCTCGCCATTCAATTTGAAATGAATTCTGTAAGTCCTGCACACAAATAGACAGACACGTTGGAGTCTAAATTGTGGCCATCCCTCATTGGAGTCATTAATAATACCCTGATAGATAAATGGAAAATATCCTTTGAAACAATTCATTGGAAATTCATTGCTGAATATTAAAGAGTACAGCAGATGGAATCTTGAAAAATAAGTTCCAGCGGCAATAGCATTTACACACCCAAGCAGCACAATTCAAATATTCTCCAAATCAACCCTAATAAACATGATAGAAAATAATTGCCTGATTTCATATTTTCTTTAATGTAATTTTTGATCCATCCCTCGGATTACCCCCAGAATATAATGACCGAAATACATTCACATTGCTTAATAGTTTTCAATTCCCCACCGATTCACTGGAGGGAGCCGTAGCCTTTTCGTCTACAGCATCAGAATGAGAAAAAACAGCTGAACAGCTATCATGATAGCTGTGATACAGCACATACAAAACCAGAGTAACTTACGGTGTTATTTTTTAGCGACAAAGAAAACTTTAACTGTAAAACAACAACAACTTGCACTTATATGGAGCTCCTGTAGCTCAGTGGTTAGAGCACTCGCTTTACAAGCATGAGACCGGTTTTCGAATCCAGGCAGATCAGGGCGAAACCTTGGGGAAGTTTCCTTACTCCACATGCCTAATAATAATCCGTCCATAAAAACACAATAATAAAAATGGGTCATTTTTAATCCACGCCTGTTTGTGGGATACTGCTGTGCGCAACTGGCTATTGCATTTCACCCACAAATATACAGTCAATTCACTTTATAGTATATTCTGTGAAGCGCTTTGAGATCAAATGCAAGGATTATACAGCACCCTCCACAAGGGTAGCGTCTCAGAGTGCTTAAAAGCTGATTGATTTAGCAAAAGTCATTTTGTGAAATCTAAATAATATTTCACATTTCAATTATGTGTCAAATAAATGACATCAAGGGCACTGTTCATATTCACTATCTGGTCCAAGGGAAAAAACAACAAAATGTTTTAGTTTCAAGCAGAAGGTTTCTAATAATATACAGAGTTTAAATGATTCCCATATATTTAAAGAATATATGAATGATAAGCACATCAAATTATTAACAAAAGCTCTTCAATGCTTAAAAATTGCAACTGATATTGCAACTAAAATATACGTTTTAGGTTTATTTTGAAGTGTTTCTGTTATTTATTTTTAAAGTTTATAGAGCATTTCTGCACTGCAAAATCACTTAATAGACAATACACTATTAACACAAATAGAAATTACCCCAATGTGTGGTACAAGTAAAAGCAACAGTGTTGTAATTCTCACACCCCTGATAATAATTTTTAAAATGGGAGTCAAATAATAACATTCCTTTCATTGCAATCATTTAACTTTTAAATACAAGTCTCTTCTGTAGAGTAGCAGTTGTGCAAACACAGGACATTCATCACACAGCAGTTTTCTTGTCTGTCTTCTATGTGCCAATTTTCCTCGTGAAAATAATGCATCTTTCAGAATGGAACTTCATATAAGCACTTTAAATTAATTTTAGTCTGAAGCATGCATTTTAAAAAAGACAGGAGATATTTTACTGTGATAGCTTCTCAGCAGATTAGAGTTCTAGAATCCAAGAACATATTCCCTGACAGACTTAATGATTTTAAAGGTCACTGGTTAAAAACTTAGGAAGCTTTTTCTCTGTTTTATCATTAACTTAGTAAAAGGTCATTTCACAAAAAAAAATATATGGCGCATCACTTACTACATCCAATTTTGCCACACTCTAAAACATTTTGCTACCTGAGTTAATTATGTTGCCCAAGGTAATTTTATATTAAATATTGTTGCCGAGGGTAATTTTCTCTCTCTTTATTGTCCAATATGAATAATCACATGGGAACAAAGGCAAGATTTTTAAAGTTATTTCTTGCACATTTTTTAAAATGTGCAGGAAATAACATCTTATGATTATTTTAAATTTTCTAAAATTTGGTCCATTACAACAATAAAATTACATTTATAGAGCGCCTTTCACGTCAGGAGGAAATCCCAATTACAATCGTATGCTAATGATACAAATGCATTTTACAGGTGTAAATTGTCATCCAGCCTGGAATCTCAATTTACCCGCTGTGATTATTTGTGTGATTCATAGTCACTGATAGTAGCTCAAGCATACATAGTCACATACACACACATAAAATTAGACATACACATGCTCGTAGAATCATAAAAAATTTCAACAAAGATGAAGGTCATTCAGCCTTTGCGCCTCTGCCAACTTTTGGTTTAGTCCCACTCCCCTGTCTTTTCTCAAATCCTATTATACTTGTCAATTATTATCAAATGTTTTGTCAACTTAACTATTAAAAACGACAGTATTATGGATTCTATTCCATGCACAGTTTTAGGAAGAGCATTCCGTGTCCTCGGAACCCTATGTGTAAAGAAAATCGAACCTTTTCCTTTGTTTTAATTATACAAGTGTGTACACTTTCAAAACGTTTTCTAAACTCTTCAAACATATTGGATTCACACTCTATAGGGAACTCTTAAGATAAGGACACTCAAAAACTCAGAAGGATAGAATCAATATGGATCTAAATCAAGTTCAGTCAGTCTCATCCATTTTAATTACTAATAATAATATTGACTAATAATAATTGTGGATTACATGATATTTTTGAAATAACACAAGCCACAGTGCAACCCAAGACCTGGTAGTGAATCATCATGTTTCTGTCCTTGAGCCAAATAAAGATGGCAGGAATAAGCACTCCAATTGAAAGGCCGGCTATTAAGAAGCAAATTTCTTTTGAAATTAAACTTGGAAACCCCAAATTGTAGTCTTAAAAAAAAATTGTGTTTTTGGAGAGCCTGACAATTTTTGACACATTCATTATTAATGAGTTTTAACAAGCGCTTTACTACCACAGTTTTTACTACCACGGACTTCTTGCTCAAATCACGAACTATTGTATTTATATTCAAGTGGGGTTGGTTAAATACTGGAATTCTACACATGCATCCATCATCTACTCAGCACAGAGAATCATGCTTCTAAACATTGTACACATGGAACGTGATTTGCTGCTCATAAAATGGCACATTGGTTACAGTAATTGGAATTCTAGATTGTTTTCAGGCACAGAAGACCTTTCCGCCCATAACAGTACCTTTTCTGGTGATCGACTGAATGGCTTGCTTGGTATAATGGTTCTTCTACAACAGAACCACAAAGATAAAAGAATCCATGCCATTGGAACGCCAAGCTGAAAGAGATCCAAATTTCACTTGTAATGTTTAAGAAATAGATGTTATGGTTGATTAGTGTGGTTTGGAAAAGATGCCGTGCAGCCCTGATGTCTGCAATGAAATGAAGAATCATTGTGATGTTATCTCAATGTCTGTTGGCGTTGGCAATTCTCCAAAAATTTCAGATAATTCCTTTTACTCAAAACCCTTTTTTTAAAAAAAACAGTGAAACAACAGGCAATCAGGGGAAGATCTGATTTATGGGTAAGAAAGTTATTCAATAGAACAAACTAAAATGCTGTCTGAAACGTTTGTTTGGTAACCAACTAAACTCCTCTTGCTTATCCAATGTGGATCTTTTGACCACAGTGGTGTTGTCACTGTGGAAATTTTATAAATATTTTGGATGAAATGAAAAAAAATTCACAATACTGTACCTGTATTTTGTACATTTAGATTTCCAATAAGCTATCCTGTCAGTCAAATGGTCTGTTACTGTAATTGACTACAGAAAAAAAGGGTTTTCACCTTATGCATATAGGAAAACACCAAAGATTCATGGCACACTCACTGACCCTGTGAAAAACACCAGAAAAGTATAAATACTAAGCTTATTTCAGGAAATGAATGTATTTATATTTAAAAATATGGGAACAAATTTTAAAAAGTATGAGTCACTCTGGTGTCTTTGTTTTCTAATCCTGCAAAAACTTGCAAACTGTGTTTTTTTTTAAGGAAGTGCACATTCACATAGAGGAACTTTATGCACCAATAAAATAAATCAAACAATCTGAGTAATTTGCAATGTTTTTTTTGAAACAATCCACGACTGTTTGTGGGACATTAAGCAAGAAATCTGTTCAAACCTTGTTTCGCAGAAAGTGTACCAAGTTCCCCATATGTTTTTGTGTAATTTCATATAAAACATTTGATAAGTTTCAACACAGTGGTCAAGAAAAAAGTATTTTCTAGTTTTTAGTTTCACGTTCTTCATAGACCCCAGCAGGTTTTAAACGTAGTTCTATAAATAATGTAATTAACACTTATTTTTTCCTAGAAAAATTTACAGTTTACTGCATAATGTATTTGCATTAAACATGCATTCTAGCAAATGAAACAATGTAACAATACAAAAAGTTTAATCAATATAAAACACTCAATAGTACTCTAATATTAGATAAGCAGCAAAAATAAAATAACATTGACGCTTTCATACCATCTAAAGTAAATGTTATATTGTGGAAGTATTATGAAAACATTTTTACGACTTTATTGTCTACAGTTTCGTACCAGAAATCCAAAAGGTCATCTGGATTAATAGTAATAGTAAAAAAAATTGTAAGGGAAAGCTGGGAAATATTTTCCTGCCAGTAAAACTGTCCTTCCTGCAACACAGGAGATTAAGTAAACTGGTCCTCCATTATTGCGGAGTAATGTATCAAACCGCGTCTTGGAAACATTACCTTACAGCAGGGGTTGGCACTCTGTAACACATGTGGGGTCTGTGTGACAAGACATTTCAACAGCAGGAAATAACTGCCCAGAGATCTCATCATATGTAGAGTTTGATTTGTC
Organism: Hydrolagus colliei; assembly: GCA_035084275.1. NCBI lineage: Eukaryota > Metazoa > Chordata > Chondrichthyes > Chimaeriformes > Chimaeridae > Hydrolagus > Hydrolagus colliei. Next base: position 24,396,798 of record CM068747.1, on the reverse strand, counting down.
ATATCGCTTACTTGCACGTGGCCCACCATAGCGGAAAAAGTGAAAAGGAGACCAGGTAGGAATGCTTGTCTTCTGCTGCCTACAGTTCACATGAAACTGTCTTAGAACATTGACTTTGGAAAGAGAAGGTTCTGTTTAAGAAACCTATTGAATACAATAATTGGCTGAGGTGAGCTTTACCTTATTTAAGGAGGTGGAGTTTTGTAACTCAGTGGTTAGAGCACTCGCCCTACATGCGAGGGACCTGGGTTTGATTCCAGGCAGGTCAGGGCGAAACCTTGGGTAAGTTTCCATAACTCCCCCCGTGCCTGATAATAATCCCTCAAGAAAAACCCCCCAATAATAAATTGGTCATTTCAATCCACAACTGTTTGTGGGACACTGCTATGTGCAATTGGCTGCCGCTTTTCACCCACAAATATACAGTCAATTCACTTTACAATATAATCTGTGAAGTGCTTTGAGATGTCTAGAAGACATGATGAGGTGCTATATCAAATGAAAGGATTATTATTATTATTATTAACCCTAAACACTTGGTAATCTTTGCAAATACAGTACTGAGCATTGTAAATGAGATCAATTCAATCCGTTGATCATTATTCAACGGCAAGCTTCCCATATATGTTTAACTGCAATGACCTTGAAAGCAGAACATAGTAAACAATAAGTGGTCAAAATCACATGGTCCCAACCTCTCCAGTACCTCTCGTCAATCCAAGACTGCATCTGTTCTGCTTCATTGCTGTCTGACATAAGTTATATGACCATTTGCTGGAGGGTAGGAGAGATATTTTGGATACAAACACAGCAAATTGAGCTCAGTTACTCACAATGTGCAAATCAGAATTTCAATTCAACAGTATCACATTTGTGACAGAAATATCCACTGAAATGACAAGTTTTAACATAGGTCAGGCAGAAGGCTGCCTAAGAAAATTACACCATTGAGTTCAAAACAGCAATTAAAATTGAACTGCAATACAGTGAAATGGCTAGGAGTCCTGTAGTTCAGTGTTCAGAGCACTCGTCTTGCAAACGAGAGGACCTGTTTGATTCCCGACAGGGTGAAATGTTAAGCAAGTTTGCTGACTGCACACGCCTCTGTTCAGTTTGCAGTAAGTAGGAACCCGGTTGTAAGTTGACTGGTGGGTTGCTTTTCCGGGGATAATTATCCCTTAAAAACTAATGGGGGGTCACTCAATCTGTTTGTGGGTCTCTACTTTAATGCACAATTACTTGCTTTGTTTCGCTCCAAAATATACAGTCAATTCACTTTACGGTACACTATGTGAAGCATTTTGGGACGTTTCAAAGACATGATAAGGCACCATATCAAATGCAAGGATTATTAAAATTGTTATTTAAAATTACTGATGACAATGGTTGATGTAGTCCAAAACAGTTCTTCTTTACAAATTTAGCTTGTTACAGCTGTTTCCTTCCCTCTCACAAAATGTGCTTATCTGCCGACTACTCCAAGCAGCTGGAGACTGTAGAATTATTTTATATAGTTGTTCATTGAGGACTGCGCAGGCTACAATCTCAAACACAAGCTCGTAATGCAAACACAATTAATATTAATGGCCCAGGTCTCTTAAACCTAAAAAGAGCAGCAGACAAGAGAAACTATCCCATCCCAGCCCTGTCATAGAAGTCAATCACTCGGTTGTACAAGATAACATGTGTTTCACGAAAAGTTCTAGTATTATCTTTATATATTTTTAAAAAATCAATAGATTAACATTATAGTATAGTTCAGAATCTTATTGTTCCATATGTTATAAAGTCATGGGGTGTTTGTGAACTACAAAGCCCAAGGAGATATAATAATTGGAAAGCTAAGGTAATATATCAACGCAAGGTACTAAAAAATTAGGATGCAGTTACTGTTGAGAGGAATCATAGACCAAGGTTAGTAATTAAAATGTCTCCTCAGATGTGCTCTCCCAGTAGGTGGTCTGTATTTGGACAAGCGCCTAAGCAACTGATACTTTTTCCTGCAATATTATATGCAACTGGAGGACATTCCACATTCAACCAAAAGGAAACCGCACTATGAAAATCTATCTTGTTTTTCTCTCAGATAATCTTTCCTTGATTCCTCAGCACTTTCAGACGAACACTTTAATGCAGGTACCCAGAAAACAGCTTGATCCAGTAAATCTGTCTTTTTATTATTCTTGGATGGAGACATTTTGTTCTTGTTTCAGTCCAGTCCAAAGCTTTTCATTTTGACCTGATATTTTCCCTTCCTTCGAGAACTACAGGAAATTTTACCACTGACTTGTGATATGGTGGGGGATTAGTAACTTGGTCCGAACTTCAAGGTGTTAACCAAACTTTCTCAACTATAACTTATTTTGCTAATTTATTGTATTAAACCTTAAATGCAGTATATCTAAGACCTTCAATTGTGTTACACTGTGTTGAAAATTACGCGTCAATAATATATATGCTGCAGCTCCATCATTCATGAAGCCAACTCGTTGAGATGCCTCACAGTACATCACAGAATATACTGTAAAGGATTTGGGGGAATGGTTATCAGTCCAAACTACATGAAGTTCACAACAAAACACTCATATCCATTTCCTGGAAGTTTGCACAAAACCCTTAAAAGAATAAACTGCACAAATGCAAACTGTGTGAGGTCTGTGAAGGTTATTTCCCTCCCCTGAAAATCACAGAGCAGAACCACAAGACTCCCCACTCACCAACAACGACAGCTGTCCATGTGTGACTCTGAGGCTCTCTAATCCCTCTTTTTGTCACCTCTTTTTTCCTTTCATCCTGCTGATTTGTTTTACTGTACACTAATGTACTAACTGTTTGCAGGAGGCAATAGCAGAAATCTATTATTTATAGGATATTACTTCTGCAGCCATCATTTCACATTTACTTCAGATATTTATGTGGTAAACGTTATATATGAAGTCCTGTAGCTCTGTGGTTAGAGCACTCGCCTTACAATCGTGAGACCTGTGTTCGAATCCAGGCAGGTCAGGGTGAAGCGTTGCACAAGTTTCCTTTCTCCACATACCTAATGATAATCCCTCCACAACAAACCACAAAAATATAATAGGTCATTTCAATCCACGACTGTTTGTGGAACATTGCTATGCACAATTGGCTTCCGCATTTTGCCCATAAGTATACAGTCAATTCACTTTATAGTATTGTATATTCTGTGAAGCGCTTTGAGATGTCTAGAAGACGTAAAAAGCACTATATCAAATTCAAGGATTATTATTATACTTAAACTTGCATGCTAATAAACATTTTACTGATCACTCACTTTCGACATTTTTGTTAGCACTCATTACAATGAAGGTTGGACTATTATATGTCTATGACGACACATAAAATAGCATGTCACATGTCACATTTACCCGAGAAATAAAGGCAAGTTAAATTTCAATTTCAAGTGCAAAAAGGGTCAAAAGCTGAAAACACTTTGAAACTGTTATCATTTTTTAACCAATTTTTTTCCACATTTGTAGAGCCTTATTATGTCAAAATGCTTCAAAGCTTTTTCCCAAGTAATTACTGTTAAGTGTACACAAACACCTACAAAATGATTTTGGCCAGCAAAGTCCCACAAACAGCCGTTAAGGTGAATGATCAATTAACCTAGAGGACAATTGACCAGGACAGCAGAAGAAATTCCCTTCTCTATTCAAATAGTGTTGAGGGATCTTTAACAGTTACTAAGGGAACATGTTCATCACACAGCATGCAGAGACCGCAGGCTTCGCTGTAGACTGGCTCCACACCAACTGGTTTACATTTCTCCTAATCTCTCCTCTTTATAAAACCACTCAACATCATTCATCATCCTTTTGCTGGGAGGATGACAAAGTGGCAGATTTCTTCAAGGCTTTTTCTGAGCAATGCGCCATCATGTTTAGCCCCCAGCAGGCATGCAGAGAGAGTCTGGCATTAAAGCATTGAAAAGACTTAAGTCTGGGACTGACATTGATAATACTTGTAATATGTCCCTTGCATAAGTCCTATTCACAGAGCAATTAAAATTACCAACATCCTGGGTTAATTCTCTAGTTCTGCCCCCAGGATGTCTGTAAAACAACCCAGTACTTAGGCTGGAAAATCGACTACAGTAGTAATGTGGTCTAATGTTGGTGAGGTAATTATTAGTGTTTTGACTGGCTGCAGGATTGTGAAAAAAAATTAATGGTTTAGGTTGCACGTTTTTAAAAAAAACCTGGTGGGCAGTGTGGTTTGAATATACTTAAACATGGTAAATATGGTTTTCCAATGTGTTAGACACCTGGCTGTCAAAACAGAATAGGATCAGGCAGATAACGTACCAAAATAGAATCACTAAATCTGCAACAGAGATAAGTTCTTCAGAGCTAGGCTTCATCCAGAAAAAACATGAAACATAAACTTGACTCGCCCCAGACATGTGTTTAGTTGATCGAAGCCTGTCTTGAACAGGCAGGAAGGACATAAAAGTGAATTAATTATACCAAAAATAACGGTTTCATTTTGTATCAAGTGTTCCAAAAATCAGTGGATCAAAAATTTGAACTAACTTTGCATTTGTATTTATTTGTTCAACATCTTATTGAGGCCAAGTTCACATTGCAGTACACTATAAACACCGTTACAATGATTGTACAGGGTGCTTAGGAATCTGGAACATTGAGATATGCTATTTGTACCATTTTATGTGTGAAATTATTTGATTTTCCCAGGAGACATGCTGTTCAGATTGCAACAGTGGCTTTCAGGGAATATTATTTGAGTATGGTATCTGCCTGACTTATTTTGTTTTGGCTGCCAAGTGTCTGACACAAATGAAAACCCGTCAACACGTATAAGAGTATCCAAACCACCTTGGGGCTTTGGCTTCGAATGAACAGGAATTAAGTGCGACAAATCCCTGTCCCCCACTGGTCTTCTCCTCCAAATCCTGCCAATGATCCAGTCTGGCTGTGCTGTCATCAGCGGTGCCTTTGAATACCGTGGACCAGCCTGGCTCAGAAACCGGACAACTGGGACCACCACAGAGGGGCTGGGACACCACAGAGTGGCTGGCTCAATTCCAACATTCCTTTGCCAAACATGTCACCGTGGAGGCAGTTCAGCTCTAAGGAGATCCTGCTCCAAGGAGATTCTCCGCCCCCACCCCCACCCACAGAGGATAGTCCTGATTCTATTGATTCTTTGGTATTAGTTAATTTCTTTCAGTGTCCAAGGTATAAATATATATGTGAGGTCCTTGGTGAACCCTGGGATGTTATTTACAGAATTTCCTGTTTGCTTTGTTGTTAACTAGTAAAATGATGCAAGTCCCTGTTTTCAGAAACTGTTTGCCAGGAAGCATAATTTTCTAAATACAATGTGTATTATTATAACACCTTACCTTGTTAAAATGCCTCAAATTATTGTTAAGGATCATAGTTAAATTTCCTGATACATTGTAAATGTAACATTTGTGTGGACCCCTTAAACAGGGCAGCATCCCAGAGCTCTTGAAATATCCCAATAGTTCTTGACACTGTTCAAAAGTAAGATAGGCAATGTTATTCCCTCAAGGCTCCAGCACTACAGATTCTCCTCAATCTTTGGACACATTTAATAAATGAATGACTTGCCACAGAGAGTCCTCCATTTACAAACTTTGGACAATGATTTGAAAGAAGGACGAAGGTAGAGGAAAATTCAGTGAAGCCAATTGCAATATGTGTGTATACTGAAGAAATATTCCAAACCACAGCAATCCATTAGGCAAGAAGAACTAAAACTTTAAAAGAAAAAATCTTTTTGTGTGTTTATGTCTTAAACTTGCCACCTACATTACATTTCAACTAAAAGCAAACATTGACCATGTGCGTCATGCTCTTTGGCAAATCACAGCCATAAAAGTTGATGCTGAAAATAGGTTGATCTGGATGTAATCCAATCTAAACCGATCAGTACAGGATGACACGGGATTAAATCCAAAAGAAAAAAAACTGGCTCCTTTTCAGAGAGCACTGTGAAGTGTACTAAACTGTGAAGTGTACTATACTAAACATTGGTATAAAAGTGCAGAATTTGATAGTGGGTTCAAGTTGTACAAACTTGAGTTCATGCTCTCGACTGCTGGACTAACTCTTTGTGGCTGGAGGTGCCTTCCTTTGCAATGAGACAGTAAACCGAGGTTCCATCAGTCCTGGTTTAAAGAACTAGTGACTTGGTTTGAAAGGAGAAGGTAGTTTCTCTCGGTGTCCTGGCCAGCAATCCTTTGGCTAAATTGATTTTTCACCTTTTGATTGTTTATGGGATATCAGTTTGTGCAAATTTGCTGGCACACTGGCCTACAAATACACGGTTACTACACTTAGCAGCAGAGGGGAGTTACTGATGAAGCATTTGGAGAGGTTTCTATCTAATGCAGCGCTATTTCAAATGAGAGGATTATTATTTTTGTAGCTTATGATGAAAAAAGAGAGCAAAAAAAGTGAGACTCTTGTAGACAGTAAAGCTTAGATAGCCTTCTGGTTCTGCAATGGGGTTTTTCTGAAGAACAAATCTATTTATTAGTCAGTGCATAAAAGCAAGGAGACGCAAGAAAATAAAGCAGGACAATCAACATTTTGAGATCATCACTTCTGAAAGGTAACCCATTCTTTCTCATTTTCATGTAAATACTACTACAGTACCACAAATAGTAAACCTTGCATTTGATATAGCGCCTTTTCGTTCCTTTGAGACGTCTCAAAGCGTTTATATTGCAGGATATACTAGAAAATGAATTGACTGAGTATTGTGTGGGTGAAACATATACATTACTATTATATATTGATAAATAAACAAATAAATGATTTTTCATGAACAATATCAATAAATCAACAAATAAATAAGAGATTTGGGGACAATCAAACATTAAAATTGGGGGACCCCCACCACACCCACTGCCTTTTCACATTTCAACGCCTAGTCATTTTATCTCATTCCCACACAAATTCCATCTGGAAAGTTGGTGTCTGTCTGTTTAGAACTTTTATTGGTGCGAGACTAGTTGGCACCAGTGTCAAATCGCCTTGTCAGATACCCTGCAAGAGGAGAGAGAGCCTGGGAAAGCTCTGAGTCTGCGGTAAGCAGGGCAGACTGACATGGAGAGAGAGACACACACACACACACAGTCTGTGCACATTTCTTTGGTCTCTGCTTCCAAAGCGACAGACTAGCACAAGACCCACACTGTTCTACAGTATCATTTACCACACAGTGTTAATAAACTTGAAATGAATGATGGATAATTAAAAATAAACACAAACTGATGGGTCATTTTTGCACCAATTTACCTAAACCTGCCAAGGTCCCAACTCTAACTCTCATTAGGAATGGAAATCGAATTATTAAATTAACAGGATTTCTTTTAAAAAATGATTTATTTTATTGTGTTTATCCAAAAGAAATTGAAAACAAAACACTCCACAATGTTTTCAGACTCAGGTGAGAATTTCCTTTAAAGAGCGTCAAGTCTTTTTCTTGGGATACAGTAGTTATTATAGATCCGAGGATTACTCTAGTTATTTATTTAGCTGTGAAGTAACAGGGGGGATGTGAGCTAGTCTGCAAGTGGAAAACCTACCTAGAAACATGTCAGTCTTTCCGTTTGTCACTTGTCGTTAAAGGGGAAAAGCCATCAGACAAACGAAAGAGAGGGAGAGAGAGAAACATCTAAATTACAGCATGTCTAACGAAACATTGCAGGGGGAAATTCTGTGTTATATTGTTATGTTATGTTATGACAAATAGGAAATGGAGTGGGGGAGGGAGGTGGGGACTGGGAAAGTCTGCAACATTCAAGTATCTTGAAAGTGGTGAACTATTCTGCTCTGCGAGTTTGGAAATCCTTCACCCATATTGAGTTGCTGGTGCTTGACTGACTTTTTTGTACCAGAGAAATCAATGGCAAAGTCAATGCTGTTGTGGTTTATCTTTCTGAGTAGCTTGAAGGAGGCAATGCCTTCGTTTTGTCCAGATGTGTGTGAATGCCACGACGGGACGATGATTTGTGCCAACAGGGGGTTGAAGTTAGTGCCTCCAGCACCGCAAGGGTTGAGCTCAACAGCTCGGGCTCTCAGTTTAGGGGGCAATTTTCTCACCAGCCTTTCTCCTGAGGATTTCCTCACCTACCCTCACCTGAAGGAGCTGGGTTTGCAGTACAATTCCATCCAGACAATCTCTTCCCAAACCTTTGTGCCTCTCACAGAACTGAAAGAACTCTACTTGGGGAATAACTTGCTTTCTAGTCTGGGGAACAAGACATTCATTGGGCTTGAGAGCATCCAACTGCTGGATCTCAATCACAACCGTCTAAGGCATGTTTCGAGGGACACCTTTTATGGCTTGAACAGTTTGATCAAACTGCGGATGGACGGAAACCTCCTCTCGGCCATACCAGATGGGACTTTCTCTACTCTGGGGAATTTGGGCTATTTGCACTTGGAAAAGAATAATTTATTCTCACTGTGGAGGAATCCCTTCAGAGGACTGGGCAGACTGCGTTACTTGAACCTGTCCAAAAACAACATCAGCCTGGTCAGTGGCAACCAGTTCAGACACTTGAAGTCCCTCTCTGAGCTGCAACTGTCTGAGAATAACATCTTCTCTCTAAGGGAAGGAGATTTTCGGTGGCTAACACAGCTGACCACACTTGCTCTCAGCAACAACAAGATATCTGAGCTCAACCAGCACACATTCCAGGGGCTGACAAAGCTCAGGTCACTGTCCCTGGACAGGAACAACATCAGTGTGATCCCCCAGCATCTCTTCAGCACGGTCAAGCAGATAGAACACATTGACTTGAGCAGAAACTCCATCAGTGAAGTGCACAGCTCAGCCTTTGGTGAGTTACAGTTTCTCAGCAGCTTAAACTTAAAGAGAAATGCCTTAAAGGTCTTGGATCCTGAGGTCTTGGCTGCTGCTGGTGGTGGTTTGTATAATGTGGACCTGAGCGATAACCCTTGGGAATGTGACTGTCACCTGAAGGGTTTGAAGGACTGGATCCATGAGGCTGTCAAAGGGCATAAACTCCTGACTGTGTTCATTCGTTGTGACAGTCCCCAAAACCTAATAGGAAGGTACCTGGATCTCCTAAGTGACCAGGATCTGATTAACTCAGGTGGAGAATGTCCTACCCAGTCCACCCAGCCCACCTCCCCATCAGTGACAACCTCTCAGGCAACAAAAATAGCCCAGGATACAAATGTGACTGATTCACCCCAACCAGAGCACACCAGCTCTCTCCTTCCAGGCACTTTTGTGATGGGAAGTGGGAGCCAAGTGGAAGGGCAGGGGCTGGGGAATGTGCAGGTCACCCTCACCCTCACCCCACAGAGAAAAGGGATCTCAGATAGCAAAAGATCAAAAGCCACAATGAGACCAAGTGCTCAGCAGATCTCAACGGCCATGGTCAACATCAACTACGCTCACCAACGCATCTTTCCTCTGGCAGAGGTCCCACTGCTGACCCCCACTGACCCCTGCCACTTCAACCGACTTTCCATCACGAACCTCTCCGCCCAGCAAGTCACCACTTCCTCGGCCACCCTTATCTGGGACCTGGAGTACGACCGAACGGGTGTCAGCTTCAGAATCATGTACAATCGGTTCGACCGGGAGAGCAAAAGGTTCAGTCGCTACGTTTACGTCAAGGGGGAAACCAATCAATACACTTTGCAGGACCTCCATCCATCGGTCCCTTACTTGATCTGTTTGGAGAGTGTGGTGGACATGGAAACCTGTGAGATGGTCTCCAGGGAGCACTGTTTGGGGATTCTAACCAAAGCCCAGGACATCTTCCCTCCTGTGGACACACTCAGCCTGATATTGTACGTCACAGCTGCTAACGGTGCAGTGTTAGTGTTGGTCCTGCTTCTTCTGATCTGTGCATTTGCGGTGAAGCACATTGGACGCAGAAAAGCGGACAAAGCACCCAGGTCAAGATATTGCTCTGGCAGGAAGAGTAACTGTGCTGTGTGCTCTGGGATGGCCTCCCAATACAACCCAAGTTACCACAGCACCAACTCTAGGACAGTCACATCCCAGCCCAACTGCGCAGATTGCCTGGAGCCACCACGGGAAGACTGAGTGCATCCATCGCAGGACCTCCTTCAATACTTGACTCTGTTACAGACACATTATTTGGACACAATAATAATAACAATCCTTGCATTTTATGTAGCACTTTATCACATCATTGAGATTTCTCAAACGTTTCACTGAATTGAATCGACTGTGAAGTGGATTGACCGTGTATTTTGTGGGCAAAACGTGGGCAGGTAATCACTTTTTTTTTGAACGAACGAACAAATGAAAGAAAACACAACAAAGACCTTTTCCAAGTGCTTCTCAGACCTTCTTAAAGTAAACTTTGCAGAAATCAAGCAGGCTGGAAGGGATCTGCAAACCTTTTGTTGTCGTTATACAATGTAATTCTTCTAGACCATGTGGGCAATATAAAAAAGTTATTAAATGAAACATTAAATGTTATTAAATGTTGATTGAAAGTATGAAATGCACAAAGGTTATTATGTGACAGTACACTTCAGTAATGTAACAGACAAATTAATGTTTTATTTTGAAATAAACCAATGCTTTATTTTCAGTTATACATTATTGATTATTGTAGTATGATTTTTTAAACCTATTTTACCTCCTGACGTGAAAGGCGTTATACAAATGTAATTTTGTTGTTGTTGTTGAATGCACTTTTGATGCACTTTAGATATAATTTCTCAGATAGAATAACATTAAATAGGGTATCCGACCTCACTCATTCGTGACAGTAATAAGCAATACTTGAGCGAGAAGAATAATAGTCAGTGTTTTAGCTGCTGGATAGTTTTTAATGTAAGTTTGTGTTATTTTACTTTGCTTTGCTTTCTTTTCCAATCCAGCATGGTTAGATATTACCCTTTTAAAAATGGTTTACTTTAATGATACATTGTCATGTATCTTTGTAGCTGCACACTGTAAATAAACATTAATAGATAATATAAGCAGTGACTTGTTACATCAAAAAGTGTACAAATCTAACATGAAAATTTTAGAATTCTCTAACATTTTCTCTATTTAAATATAAATTGAGTTTAAAATCGCATCCTTATTATTAACACTTAACTGTAAATTCCCCCAAACCATTCATATAAAAGTGTCTATATGCTCTTGTACCAAGCAGAATCCAGTGATCTAAACGGAAAAAATGTCGCCCATTTTAACTCAAATGAAAGATGTTGCAACACTTAATAAACTGCAGCATTACAAGTGACAAAATCTGTCACTCTGGTTAAAGGACTCCTCTTATAAGCAAGAGACCTGGGTTCATTTCCAGGCAGGGCGAAACCTTGGGCGAGTTTCCTTACTCCACACGCCCAATAATAATCCTTCAAAAAAAAATTGGTAATTTCAATCCACGACTGTTTGTGGGACACTGCTGTGTGCAATTGGCTGCTGTATTTCACCCACATGTGTACGGTTAAATTCACTTTACAGTACATTCTCTGAACCGTTTTGAGACATCTAGAAGACATGAAAAGCACTACATCAAATGCAAGGATTATTATTATTATATTAAAGAATTACAAAAAAAATTCTTCTGAGGAACAACAACACAGAATACTCAAGAACTAAATGGATTGACTGGAATCAGTCAGATTTCTGACATTGTGAAGAACAGCATCAGACTTCAACTTCAGTTAGTTCATTTGTTTCTATACATGTGGCGAAGGCCACTAGATGGCACTTTCTGCCCAAAAAACATAAGCATTCGGTTATATGGTGATTGTGATGATGAAACTTTGTAAGTGAATTTCGCATGACCAAGTTTCTGAGTTCTATTCCTATTCTGTTCAATACTTGTGAGGAGAAAAAAAACAATCACAATGTTGCTCAACACTCTACAAGAGAATTCTATTATATTACAAGAGATCATTATCCAGACCATTTTGTGTAAGGCGTCAGCCAAATACTCAGCTGTATGTACTGTATATACGTTCTGCCCAAAATATATTCAGACCCATATAAAAAAGAATTTTTAATTTTTTTTTATTAAAGGTATTGAGAAACCTTTTTCTGTGCGCTCTGCAAAATATAAACCTTGTATAGCGTTATCTGAAACTAAAGCATTGATACCAAAGGTACAATTCTAATGCAGTATCTAGTTCCCTGGACTGGCTCAGTCAGAAAAAAGCTCTAAAACATTTGATTCTAATAATCTGTCATGGCCCAAGTCTAAATTCCATCTTTATGACCATCAGTAAAGTAAATATTGCAAGAACTATTAAATACATGTTAAGATTTGCAGAGGAGTTAGGGACTTAAGCAAATTGAAATCCATTATTGGATTTTTTTTGTTGTAGGAAAACTAACATTTATTTTAAGCCTGGCTGTGAATCAAATAGGTAAAAAAAATCATAGTACAATGATAAATAATTGATATATAATCAGTAGACTTGTGACTTGGCAGTATTTCTAACTTTAGTCTTGCCAATTTGATTCTTAAAAGTTTTTCGATCTGTTGCTAAACCTTAGGGTATCACTCTTGGTGAATTCAAATACTGTACCAATTTACCCACCACTCTTTTCATTCTCTTTATCTTTCAATCACTATCTTTCCATTCATTTATTGAAGAAAAATTGCTATATTTGTGTCCATTATTCTTCAGATTCTATTTCATTTTATATAAGGGTTTATTGCAACATGTGTTTTCTTTGACATGAAATCATTTGTTCTGTTAACATTACTCACTCTAGCATCGCTGGATGTACAGTTCCACAGTTACCAGCTCGCCTGTGATTGCTCATCAAGGAGTCATTCTTTAGGTGTAAGTTCTGACAGTGAATATTGATACAACATTCAACCAAGATTATAGATAATAATAATCCTTGCATTTGATTTGGTGCATCATTATCACGTCTTTGAGAATGTACTGTAAAGTGAATTGACTGCATGTTATGTGGGCTAAACACGGCAGCCAATTGTGCACAGCAGTGTCCCACAAACAAGTTATGGATTGAGTGAACAAACTATTATTTTTTTTTACAGTTTATTATCCTGGGAAAAGTGACCCACCAATCGACAATTTAAAAAAATATTGTTGTATGGACATTCTTTGTCCATCTTCTATCAAGTACGCTTTGACTGATTTTGAAGAGGAATATTCAGAAAGGGATTATAGACATGTAATGTGAATTAAAAGAAAAAAACCAGAAGGGAATCAGTTTGTCAAGTTGGAAAAGTGTATTATTTTGAAATCGGAATCAATGTAAGGTTTGGATAGACCCAAAAAAGGGGCAGCATTATCTGAAAGTAAAGCATTGATACCTAACACAGCAGTGAGAATTTTCGTTTTGCTGTACAAGTATCTGTCGACAGATGGCAGCACTAGTAAAATGGATGTTTGCATAAGATTGTCAAAATCCATTTGAAGCCCAGATCACACGTTGAAATAAAAGTGTGCTTTCCCTGTTAGCATTTAAAAACAGTTTATTGACGTGTACTTTGTAGATAAATTATTTTATTCTCTTGGAGAACTTATTCATGCAAATTGCACAAAGAGGAAGAGCACACCACAAGCTACCTCCGTAGAAATGGAAGCCTGTAATCAGGAAGGTAAAGACACAAGGTTTTGTTGACAGATAATAGTCTGTAAAACGAGAATGTTTATGAAATGGATCCTATACATTAGTGTAATTGATAACCATCACAAAGTACCTAGTCTACCATTACATGTCGAGAAGAGATTTTCTTCAAAGGCCCCAGCAAATCTCTCTCAGCCCGTCTCAGCTCCCATTTTCTATTCTGACCAATTACACGTTTTATAAACTAGAAGAACTGTAAAGCTGTTCTGGAGAAGTCACATTCCATGTCATGTTAATTTTGCTACCCATCAGTCCATGTGGCAGCACAACGCTTTCATCCCAGCAGATTATATTTACACACATATAAAAACATCTTTAAACTGCTATTGGCACTCCTTTGTTTGGATGCCTCTTTCTTCCTCCTTTATCGGTTATTTATCTCAGTGTTGACAATAAATAGCATAGGAATCTTGCGGTAATTTCTTATGCTGTCCCTGTGTTACATCTCTTGAGTATGACTAAGAAGTCACTACAGTGTTCATGGCACATTTAGTAAAATCAACATCTCACAGATGTTTTGATAATGAGAAGAAAGGTAACATACAATCAATCTCATCAGTAACAATCAAACTGCACATGGAATGTTAATCATCAATATTCATTATTTGTATACATAGTCATTTTAAATAGGAATCCACCAAAAGTCAGTGTGACGTTTAAAGGCAGCGTTCATAGCTGGTCAAAACTATCGACCCACTCACAATGCATCATCACTTCAATCCTCAACACAACTGCTGAGGTTTTCAGGCAAGTTATTTTCTTTAAAAAATAAAATTAAAAATCTAAATGTACTGACAATACCTAATTAAAATGGCATGACAAAGGATAATGAAATAAAAGTTTACAGGAAAACTACTTTTTCCTCCAACCTCTCATTTCCCTTAAAATGTGCAAATTAGAAAAGGCAAATCGAATAAAAACAATGTCAAGATTAGGTCTGAGAGTAAAATCTCTTCCAAGAGCCCAATCAGCAATCCAAGAACTGAATAATTCATTATTTTGATGGATAATAGGTGTTACAAACTACTTGCAGATCAACCTAAGTACTCTACTTGAATTTGTTTTAACAAAAGTCCAATCTAATTGAAGCAACACAATTGAAATTTCCTTTGCTCCAATGTGACGTTTATCTGTCAGAGAAAGGTTGTTGAATTATTATTGGATCGTCTGTTATGGCCACATGATCAATAACACAGATCAATTTAGCCTTACGTGGAGCTTTGGTATGGTACCAACAAGATTTGATACATTTTTCACAGTCTTTGGACCAAACTTTTAAGTCAATCTGTTATTCACAAAACTGCACAACAGAAGCCAGTGAATGATCACTTTTGAAAACCTAATTTGGATTTTCCACTGACACAGAAGTGATGCAGACTTGTGACTTTAGAAGATTACTCCCTTCCTCCTCCCCGCACACACCCAAACATGAAAAAAGATAAGCAAGTGTTATTTTAAGAATACAAAAACAAAGTGCCAGTGGCGTTTATGGACCAGACAATGATGAATAAAAGATCTTGCTTTCAAGGCTACAACGAAGCATTCACTTTGCTTACATTGCTCGAGCCACATCCAAAATATAACAAATAAAAAAGCAACTAAACTTGAAATCATTATTTGTGTCTCTTCAGACCCCAAATTTCCATTTTACAGTCACTGATGGGACATCTGTTATTCTTTGTAGTGCACATAGTTCATCCAATCAACTCCCTGAAGGTTGAGACTGAGATGAAGGGGCCATGACAACATGAGACTGGACGGGCAGGTTCATCTCCGAACTCTGGTCTGCCATCTGAGTCAGAACTGATGTGGCGACAGCTTCTGCCATGGCCGTGGAACTCACACCATTCGAGGTGCTGATGGAACTATGTTGAATAACTTGGGTTTGGGGGCTGCCAGGCAATAGGCTGTCTGCAGTACTCTCATCCTTTTCTGCATCTGATGGAAAACAGACCAGGAAAACAGCCAAGTTAGGACAATGTCTATGGAAAAAGGTAGAATGTACAATAATATACCCCCAAAAAAACTTACATAGTTTTTTAAAAAATTACTTTGTAAAAATGATTATCATTACACTGAACATACTCCAAATAGCTTTCCGGGTTTAACATCTAATTCGGCACACTTCAAATGAAAGTATAAATATATATGAGAAAGCAACCAATAGTTACATAATGCAACAAGCTTGAGCATTGAGGAGGTGAGATTGGAATAAAGCCGTTGACAGGAGCCAAGGCATTTGGCTTCCGTTTTTTTTAAATTACAGGAAGTTTGTGCTCATTCGGGCCTTAATGTCCAACAAGCAACCTGTCAGAACATTGGCCATCCTCAAGTCACAGGTGGAGGAGAAGTAGCATTGGCAGCAGTTGTAGATAAATCTAAATTGGAGACATTATGCTTCTTTGACGGTGGGGTGGGGGCTATATAAATGCCGGTTGCTGTATTAAATGATGGTATTTAACCTAGGTTGTGTAGCCCCAGGTGGAAAATATGAATTGTTTTTTCCAATCAAAAGCATAAAAATATAAGTTCTTGAGAAAGGAATATCTGAACGTACTGTGACAACAACTAGAATTTCACGTGGGAGATTGACAGTACACTAAGAGAAGTGCTGAACACCTTTTATTTATAGCAGAGATTTCTTCATTTAAGGCTCACCTGCCAACTTGGTGCTGCGATGGATGATGACGGTACCTGATTCTAATGATGCACACACAGGAGAATAAGCACTGTTTAGAGTCTAAATGCCACCAGCTGTTCTACAGTTGTAGTGGATTAATTGGATCCAGATTTAAAACTAAAAAGCCATACTATACCCGATTCATAATTCAGCTAATGACACGTTCCTCTTGTAACCTAAATTAATGTTTTCATGGAAACAAAAAGTGCAGCTTAATAAGAAATACCTTCCAAATAATTCTAATTTTTCAATGAAAATTTGGAAGTTTGAAATTCTTAATTGTTAGAAAAACTAATGTAATATGGAAGGAACCTTGAACTGATTTTCAAAATTGAGAAATGTTTATGTCTACATTACAGTGTAGACAATTGCCATGCAATAGGTACCTGATTAATAGGCAACCCTAACACACAGGCGCAAACACATAATTAACCCCTAACTTATTAGGCCTGTATCTTGATAATAGATACATTTCTCTGGAAATTATATTCTGATGCTTTTACATTGGCAACCATGCTTTGCCGCTATATGGTGAATATCTCAAGACTGAAAAATGTTTGTAATATTTTCAACAGTGCAGACATTGAAGTTTCAGTCTTTACATTATTTTTCCCCTCATCAGGAACACAAGAGTTTAGATTCAGGGCAATAAAAATATGTGCACAGTATGCATGCCAGTGTAAAGTACTATCCGCATCAATAAGAAAACACATGCAGAGCTGTCAGGTTGCAGCTCCGACTGACTAATCTACATAGCAATCACTGTCAATAGCAAAGGTCTGCAGTTTTCTTGTATAATGTACCTCCGGGCTACAGTGCAAATCCGCACAGCACTCAATTGATTGCAGATCAAAGGGCTTTGAGTTATGCTTCCTGACTTGATAAAATTTATGTATAAAGTCCAGTTAGATTGATTGCAGTTTCATTTAGAACTGAGAAGCCAAAATACTTTTAGTCTCTCAGAAAGACATTTGTATCTTTCATTATGCTTTACAGTAAAATGTGTATATTGTGACACACATTATCTACACATACTGTACTGCATGTCTATTTAACCAAAGCATGCTAGTCATGTACATGCTAACCGTAGAGGAGCGTGGGTGGTGATGGAATAACTACAAATTACATTTGTATAGCGCCTTGCACGTCGAGAGGACATCCCAAGGCAGTTAATAGCAAGGAATACAGTGGACTCCTCAGAAGAGTTGAGTGGGTACTGGTTCCCAAGTTTTCAGTATTGCAAGATCAGTGGAATGGGATCATTGTGCTCTGGGAAAAGAGGAAGACAGGTAGCCACACACAAATCTGAATCGATTCTTGAGGGAATGAATGTGTGTCTGTGACAATGGTTAACTTTAATCAACTGTAGCCATGATGCAGCCATGAAAGTGAGGGGATGAGAGGATTGGGAGAAGGTCAGTTATACGGCTGATTTGATTAGTCTATTCCATTAATGGGTAAAGAGTTGACAAAACCTGCTTTTTACAAAGGGAGTTCAATATTCATGACGTTCATTGTCCCTAATAGTTTCTTAAAACTATTGTCATCTCATAAAATCATCCACTGCAAATAAAATAATCAAAAAGCCTAAGTCTTGCCACTTTGAGATTATAAATGTCCAATAAACCATGAATTCAAATATTGTGCAGATTTATGTTCTTTTTAAAATTACTAATATATTAAATTGACATATCTAACTACTGGGCTAATAAGAGACATAAAAGCTACTGCCAATGAAATAAGTAGCCACTTATTTCACTCCTGCCTACCTGAAGAGCCCACAATTTAATATAATCCTTTGTATGGTGCAGCGCCTTTCATGTTGGGAGGATGTCCCAAAGCGCTTCGCAGGATTTACCGAGAAGTCGAGTGACTCGCCTCCATGCCTTACATCCCACACCATTCACCTCCTTCCACGTCGTTTCCCAGACTGGATTACTATTTGCCTTGTTCCCAGGGAGGGTAGTAAACATTTTAAGAAAAGTCAAAGGAGATGAATTGACAGCAACTGTATTAAATTAACAAAAAACATTTCTGTTTTTTTTACAACAAAATTAAATCTGACAAGTTTAGCAGTCACTGTTAGACCAACTGCAGTTTGTTTTATCTGTACAGAACCTTGTATGAATGAATACTTGGGAGTCATCTATGAAGATGCACCATTGTGGCTGTAACTGAAATAACCTTGTGGAATTTCTAATATTCTACTTTAAATACCAACTACAGTTCCTTGTTACTGCCAACTCAGTTCATTTCAGCAGTATTTCATTTCTGTAGCCTGGGGATATAGGTAATGGAACATTACTCACTGTGATAGCCAGATTTCTTCTGCATGGCTGTTACAGGGCAATCTTTATGAGCCAGAAGTAGCTGTTTCAGCTGAGCCACTTCATTTCTCAGCAGGGTGACTTCGTTCTAAGGAACAAAGAACAACTTTCACAATTGGCATCAGCACTGCTTTAAGTTTGTAGTTTGGAGCCATCACAGAGGGGAGGCTTCAAACATTCTTTTATTTTATAGATTTGGCATCACTTAACTCTCGTAGTCAGTCAGTACAGTGCTGAAAAGAGATTCCCTGCCTTGACTTAACCAAGTTTTTAACACAACTGGTTATTGATATCGAACAAAAAACAGAGTTTGCAATGAATAATGTAAATCCATTCCACTGCCAATCCATAATTATGAACCTTGTTTGTATACCCTGAAGACAGCAATACCATCAAATTCCTATTTAATCTAAAAATGAATAAAATGAAAGAATTAAAAATAATCCTAATAAGCTCTTTTGAATAGACAAGTGCACAAAAACATCTGTAGTGGTACACACATTTCTATAACATATCCTTAGCAGAAATCTCTAATGAATTACTATGGTTACTATGGGTGAAAAAGTATGATAAACAATTAAATAAACACATGGCTTTGTTCTGAGTGAAATAATTACTTATTGAGATAATTCACAAAAAAAAACATTCTAAAGTGCTGTTAATCGCTGTTAACTTGGATTTGTTTATTCTCATCATAGAGTCATAGAGAGAAGCTGAGAGAGCTCAGCCATGTGAGTGCCTTTAAGATGAGAGATGGCACCTCATTCCGTATCTTTTATTAAAACTGGAGCGATAAAACGTTATTAAAAATGAGAAGTGCCAGCATAATATGTTTTATAATTTGCACTAAATTACTGACAGACATTTAATATATAACCAACAGAATCATAGAATCTTATGACCTTACAAAAGGAGGCCATTTGGCCCATCGAGTCTGTGCCGGCTCCTTGAAAAGAGCAACTCAATCCCATTGCCCCACTCTCTCCCCATAACCGCGCAAACCTGTCCTCCCCAAATAAATGTCTACTCTCTTTTAAAAGTTATTATCGAATTGTACTCCACCACCTTTTCAGGCAATGCATTCCAGATTCGAAAAATTCAGGGCTTGAATATTGACTCAAAGCAATGGTGTGGTCATCAAGGAAACAGAAATAATCCTGCTCCACTTTTATCTTTATTCTAAACTCTATTATGGTCAAAGTCAAAACTACTCCAGTCTTCGTATACGTTTGAAGCTCATCGTATTGTGTGGTTGGAATTAGCAACTACTTTGATTTAAAAAATAGGGTGATTGAAAGAATTTTGAGATATTTAAACAGTGTTTTTTTAAATTGTATCTTTCTACCAAAAGAAAAATTGTTTATACATATTTACTGCTTCTACAGACCTAGCATTATTTGCGTTGTTGGTGAGAAGAAGATGCCAAGTTACAATGGAAGATGCGTGATATAACTCAATAAATGGAGATTCCAATCCATGTACAGTTCAATTTACTGCTGGCCTATTTTGATTGAAGAGAGCTGACAGAGCAGCCAGTTCTTTTTAATATCAAAAGACCGAATAGTGATATGGAGGCTTTCCTAAGCTGTACAAAGTAAATAAAAGGCAGCCACTGTGACAACTGCGGTCTTACAGTTGCTGGCACAAAGAGATCAATGCAAAATGCAGCATAAAGTAGAAAAATCTGAAATGTACATAAGGCGTTCATGCCACAGATTCACTACATCTTTGAGAGCAAGTCAGTACAAGTATTTTCAGACAGGAATACTTGCTCATACAGAAAAGTGTACTTTTATAATAAATGAAATATACTTAAATTAAAAAAATTAAAATAATGAATTTGTTGATCAGAAGATAATGCCTCTGTTTGAATACAAATCTGCTACATACAAATAAAATTCAGAATGTGCATTATGTTCAGAAGACCAGAGTCTATACTTTCGCCCATAATTGGACAGTCAATTAATTTTACAGTATATTCTCTGAAGCACTTTCAGACGTCTAGAAGACATGAAAAGCACTATATCAAATGAAAGGATTATTATTATTATTACAATCTCATGAGGGCACTTTTACCCATTCTAACAAGTCAGTTGTATTTAACCTCCCTCCCTCTTGTTTTTTTTAATAAAAAAAAGTCCATCAACAGAGAAAGATAATCTGCTCAATCCTTACATTTAACCTCACAGTACTGTCCTAAGACAGTCTCTTCACACATATCAGACCTACAATTTAGAATAATGTAAAAGCAATGATGCTTCATTATAACCTATTGCACTGATCAGCTGTGCTTGAATGTCAGCTGAGAAATTATAAAGGAACCTCAGGATTGATTAATGGGTTCATATAAAGTACAGTTTAATTATTTCTTTGACATTCAATTTTCAGTACCAGACATAATGGGTGGGCATACTTTACGGCTTTGCTTCTGGCTAAGAAAGACTGAGCGAAGTCAGTCAAGGCATTCTTGAAATCCATTAATATTAGTTCAAGTGGAGCCAGCAAAGTCTTCACAAACCCAGCACATATTGAACATATATGAACTCGGAATCACTGTTACAATTCAACTGAATTCTCAATTTGACATAGCAGCCTTCTTTCCAAACTCAAATGTTGTGCACAAGATATACTTAACGAAGCATTTAAAAGAAAAGACAGCAAAAAGACCGCTTAAAGCATTATATACTAATCACTTAATAAATGGAAAGATAAGCTAAAACTTACCTGCAGGTGCACATTTGTTGAACAAAGATCTTCTGCCTTCTTTTCTAGAGATTGCACCCAGACTTTCCTCTTCTGTCTGCACCTTGATGCAGCTGCTCGGTTACGCTCTAAAAACTTCCGCCTTTTCTCATCTGGGTCTTCGTTCGTTGCCCGCCTCCGCCTGCCCCCAGCGCTCTGGTTCTGCAGTGTTGGCTGGGCTGGGGAGCCCTGCAATTAAACCAGCACTCAATCACCATTCCTCAGACAAAACCTCATGCATCTAAAAGTAAAGTTTTAACCTTAAACCTCTATGAATAAATATGTATATATATATATTTTTTTAAAGCACTGTACATCTCAGTTCAATTCCATTTTTTTTTCATGGAACCATGATTTGTTCAGCTTAGTGAGAACTATTAGGCCTGTTGCCAACATTGAAGTTAGCAGATCGTGGCATTTCAGTGCTGGTTCCAGGGATAGCAACTCAATTCAACTTTAAAAGCTCTGAAAAGAAATTGGAAAGAAATTGAGAGTCAGTCAGTTTTAAACTATAGCTTGTATTTTTAACCCAGAATTAACATAATAGTGCAGTAAACCCATAAATATTTTCACAATAAATGATTATTTGCAGTTGGCATGTAAATGGGGCCAATTATGATATCACATCATACAAGCAATGAATCTGTTATTCCAACTAATCCCACTGAACATATTGTTACATTAGCGAGCGATAGAAATATCAACAATAAGAAATGACTCAAATCTAAGAACAGAAAATGTTGGAAATAATTTCCTATGTGTCATCTCTGCACAACACCAACAGCAGTAGAAGCGAGAAAGACACGAGAGATTAGAGATCACTGAATTTGAGATCTAACCATTTTGACAAAGTCTAGAGTTCATCCTAGCCAGATATCGATCGAGACATTTATGGGAATGAAACCTGAGATGTGTCATCACTGGCAAGAATTCTCACATCACATCGCATTTTTCATCCCAATAAATGTACTGAACAAGGGAACAACTGTTCACTTACCACTGGTTGAGTTGTGGAGGTTGCAGCCTGCTGCAAGGATTGTGGATGTGTTTCCTCTGGTTGGGTTCTCTCTACACCACTCGTTTGAGAAATGATACCGTTACCATTGGTAATCTGAGGAAGCTGTTGTGTCAAAGCTGCCTTCAGTCTCTGGAAAAAAAAAGCAGCAATTTAACCTGTAATCCAAGTTGTATCAGTTTGATTTGAATAGAAGATGCAAATGGTACAAATGGTATGCTCAGTTTGTCCTTCAGGAAGTTATTGCAGTTGAATTCACATCATGGCAAGTCCTCTATTGTTATAGTATGCATAATGTTATATTTGTGGTCAATCCCAGCCAAATGTGGCATTTGAGTTTGCTTATTATTGTTGTCTTATAATGTTATAATATTATAATGTTATAATTTGTTTAATGTTATGCAGATTTGCTGTCCTGATTAACAAAAGATTGAATCATGTTAATCATGTTACCAGGGCTAAGGCGCTGTTGGAGCATATTTTTGTGATTCAATTCTGTAAAGCTGTAATTTTTTTAATTAAAAACTAACCCTTATAATGAAATTAAAGTAAAATATTATATCTTTTTACATTTGGAAGTGTTTGCAAGTATTTATAAGGGAAGATATAGTACATACAATAGATATAACCTTAGAATATATATAATATAATAATATAATGTATAATCTAACAACATAATAGATATAGTACATATAATCTTTGTCAGTGCAATAGAATATAACATTAAGCAGACTGTACTGCAGTTATTTCCTAGAGTAAACAAATTGGAAGGAAGCTCAAATTACATTTTCCACCACTGTAACTGCTAACATACACTGATCATTTTTTAACAGCTATATAATTTTTGACTGCTAATGTTATTGAGTGCCTGGATGAGTGAAAAGTTCTCTTTTTTTTAAAAAAAGAAAAATCTCTTAAAAGTACTTGGGTCATCTACTGAGAAAGAACATTAAAGGACCAATTTTGAACAGAGACTGTATAAATTATTTGCACTACCTGTGTTTATACTGAAATGACCTCATCAAGTCAGTTTGAAACACAGTATGCTTTGTGCCAGAAAGTCAAATTACACTGTGCTTTTGTTTAGCCGAAAATGAGGTGCAAGGTAGACCTCATCTTTAACCCAAGTCAGATTGTGAAATCCATTGTATTCTCCAGTGGATATAGCTGACCATACAATAATAGACAATTACAATAATAATAATACTTGCTTTTTCGTATAGCGCTTTTCACGTGTTCTGGACACTTCAAAGAGCTTCACAGTATATACTGTAAAGTGAATTGACTATATTTGTGGGCAAACCATTTGTGGCCAATTACGCACAGCGGTATCCCACAAACAGTCGTGGATTGAATCAATCAAATTCTTATTGCTTTTTTGAGGAATTCTTATTAGGCGTGTGGAGTAAGGAAACTTGCCCAAGGTTTTGCCCTGCCTGGAATTGAACCCAGTTCTCTCGCTTGTCGGACAAGTACTCTAACCACTGAACTACAGGACTCCAAGTAGGTATTAAACAAATGACACTGTGTATCACATGAATATAAGTCCACAAAGGAAATGTGGAGTGGATATTATAAATCTAAAAATCACTCAACAATGATTTACTTCCACAAGTTATAAACAAGTATGTTTCAGCCAACCAGCCTATGGTAAGTTGGGTCATGAGACTGCCAAACACTTCAGTTTACCTGCTAGTAGTTTGACCAGTAATCATCTTGGCAGATAAAAATAATAATTTGATGGACTGCTATCAACACCCCCTATCATGGACTGGCATTGATTGTGGTCACAGAATAGATAATACCCCCAAATATCCTACCTGCAGCTACAAGCAGCTGCATACAAGGACAATCAACTCTCAAGAGCAACAAATGGTGAGGGATGTGGGAAAATATAAATAAATTAATGGCAGATTTCAGATTAATTAGTTTTTGTCCGATTGCCTTTTTTTTAATCCTACACACCAGCGCAAACCTATAAACCTCATATTCAATTTAGCAAAAGTTATTTTCTGCCAGAGGCAAGGGTGAATATAATTTTATTTTTGGAATAGGACATTTTATAACCACACAGAAAAGTCCAGGCCTCAATCCAAAAGCCAAGTAAGGCCAAATAAGGAATGAGAGGGAAGATGGATTAATAAAAGATATTCATGTTGAACATGTACATTATACTATATGTTGTTTCAGCATTTTCCGAAATGAATCAAAAGCTTATTTTCAAAGGGAAGATACACTCCAGCATTCTCTAGGTGTTTGATGGTAACACAGGAATGTGCAGGGGGCAGTTTGAACAACAGATATATTCATGACCACCGTCAATGTCAATACCTGACAGGTCAACAGGAGCACATTTATGGCAGAGGTAGTTGGTTGCGTCATTTCCTTCTCATTTGGAATGTGCTCACTCCACCTAGTTAAATACTAGATAACTCATTCTAAGCAGATCCAAGTTACAGATACCTCTCAATCTTTAGATTCCAGTAGACGTGAGCTATTTTTACCTAGTAACTTCCTGTATAAGCAAAGTTTAGCCCTGCTTTGCATTTAATAGCTAAACAAAACAATTAGGAATTATTCTAACAAGATTTTGTCAACAAATGTAATATAGCAGCATTATATCTCGGTTTCGAAAGAGAAAGTTGTCCTCTATAGCTTTCTTTTGAATTCCAGAAGATCTTGGCAAAGAACCTCCCTTCATTCATTCATTCATTCATTCATTCATTTCCACTGCTGTGCGCAATTGGCCTCTATGTTTCACCCACAGATACAGTCAATTCATTTTACAGAATATTCTGTGAAGCTCTTTGAGACATCTAGAAGGCATGAAAGTACTAGTATCAAATGCAACGATTAATATTATTATTTCCATGAACATCAAGTTTAACCCCTTAGAGTTTGCTGGATTCCCCCAGTCTCAAATAGTCTTCCACCCTTAATGATATCCTCAAATTGTCCTTGAAAAAATATCTGCTGAACTTGTCCTTTTACATACTCCTCAGCTTCTACTTTCAGCCCATCTTTTCCTCTGTTTAGAAATTTGCTCATGTTAATTCTATTCATGTGGAAGGAAATCCCTCTCATCCTTCAAACTGCAGCCCTATTGCCATTTCATCTGGGTTTGCTAATGATATGGAGGCAGTTGTCAACCTTTAAGTTATCCATCATTTTGAAAGATCTGGTCTAATTCATGACTGTCAGTTTGATTTGCAGAAAGCCAACTCCACTGTTGATCTTGCCTATACGATACAACTATTCTTGAAGACTGGTATTTATTGCCTTGGACTTTGAGAAGCTCTGTCACTACATAATTCTATAGAAGACACTGTATATAGTGGACCATCTTTCTATAAAGTGGACCATCCTGGATGGCAAGGGGGAGGTTTTTCATGAATGGCATCAAAGGTCTGAAGTACTGAGCTGTTGGCAGCAAATGCAAGTATAATGTAAGTATGTAATTGAATCTGTTTCCTGTTTGCCTCTTTCAGTCTCTCCTTCACTTTCTGTCTCTGTGTTTATCCCCATTCCTCGGCCTGTAAGCATGTTCTCTGTGTCCGTCTCTCTTACTACCACATTCATAATTGTTTCCCCAACTTCCCCCATAATAGTTATTTCCCTCTTTCTTTTCATACTTATTTTTCCTCCCATTCTATACTCGTTCATTCACATGGACACTTTCTTGCATCTTTCAAATTTACATTCTTTATGCTCTCCCTTGATTTCCTATTACAGGCTTCCTCTTGCACACAGATTTCCTCATTCTATGCCCCATCTCTCTCACACTTACTCAAACATTCTCACGTCTTCTCTCACTCTCTCCCTTATTGTCTCATTTTCTATACTACCTGTCCATCATCTCTGGCACATCCACACTCAATCGCTCTTTTCTCAGATTTTAATTTAAATTGCCTCAACAGGTCTGCTCTGAATTTACAGGAAATGCTTTAATCTGTACACATGAAAGAAACAGATCACAGCTAACACTAGTTAACAAACTTCGCATTGTGATGGGAACAGAAACACAGAAGGAGAACATTCAGCCCACCAATCCTGCACTGACTCAGAGAATGAGGATATTGTTTCAATCCAACCACTCAGCCTGTGACTATCTTATAACTGTGTCCCTTCATCACTGACTCCTTTATTAAGGGGAATAACTTCATTCTGTTTACCCCCAACAAAGCCCCCATGATTTTGTGCACCACTTATTTTTAAATATCATAATTAGTGTCACTAGCATTTGATTAACCACTGGAAAAATATCTCAATAATCACAATGTTTTCCATGAAAAGACCCAAAAGAATCTGTAAAATATTGCTTCGAGAAGAAATTTATTATCTCTGAAACTTGAGATTCTATTCAGTCCTACATTTCTCCCCTGCCTCATAGAGCAGGTAAAATACGTGGCCTTAGGTCGACAGTGTCATGATTGACAGACTGAGCCACCTAAAGCAAAGAAAAGCAACTGCCTAACAGTTAAAATCTACAATGGCAAAATAACAGATAAAAATGTAAAAGTGCTACCACTTTTAGTTCACAATTGACAGATCCTGTGCATCTAAGTCACAGTCTAAAACAGTTGATTTTGATTGTTCTTTCTATAGAAATACAGGCACATAGAGAAAAAAAAGTCTGCGATGTGCATGTTCTCATTATAATGCCAACCACTTACAGTTTTAATTTTAGAAGATTTATCAGCTATTTAAAATATGTCAGCTGTGCAAGATCATTAAGCACTAGAATCAATCACTTTGTACTTCTATTTATTACGCAGCAAAATACTTTTGCCTTTTTTATATTTGTAATCTGGTCTACTTGGTTCCTTCACTGCTGCACAGCATCATCTCACACAGCTCCAGCAATCATTACAGCTGATGACAGTCTTCGGTAGGCTTCAGTGCACCACAGCTGTATTAGCTGTCAACTATTCATCTGAATAGACTTTACCAATTTTAGAGCATTCTTTAATTTCATGGATCAAATCAGATTTATATGCAATACAGGATATGCCCATTCAAATAATAATGAAGAACCACTCAAGAATTTTGGAATTAGAATAATAACTGTCAAAATTGAGTCAGCACATTGCTTTTTTTTAAATAGAGGCTGAAATATTAACAGCAAAATACGTTGATGTCAAATGGTACTGACCACAATCAAAACTAGAATTACACAAAATCTATAAACACATTTATTTATTTAATCTCAAATTGCAGGAAAGATTATTTTTTAAACAAAATCCCATGAAATGTTATACTCATATAAAAAAGCTTCACCCACTTTCTTTATGTCACCCAACACGGCCATATGTAGCCCAGCAATGCAAGCAAGTGAGCTGCAAGAACTGCACCTAAAGCTAGAGGAATGTTCTCAGGAATGGAGGGCAATGAATTTCCCAGACAATAGAAATAAAGCAACAGCACTGAGTCTAAAAATGGTGACATTTCAACACCGTTTTTATTTTAAAAAATGTTCACTGTGGCTAAATTAATGTTGCCCCTGGGGAAATACAACTGCATGATTAATTTAAAAACTTTATTATGAGATCATTTCCTATTCCTGAACATTGTTTAGTTCACTAAACAAAATGTTTTAATCTCATTGCCATTTAAAAATATATATAATGCTCAATATATATTTGTGTTACTATTGAATTAGTACTCTCAAACTAAACCAACATTGAATAAACATTGTAACAAACCTAGCTACAGTTATGATTAATGTAAACTGCAATCAATGATTTTACAGTAATATGTAATCTGTTTACCACTCTCTAACCACCTCTATTGGCTGTAGAATTTGTAAAATAGAATTCCTAAAGGAACAGAAAACTGTAAAGGAACACAAGGATATTGCTGAACACCTGCTAACACTCACTAATATTTTACTGTCATAAAACTGTACATTTTTGACAGCCACAATGCCACGTGTTCTCTCCCACTGGATTATAAAAATCATGCTACAATTACCGATTTGAACACTGAAAAATGAAATTTATTGAAATGCCACTGCCTGTTTACATTTTTGTCAATGATTCACAATTCAAATTTAAATTAAAATACCTTATGCTTACCGCATGATTGATTATTTTTTTTAGTAATTTAATGTTTAGAAAAGAATAATTCTATACAAAAAAGGACTCCAGAGAGAATGTAATCCAAACTAAGATGGTTTAATATTGGAGAAGAAATAAATGTCAATTTATTCCCCCCAAAATGTTTTGTTGTACAGTTAACAGAAAGGCAATTTCCATCACTGGCCTTGGGTTTAAAAACAAATTGCTGCATTTTGTTATAGGAAGGTTGGATTTCAAAGTCATGCAAAAAGCAGCTTCCACTATATTCTTTACATTATCTTCTTATTTCATAAATGTTCGACTTATCTAGGACTATATTTAGTGAACAAGGTTAAGAAATTGCAGGAAAAGAAATCTGTCAATGTCTTTACTGAACACATAGCTAAAAAGCCATCTTCAACCCAATCAATCTCCGATTTAGCATTTTACACTGCCAAGGAAAATGCTGTATGCATAATATAACTGGGCACTGCTGATGAATATATTCACAATATCACTTGGCTTTTGCATATTTTACCTCTTTATTTTTATTAACAATCTTCTAATTAAAATAGGTGGTGACTAAATTACTAGTCAATGAAACACATTATATTTATCTGCCTGTCCAATCACGGTGCTAATGAGAAAGCAGACACTCGACACTGTAAATCCCTCCTAACATTTTAATTTGCTTTTTGAAGAGGCTTCACAAATGAATACACCATCATTTTCCAGCGTAACATAGCCTCTCTTTCATGGCACAAACCTATCTATCTGTCAACAGAATTTGCAAACCATATAGTTCCTTTCTAACCAGACAGCTTACAGAAAAAGAAAGATATTAGGCTTCTGAAACAATCCACAAAAAGTCAAATCCATATTTCATATCTGCCATAAAAACTCATCAGTGTAATAACCCCCCCCACTTCTCTTGGGTGTTCTCCTACCATCTGCTGCTATATTACTTATCTTTATTTTGCAACTAATTAACAGCATAATCTTCTAAATTCAGCAAGTTAATTATCATTATTGTGGTCTTTGCAGCATCATCAGTCCTTGTGAAGCTGCATCTCTCCACCCCCAGAGAACGTGTGTAAATGAAGCAGGTTGGGAGAGGGTCTGTTTCCTTGGAGCAGGCTCATTAGGTGTTTGCTGATGAGCTCGGCATGCAGGGAAGCAGGTCAGGAGAATTCTGCTGAACATGAGGTTCCATACTGGGCTCAGTCTGCTTAATGTATGTTTTTGAACCTTTGCCAAGTTGCCCTCTGTCAGCTCTCAATAGAATGTTCCCTACAGCAAACACTGTTGGCTGCCCACTGTGTGCAAAGCAATTCCTCAGTTTGTCACAGAGGCCTTTATGTAGAGATATCTGAGGAAGCAATAGTTGGTTCTACGTAAAGCAATAACATTGCTTTATTCCCACCCTAAAGCTGCTGGTTATATTCACAAGTTTGTAATCACCTAACAAAGTCAAACTAAAATCTATAGTTGATAGAAGCATGTTGCACAGATATAATATTAAATCCATTTCTAAAATCACCCCCCCCCCCCCCCCATCAAAAAATACTAATAAAACATTATCCTCCTGCAACTAATGTGGTTTCAATTGATAATGGCATCTGTTTGCCAATATCTTTAAACTAGTTCCTTAGAAATTACTAGATAGTAATCAGGAGTGGGAACTGTCATTTTTCTAGACCAAGCTATTGCCTCACTCCCCAAACAATTCCCCCCATTTGCCGGCATTTTCAGATGTAGTGCACCTCTACATTTCAAAAATGTGATCAATACGTTTGAATTGCTCCACTGATTTGGGGTTATTTTAAGCAAAGTAATCATACTCTTACTCAATATGTCTAGCCAACCGAAACTAAGGTAGTCATAGGTGTGGTGGAGATCGGAGAAACACACTTGTTCCCTTTCCACCCCAGCATTCCCCAAACAGTTTGAGCAAATTGACACGACAGGTTCTTGCAGCTGTCTGTGAGTGAGCCTCTCATCCATCGAGATTATTACTCATGTAAAAAAAAGGGGCTGGTGAATGCTGAGACACAAGAAACTAGGAATGTTAAAACAATTCAAATGAGTGAAGAGGAAGAATAAGATCGAAGACCATCAATAACATGATTTTTAGGGTAGATTGATTTAATGATGCTTATAAAATGTAGCTTTCCTATAGTGAAGCTGCCTTTGCTTCAGGCAGTTTAGCGATGTGAGACAGGAAGCTGGCTTTATACTGTTTATATTGCTCAATTTCGACTGAGGGAGGGAGTGACGCCAAGCCTCATATGTGCAGACCACAGAAATCACAAAAGCAGAAAACAAATCTACCTCTCCAGTCTTATTGTGAAGTGATCAGAAGACAATACAAAATGGAATTCCAAATAAAGCTTTCTATATGCTGAAAGTGTTTAGCGTCTGTATCTATTAGTGAGCTGATTTTCCAACAATTTCAGACGGCTTGCACTTCTGCATATCCAAAGTTGGTTTGATTTCTGTGTTATTTTACGCAAAGTATTCAATAAAATGTTATGGTTGTTCAATATATGTTCTTGAGATCAATTGCTTAGAAATATTTGACTCTTACATCAACCCATCAAATGTGTTGACTGTTGAAACCTTTTAACAATCCATTCCAATATTTTGCAATACAGTACTTCAAATAGCAAATAAATTATCTTGACCTCTCAAATGAGAAAGTATAGTATTAAAATGATCTGAGCAGGATTTGACTTTTCAACATAGTAATAATCCCTGAATTTTATATCGTGCCTTATCACATCCTTGAGATGTCCCAAAGCACTTCAGAATATACTGTAAAATTAATTGACTTTATATTTTGTGGGCAATACAAAAGACTTGAATTACACTACTGAGTATTAATGGAGAATGGAAATATTAATGGAGAAATGACACCATTATTTATTTAAAATGAAGAGCCACACTAGCCTTGGGCCCTTTTGATGCCCTTTATGCCACGTTGGGACATCATACAAATAAAAACATAATTAATTACTTCCACAGGCCCTCCAATAGATTGGCCAATTCCCAAAAGCCTAATTATCACACTGTTAAATTAAAACTTTGACTGCTTCACAATTGCGGCAATTATTTACTCGATGACACAAAATGGGAAAATATGTTATCAAAATATAACGGCAATTAATTGACCTCAAATCGGAAGAAAAATAATATGCAGGCCAAAAGACTGGAGTCATGCTTTCAGGCACAAAAATAATAAAAGAATAATGATGGAAAATTCCCCTGGTGAGTTAAGGTCACAAATGAAACAATCATTTGAACACAATATAGATAAAGGCACATAGAGTATTTGTTCAAAATAGTGTTCTATTAAAAGTTCATGCATAATGTGTAAAGCTTGTATAGTTGAACATTTCAATGATTTAAAATGTTGTCTAATTGTTGCCTTAAAATATATCAACCTATATTTAGGTCTGAGAGATCCTTTTATATTATATTCTACACTTATGGCATGGTGTAATAAAAAATTGTATATAATATATATATTTTTTAAAAACACAAATCAAGTGCAAGTTTCTCTGATCAGTCAATAGGTTTATGAAGTGAATAGTTGAGCCACACACACAGTGGAGGAACTGGATGTTATGGTGGACTAAGTATTTTATCCTTTTATATCTGGGATTTGACTATGAATCCAACCCAAGCTGGTATGATGAAAGCCTCATCTCTCTGTTGGCTGTAAAGGTCCTTTGTGAAATAAGCTCAGACAGCAGGCATGGATTTGCAGCACAAATCTGCACTACATTGCCAATGTCATAGAGAACATACGGATGACTGCTATGGGTAATGCAAAAGATTAACACTGGTGAAGAAAACCTTGGTGGGATTGCGGGATGCAATTCCAAAGGTTTGGGGGCAGTGTGGTTGAAGGCTCGCCCGCCAATGTTGGGGCAGGTGGGATGGGGTACGTGGAGCAGGCTGGAGCCCACTGAGTGGAGGGAAAAAACCCAACTACCAGAATGTAGTGTAATATAAAAATCTTCAAGAATAATTAGTATGTCAAACCGGGGTTAATCGAGAAAGCACCCAGATTTTGTCACTTATCATTCCCATTATTTTTCAGGGTGGGTATGGATTAGGTTTTACATTCCTAAACACCTGGGGGAAAGGCATTAATCAAGAAGTAAAACAAGTTTAGAAACATTGTTTCCTTTACCAGTTTGGCCTCTGACTGTAAAGGTTGTGGAGAGAGAGGTTCAGTGTTGTTGAGTGGAGGACCTGGAATCCCAGGAACATTAGGCACCATGGTGACAGGCCTGATGATCTGAGGAGTAGACAAATGATAATGTAAATAGAAAAGTGACTGGTGGAAAAATTCATTAAAATAAAACCACACAGATCATTAACATCTCTCAAATCATCTTTATGTGGAACCTATTAAAGTGCATTTGCTGCTCTAATTGGCAGAGCATCCAACTGGGCCATCATGTTATTAAGTACCTCACTAAAGTGTAAGCTTGCTTATTAGGCAGATTGCTGGCTCCTATTGATCTGTGGTTACTGGAAGTATTGTATACTTCTGATTTTCGACTCAGCCAGCTTCTTGTCAGTCAGCTGCCACCAATCTTACAAGTGTTTCTTGTGCTACAAGCTTGAGAATCTCTGTGAGAGCAGATGTAGCTGACTGACCAGGTTCCTGGATCTCTGCATCTGTATGGAAAGCTAACTGGTCCACAAGCAAGTCAATGGTGTCCTGACGATCTGAAAGAGGGACTGCTAACCTTTTTGCTCGTGGACCCATTGTTACATGATGACTAATTCTTTAGATCCAAAGCATTATAATGGGGTTGCTACATGTTCTGATTCAACACAACTGAGTTTTATTATATAGATATATATATGTGTGTATATATGTCTAGCTGATCCAAGTACGAAGGAAAAGACCTGATTAAATTAATTTCACACAGAAACAATTGTTTTATGGTTGCTGTGGGTGTTTGAGAGGATCACTGAATTTGATGATCACAAGGAAAATATGTAACTAGTTTGCATCCTGTATTCACATTAAGTGGAGGCCAGAGATCTTACTGAAGTGCTAATTAGAGACAGTCAATGCATTGGATAAAAAGCTAATTGAAAAATATGTCCCAAACCACTATTCCCTTAATAAAGCATTTTTTTTCCCACTTACTGGAACTATTGTAAGAATACGTACAGATGGGTTTGAGAGTGAAGCAGGAATGGTGACAGGCATGGTCTGTCCATTAGGCAGCTGCAACAAGAGAGGAACTGAGCCCGTTACTGGTCTGAAAATAAGGAGTAATTTCAGAATTATTTCAAACAATTTTTTTTATATACATAACTGAAAGTAAACAACTGCTATTCATTTTGCTTTTTCAAGTAAAATAACCCAAAATTCATTTTACTTTTTAAAGTGAAGCAATAGATAAACTTAGTTGCAACGAAAACCAGACGTGAAGATTAGTGCATACCTTCCCATCTAGCCTATTCTCCAGAATTTCAAGTTGATTCGGTAATTTTTTTAAAGAAAACAAAATCAAATCACTACCCAAATTCTGTGTTTTTAATCTGTGACCAGTATTAACCATTATGCCATAATTCTTTGGCTTTTCTAATATGGAAGAGCATTTTCAGAAGATATGAGATTTTTTAGTAGATATGAACAGCGTAAAACTTAACTGATTTGTTAATACAGGCAACATCCTGCTTGTCTTATTTATTGCTGCCTCACACTGTTTGGACATGGTGAGCATTGAGTTAAATAACACCCTGGATCTTTTCCAGTTTTCCTTTGGCAAGTCTTGTTCTCTCCACCTCCCCCACCACATTTCCAAATAGATCATCTTACATCCTCTTTCTCCTTTAGTGTTGAAATCCCAAATCATCACACTCTCTCTCTACACATTCTTCCTAATATATCAGTATTGTGGAATTTCTTATGTCACTCAAGTTTGAATAAATCCTGGCTATTCTTCCTGGCCCAGATTCAACATTGAGCTGTTAAAACACATAACGTTGAGAAACGCACCAAAAATTCCGGAATCACTGTTTAGTAAAGAAGCTAGTCTGTATGGGAATGTGCATTATAGTGGGTCTTTGTCAATTTTGTAGATTACTGAAACAGTTGCCTCTCACCATGTGTTTGGGTTCTTCTGGTAGCAATCAGTTTTAGTAGCAGCAGAAGGACAAGTTCTGGAATAAGTTTGTTTTTATAGTAATCCAAGGCATTCACCGTTCTGTGTGGGCTTTATTGCGTGAGTAACCTCCTCTAGGGGATGAATAGCTTAGCTCAGCTTTTTCAACCACCCTTTGAAAACTCTATATTTTAATTATTTTTCCTTCTTACAAAGTTTGGAAAATCTGAAATTCACCCTGAATTAACTATATGGTTCAAGTGCCAATATTTTTGTTTAAAATATACGATTATTCCAAGATCTTCTGAAGTGGTCTACACATGTGGATCTGCATTACACTAAAAACAAGCAAAACAGCCGGAGGAAAAAGTGCAACTTTGATGAGCTGCAGTGCTTGCATTGCCATGTGGTTTCACCCTAACTATAATAATTCTTGCATTAATATTCCACCTTCCCCATTAGATTGTCTCAAAGAGCTTCAGAATTTTTCTGGAAAATGGCACTGGCAGACAATTTCTGCGCAGCACTCTCACAAACAAAGCTTATCCTCCTCAGCACTCCTCAGCTCAAGCTCCCAGTTAACAATGAAACAGTGAAACGCATTGTTGCCAAGTGAAAAATGTGAAGCGGTGATTGTCATTGATACACATTTCATTGATGCGTTCATCCAGCAATGTCTCGCACCCATGAAATGAATGATGAATTTTATCTGGCCGTTGCTGGCCAGGACACTAGGAGAAACTCCCTTCAAATAGGGTGGCAAGATCATTAGGTCTACCTGAACAGGCAGACGGATTCTCAGTTAAAAGTCTCTGATGAAGGGTTCCAACATGTATGTATCCAACAATGCAGTGCTCCCCAGCACTATACAAGTGTCAGTGCCTAATCTGTGAGTTTAAAGTCCTGACAAAAGAACATGAATTCACAACTTTCTGACTCTGGAGGCAAGAGTCCTATCAACTGAGCCAGGCTAACACCTTTTAGCTGATTAACAATTGTACAACTGAAACAAATATTGTATAAGGCAGTTTCTGGCAATACTTACACTATATTTCTGTTTGTGGATGGAACCTGTGTAATGACAGAGGTGGAAGTTGGAGAGGGCAAAGTGTGTTGGATGACAACACTAGCTTCAGAATTGGCGAGTAGCAAATTAGGAACTTGTAATGATGCTGAACGAATAGTTGATGTTGACTGTGCCGTCTGTTGCAATGAGGCATCCTGTATAGTCAAAATTACATAATTTGCTGAAACAATATTTACCTGATGAAGCACAAATACATTTTAGCAACATGGTAACAATGTAGAAATCTTAAAAAGGCACCACAGAAGGCAAAAACACTTCTACCTAATGTTTTCTCCAAAAATTTATAATCACAAGTTTAATCCATTTTCCAATTCATAAAGATGCATTATTCGTTTATTGGATAGTTTACAGTAGATTAATCTGAAACCCATTAAATATCAAGCTTGTAGTCAAAGCAGTTTAGTCATTAAGACAAATTTCAAAGGATATTGGTCTAGACTAATATGAAGACTATTAACTTGCATTACTTAAGTGAATTTTAAAAAAATGAAAAACCACAAGGTAGTACAGAACATATAGATTCAGCTAATAATGAGTACAGTTAAATAGGGCTGCAGCATTTTTAAAACCTTATCTAATTTTTTAAAAATCCAGAAAATGTACAACATCAGAACATTTTACTATCTATGTCCAGAGAAGTGACTTGAAATTATACCCACCAAGAGTGCACAATTCATCCTTTCCACTGCAAAGTCTCAATCAATTATCCTCAGCAAACTTGATTCTCAGTGCACCCTTGATCAGTAGTTGACATATGCTCAGGGTAAGGAGAATTTGGGCGGACTTAATATTTGCTGCACATATTGGAAATTCCCAGCTCGTCTGTTTTGCACACCGCTACCACCACACAAACATATATGTGCATAACATGATCATAAATGCAAGTCCTGAGATCCAAATGTTTATCTGCAGAGGATTGCAATAAGTACCTATCATAGACCCCAAGAATTTACTGACGAATAAATGAATAGTGGAAGTCTCTGACTCCTGGATGAATACCAGGAGTCTCTTACAGGAAGAGAATCAATAGGAAGTGCTATCTGCAATTCTTGAGGACCGTCTGAGCATCATTACCTATACCAATCAGAGCTATATGTTTTGATATTTCCAGTACACAAATACAACCAAGCTGAAATCGGAACAATATGGCATGAATGAACAACTTAGGGATTTGGGTCAAATACCTGCTACCAGAACTATTTTTGATGTTGGAGGAGATAGTCTGAGTTCTTGAAGAATAACTGCATTTATAAGTTGGTCCAACATACGACTTAAGTAGTGTGTTCTTGCATTGCTCTAGTAAATTTCACAGGTAAGTACTTGTTTAAGTGTGACATACTTGAGATCTCTAAAACTGGAGCAAATCTATTTTTACTGCTAAAACACCATGTTTGCCTCACTTACATAAATCACACTTATAACAAGACCACTGTAAACAGAAATAATGTGAAATCTGTGCTTTGACCCGTTGCAATACTTAATGTCTGCCACTAGATGCAGCTACAGTATTTTAGTTTGTTCACTAAAATACAGCAATAATGAGCAATTGTGTGAAAAAGCAGAAGTAAAACCTCTCCACATGAATATGATTTACTTTCTGTTTGGTGTAATAAAATAAATGATGAATTTAAAGGCTGCATGTTAAATTCCACATATGTTCAATGCAACAACTATGTGCCAGAATGCATACAATTAAGACTGAGATGGATAACTATTTGTTAAGTCAGGGTATTAGAGGATATGCAGCAAGAGCAATTAATTGTACGTGTGGTACAGATCAGCCATGATCTAAAGAGAATTGCGGAACGAGTTCGAGGGGGAATGGCTACTCTTGTTCCTATGTTAATTCACCAGTTTGAATGATGGTTAAACATTTTCACTTTTCTGGTTATGGTTAAAACAAAACTACATTTTACATAAGATGCCAAGTTATCTGACTGGGAATCAGATGTGATATCAATGTAGATTACATGAATAAAAGTAATCTGAACAACAATTTCCTCTGAAGCTGTTTTTGGTCAAGGTTAATTCTACTGATGAATTCTTTCTGAATCACATTTACATGGGGTAAACGTATGTTTTTTTTCCCCATAACGACCAAGGTCAACAACATTTTTAGACATATAAATTAAACCCTACAGAATTCTTTTATATGGGATTTCCAACGTAACATTTTCATTTCCAGAAGACACATCTGGGAATCAAGCTGCTGCTATAAACAATGTCAATGTAGTCTGAAAAGTATATGCATTTGATTCTTGCAAAGTACATCCATTTCATAACTGTTCAATCTTAGATATTATTTGACTTCACTTCACTTAGCCTTGATCGGTTTCCTGATCTTCTCTACTGTCCTTAGTTTTGCACTGAGAAACACATATTTGAACTTCACAGTTTTTTCTATTGTAAACTGAACCCAATCTGTTTTATAAGAGAAATAGTGTAACTCCCTTTTTTCTATTTTTGACTTTTATAGAAGAAAATTTGAGACCTTCTCGTCATTGGTGGTTGACTCCGGGTGAGGCAGGGGACTGTTCTGATGAGTGGTTTCCACAGTGGCTGTTTCCTCTACTTTAGCTCTAACTGGTGGTAATGCAAGTGGTGACATATCCAATGGCATCTGTGAATTCAGAAAAAAACAAAGCAACAACTTGCATTTTTATAGTGGCTTTATACGGCGAGACTCCTGATTGCATTGAAACATCTCAAACCTCTTCACAGGTAATTACTGTCAAGTGTTTGATAACCTGTTTTGTAGACAACAACAACTTTGATATATATAGACAAATTAGGCCAGTAAATTCCAATATATAGCATGGTGTGACCAATTACTCTGGAGAAGTGTTATTCAAGATACCAGGAAAAGCTCCCTTTCCTTTACCATCAACCTGAAGAACAGGCAAACAAAACTTTATCTAAAAGACAACTCCATCAATAATGTAGCAATCCCCCAGTAATGCACTACAGTGTCAGCCACAACTATAAACTCAAGTCCCAATAGGGGCTTGAAACCACAACTCACCACATGAGTGAATTAATCACCACTGAATTAATTCTGAACATTAACAAAAGTTGCCAAACTCAAACATGTTTTCACAGTTCCGATACACACCTTTTTGATGTCATCTTCTGAAGCCTTCTTAAACTCATGTTCAAATGGACTTGCCAGTTCATTAAATAACCCTACCTCTTCACAATTCTTAAGGAAACGAGTTGGAGTTGGAGTTTGGTCTACAAAGATAAATCAGCACACGTTTAGACGAAATATTTTAGCACCATTTTCAGTACACAGTAGCAAGTGTTAAAATACAATGCATTGCTATAAATGCATATGAGAAACCAATATAAATGGTCCTTACATCACAAAAGGAATTCCTCTACAATTACGTTTCATCAAAGTTGCTTTATCATAATATTTAGACAGTATTGTAATACTATGGATTCTGTAACAAATGATTAGTATCAGTCTTGAATATTTACCATTATGTTGCACAATGGATGGGATTGCCAAATTAAATTATACGGATTACTATTATCGTTATATAAAAATAAACTTCCATAAAATTTACTAGCTGTAAATCATCGGCCATATGAGAAGCATATTTATGTCTTAACATCTATAATCGATGTATGTGATTCCTTCACCTCCACAATATTGCCCATTCTGCAATTACCTCACCCCCAAGGCCACTGAAACCCTCATTCACGCCTTCATCACATGCCGGCTCCACTACGCCAATACGCTGCTTGTTGGCCTTCCCAATTCCTCTTTCCATAGGTTGCAGATAATCCAGAACTCTGCGACCCATGTCCTCTACCGCTCCAAGCTTCGTGTCCCCCATCTCCACCGGCTCCCCATCACCCAGAGGATCCAATTCAAGATTTTGGTCCTCAAATTCAAAGCCCTCCACTGCCTCGCCCCATCCTACATCTGCGACTTCCTAACCTCTTACCAACCTGCCCAGCCTGCTCCACATCCCCCAACCCACCCACTCCACCGATGGCAGGCGAGCCTTCAGCCACTCGGCCCCCAACCTCTGGAACTCCATCCCACAGTCCCTCCGCCTTGTCGCCTCCCTGGCATCCTTCAAGTGCCGCCTCAAGACCCTCCTCTTCGATGGTCCCATTGATCACCCCAAATCCCCCCTCCACTTTCCCTCAATCCTCCCCAGCTCGGGTCTGAAACAATGACTGTCCAGCGCCTTGGGACATCCTCCTGATGTGAAAGGGGCTATACAAGTGTGATTTTGGTGCTGTTTAAACCGATCATTATTTTAGAGTTTATGGTACAGGGCACGGTGGAAAATAAATGGATACTAACCAGCTACTATGACACTGTCATTACGTGCTGGACCAAACTTTAATGTCATCTCATGTTTGTGCTTGTGAACAGCCAAGTGATCCTCATTCGTGAAGCGCTGGAACAAGTTTAATTTATTCAGAGAGCAATCCACACAAAACATTCAATAAAATCCTTAATTTTTTTAAAAAATCAACCATTCAAAATGTTTAAACACATTACAGATTCTTCTTTTACAGCCTTTGGTTTTAACGATGACAGTTTAACAGGGCGATTTTGACACAAAACAAGTTTTATCCGAATGGTATAAAATTATTCATCCACCTTTAAAACTGCCCGAAATGTGATGTTCTTGTTTGCTGCAATGTATGGTCACTCAATTAAATTAACTACCAATTAAATATTATGAATTAAGTAATGTTTGTGTTGTGGGCTTCCCACTAAGACAAGGGTGTAGAAATATGAAATAATTCACATACTGTTGAGTCTTTAGTTATCTGACAGACCATTTTATTCCATTGGTTTGTGCTGAATTGAAAGCTAACTTTCAATAAATAAGAGGCCAATATTCCACCCCCTCTGGCAACCAGATCTCTCTTATTTGTTACTAAACATGTTTAGAATGACACATACATTACACACGTGGAAGTAAAATACAATGAAAAAAGAAACAAAATGGTAAACATCCACCATCCATGAAACTTGAGGGTGTGGGATAGCTTTATAAAATTGGCATTTATCTTATGATTCCATTTTACATGCCATTATAAGATTAAAGATTTAAAAAATCTTTAACTACCTGGCCACATCCAGGAGCGGTGCATACAAAGGGTCTATCATCACTCATGTTCAGTGAATCCTCGTTTCACCTGTATTAACAATTCAATACATAAGCGTATTCTTAAAAAATATGGAAACCACTTGCAATTAAAAACAGATACACAATCCAATTGTTGACAATATACAAACACTTCTGTGTGATTGACTCATACTGGTTAGGAAATTGACTGAAACTGTCCAGATCCACTTGGAAATTTGTAGGGTCCTTAGTGCCAGCAAAAGGAAAAGTTATATTAAGTCAGTCTCGTCTGGATACCGTCCCAAATGATAAGTCCCAAATGTAAAAACGCATTCTAACCCACGCTGCAACCCCCTACAATTTCTAAAGAGTGAAAAAAGCGGATCAGCTGCCAGTACTATTTTGTTTTGCTGGAAAGGGATCAGAAATGTTTTTCTACCTAATCCACAGTAATGTGCCTAACTGTAGCAAATCGATCAATTTTCTGGTTTAGTCAGCACAAAACACCGCTGTATGTGGCTTATTTATTACTCAGTCAAATAAAATCTAGATGAATGCGCCTTATGCACTTGATTAGATCTGCATGATAATGAAGTAATTATCTTATTTACAATTTTCTTCAACTCTCTCATACATTTTTGGTCTCAATATGATATTGATCAATAAGTCTCAACATGATGTACACAAATGTGAAAGGAAAGAACCAAGTACAATAAAAGCCTGTTTATCAGGCACCCTCGGGGCCTAGACAATGCCGTGTGCCGATACTTGGCCGAAAACACCAAAATTAATTAATTAATTTAAAATATATATATTGTGCCGGATAAATTCCGATTAATAGAATGGGGACTTTTTTTTGAGGTGCCGGTTATACGGAAGTTACGGTTGATTGGGTCACGGATAAACAGGCTTTTACTGTACAATCTTAACCTCATGCAATTTCTTTTGGGTCAGCTGGATGTCTGACACATGCAAAAACCCATTATCACGATTAAGAGAGCTAAACCAGACAGAACTCCACATGTGCACTTCTACATTGAATTGGCCTGTATCTGGAAAGGAATGCACACTCTTCCTGGAGGGACGCACCCGATTTAAGTGATTCTGGAGAGTATTTGGCTTAGGCGCAGATTGGCATTAGCCAAGGCTTAGGAACCCCATTGGGTTTAACCAACTAAATTGCATAGCTTGCCATTGAGAGCACTGCACTGACCGGCAAGCCTCCTGCTGTTTGTCTAGCTAGCACATATCAGCAGAGGTCATTGGATATGAGAACTCGGGAGTAATTTTCCCTCTGTAACCTAAAGTGCTGAGGGCAATTATGGAGCTCTACCCATTAAGTAAATGTATAGGTGACTCCAATTTTCACTATCTTCCTGCAGAGAAGCACTTGCCACCTCTCAACGGCGGAATGGCTTAAATCAGGAAGTCAGTGTGGGAAGTAATTCCGAGCATCAACTAGTATTTTCCCACACTGTTCAATAGACTGTTAGGGCATCAATACACCGTGCACCGCTATACATTGTACAAAACATTGCATGTTAAATATTTGCAAGTTGTAACTTTTCCTTTGAACTATACAGTACATTTTTCTGAAAGGAAGACACTAATAAAATAGCTTAATAGTCATAAGAGGACACAGTGTGTTCCAATACTAATAATTGGAACCAATGAAAGACCAAATGACAGGCACTGTTATTTGTGACAAGCGACAGATGTTTATGTTCTACTGAGATTACAAGACCAACAATCTAACACATTGGACCTTTTGTTTTGTCCTAATTCAATATACAGTATCTGAATACGTTCTCTGCCACTTACTTCTGCACAATATACTGTACAGTACTTAGGAAGAAATTGTGAAACATACAACTTGCATGTCAAGCCAACAAATCTGAGTATTTTAAAATCAATTTCTTTGATAAATTATATAAAAGCCATACAAGATATAGTCTGATGACACAAAACCTAAATCTGTAGATTTATTTTGCTAGCCACAATGTTGAGTTGAAGTCACAACAAATCTTATTTTATTCTCTCCTTTCAACAAGTCTGTCAGTTTTTTTTCAAAAAAAACTCCTGATATATTATCTTGTACTGCATTCTAGCCAAAAAAAGGTGGACATCCCAAAGCTGTACAAATGTTATTTGTTATGCAGCTATATACATTATTTAATTGGTTAACAAATTCAGACAAAATATTTACATCTGTCAAATTAGGTTAAATAAAATCCACTGATTCTTGCAAGCTGACAATTTGCTGAACATTTCAGTTTATTAATGATGGCTGTGTTATTAAAGGGTGGATTTACATTACTACTGGAGTACCATAGATTGTCATGATTCTCTGTCTTCCCAAGTGGTTGTACATAAATGTTGCATTCCATGGCAGTTTTGGGTGCTCTCATCTTAAAAACAGCTTTAGAAGTCAGATAATAACCGTTCTCGTGCACTAAATAAGATATGCGATTTTAAAGGTACATATACTGTGGGACAAGACCTTGTGTTCATGTACTCAGACAAGTCATACTTTGAA
This sequence comes from Hydrolagus colliei, assembly GCA_035084275.1. NCBI lineage: Eukaryota > Metazoa > Chordata > Chondrichthyes > Chimaeriformes > Chimaeridae > Hydrolagus > Hydrolagus colliei. Next base: position 24,353,454 of record CM068747.1, on the reverse strand, counting down.
GCTATGGTAAAGAGTTTTGTGCAAGCACAAGACCAATAGCTTTCAGCTACTGTGTAAAACAAAAGTCGAAAATGTAATGTATTTTAGTGAATAAAAAGGGTACTGTTGGCCTAAGGTCACATTACTAAATTCTGAACAGATTTATCCAACAAGTTAATTAATCTACTTAATCTGAACCTGTGGGAGCAAAAAAAATCAGGCCATATAATACTTTTAAATGCAAACTTTTTGGGGGTCAGCTTGATGTCTGACATATGTGGAAACCCTTTACCATGCCTGAGTATTCAAACCAGTCTGAGAGTTTCATATATGTATGCCACCTGTACACAGAAATATCCATGTGTCTAGAATAGGGTCCGGCGATATATCGAAATATCAACAACAACTTTGATTTATATAGCGCCCTCCATGCCGGACGGCGGCTCAGTGTGCTTCTTTCCAATATAATTTTATTAGCGGTTATATCCGATATAATTTTCATATTGATATGCCGATATCGGAATTTAAAAAATATTTATATATCAAAAAATATTGGATACATCTAAACAAAATCGATATATCGCAAATACCGATATATCGTTTCCGACGATATATTGATATATCGGTAAAATGCAGACTTTTTCAACTTACCTTGTCGATATCCGAATGCGCGTGCACACTGGAATGCGCATGACAGAAAAAAACGCGATATCTATATATATATATATATATGGGCAAACCGATATATCAATATCGGAAAATTTCCATATCGACGGACCCTAGTCTAGAATAGAATTCAAACTCTCTTCCCCCAGAAGCACACACCTTGTTTAATTCCAGAGTGCATTTGGTACATGCTGGCAAGAAACAAGGCTTAGAGTCCCTAGATTTTGTGTTAGGATATTGCTATAGCTTGACTAGCTAAAAATCACACAGCTTGTCATGAAGAGCACTTTCCAGCAAATTTCCCACTGCTTGTCCAACAAGGATTTAAATTAAGATGCACTACTCACCTTACTGCCAGTCTGGTTTCAAAGAGACCCTACTTGCCTCCCTCCTCGAATGGCAGTCATTGCACAAACAAATATATAGTGCATAGTACATAGGGCTTTTTTGAGAGGAAAAAGATCATATGCAGCCTGTTTTCAAAAACAATTTTTCTTCAAAAAAAGCACCGTTTAGTTTCTATTATATTGGCTGTCCATCATATTTATTGTCAGCTACTTGGCTTAGATTCTCAATTTAAATCATGATATACGATTTCAATCACAGTAATGCATTCATTTGAATCATAAAGATATCTCACAAATGTTTGTTGGGGATTAAGAAATATATACTTTTGAAATATTTTTTACTTTCTGGAGAACATAAATTAATTCCATTCTCATGTGCTTTCATGCATAGACAACATATATACCCAACAGCAACAGCTAACGAATTTCCTAATAAACTTCTACAATACTGTACTTTCAATCTCAGTAACCACATTATATAGAATACAGTACCATGGAATACAAATAATGCTCGTTGTAGCACGGGAAGGGGGTGGGAGGGAGGACTGCCTGCTCTCATAAAAAAGTCTTCACGTATAATGCTCCATCTCTCTCTACAATTAAATAACATTAATAATAAGAACAATAAACCTTGCATTTGATATGGCCCCTCATCACATCTCGGAGACGTCTCAAAGCGCTTCACAGACTACAATATAAACTGTAATGACTGTATATTATTATGTGGGCGAAACGCGGCAGCCAATTGCGCTCAGCAACGTCCCACAAACAGTCCAATTGCACCAGGAGTGAGATGCTCACAGACTGCTGCTGCCTAGGAAACGGGGCACAGGCCAGGCCAGCTTCTCGCTCATTTAGGCCGCTCATCCCATACAAACAGATGTACCTGTCTGTGTTTGTAACGTGATAGCACCGCGATCACACACACATACACCCTCTTGAAAACAGGTCTGCCTTGTCAGTCAAACCTCCGCCGTTTTCATCAGAGGCACGAAGTGGGGGGGCGGACGGGACAGACATTCTTTGCAGTGCAGCTGTCGGCGGCACCGAGTTAACCACCACAACAACCGAGCGTCGCCATATTAACATGTAAACGTCGGCGAACACACCCACCTCCGGGCCCTCTGCCTGCTGCTCGGTTCGGTGCAGATGTTTTGATACCGGCCGCTGGCTATCATTATCATACACAAACACTCCCTCTCCCCTCGCCTCCCCGGAGGCCGCGGCTCTCTGCCCTTTAACGTTGTTTACAAACTTACCACCAGGGCGACTTCTCACTGAGGGCCAATCGCACGGGATCCTGGCCACAACTCGCGAGATCTCGCCGGGCTCCGCGCCTCTTCTCTTCCCTCACTCACTCTCCTTTTACGTAATGACGTCACGTAGTCTCAGGCCCCTCACCGCCGCGCGCTCTCGTTCTGCGTCATGACGTCACGCGCCGCTAGACCCAGCCCTCCTCACTCTCCGTCGTGCAGTCGCCCGCGTCATCATATCACGTGGTGCCGCTCCCAGGCCCCCTCCCTCTCCCCGTATATCCAAACTCTGGCACCAGTGCGCATGCGTTGCTCTCAGCCATTGGCTTTCACATCCCTCAACATGTTTTATTTGGTCTCTTTGTGATTCGCGGACTTTTTCCCCCCCCCAATCTGTTGTGTAAATTAGACTACTGTATATTTTACTGGTACTTGATTCTACTATTACCTCGATTCCAGTACTGTTGCTGACTGACTGCCTAATTTGACATCAAGTCCTGGGTGAGCTATAATAACTTCCTGCAGCTGAAAGGCAATACAGTAATTTGTCCATGAATGTACAATCATGTAAATGGAACCCCTGGAAGGGATTTATTTTTGAAACTAAGCTGTTTTTCAATGAGTAGACTACTGTGGTGAGAGGACATGCATCAAGAGGAGGGATTGGTTTGGCGGAAAATGTAATGTAGTTATTAAATGGATATCTGGAAAGTTGATATAAATGAAACCTGCATTTTACCCTAGTTGAATTATGCTTCCTGGTTATACTCTGTATGGAAACAATATTTTTGGATGTTCTTGCCAACCTTAGTTGAAATAAATCTTTCCAGATGTGCTTTTATTCAGGTCCATTGTAGGAACCGTATGCCATTGTTTTGGAGACCTTATTGTTTCAAACAGCTTACTAGTTCTGCTTACAGGGAAGTAACTAAAATGAAGCAAATGTAAAAGGTTTTGAAGCAAAGAGTTTTAACACTAGTTTGGTTTTAATTAACTAATTTAATTATACCAAAAGTATTTTAATTTCTGACTACCATCGCCAGGTATTTGAAGTTAATGCAAAAGCCACAACAACTTTTATTTTTTCACCCGGAAGGCCAAAATGAAAATAAATTACACATTAGTTTTTTTTTAGGATTGATTGTAACAATAATGAAATGTATTTTTTTCCAACACAAATAATTGTGGGATGCACTGTAAATGTAATTCATAATTTTACTGTGATAAATGCTAATCTGTTCAATAACGAAGTTCACATTGCAAAGTATGATCAGGAAAGCCCCTATGAAATAAAGCAGCCTCAAAGCTTCAAAGTGGAAAAATGCAAGATTGCACTATTAGAAACTGCTTCTGTTTCAGGCAATGCTTTGTACATAAAACAAAACCTATTAAAACTTAAATTGTAACCTTTGTGTGATCCTTGTGTCATACCAAGTATCAATGCAGGGTCTCGGTGACCAATGAAGCAATAAATGAAAACATTGTTGGATTTTTAACAAATGCAGCACAAGATTGCAATTGTTCTACTAAAATCATACTGACGAATCAGCCAGTCTGGCTCATTGGCAGGACTTGGTGGACCCTCAATTCCAGGCACTGTATGACCTGAGTGCACAAGAGTAATTTCATGCTGACGAAAAAATTTAATGTATTTGATCAATAAAAGTATTTTGATTGACTAAAATCATCTTTCATATTCTGTTAATCTCACAATTTATCACACAAAAAAGTTAAAAGATTTGTCAAAAGATTGCCAGCACCGTTTACAGAACTGGCCATCTAGCTGCCACACCTGCAGTAGCACTGGGACTCAGTTGCACTTCCTGCAACCAGTACACATCTCTCATTTCATCCTACATTCACATGGATGAATACTAATTGCATTTATATCATGACACTCATCATTCCAGAACAATAGACCCCAAACAGTAAACTTCCTCTCCCAAATCATTCTTCCTAATATTTCAGAAATAGAGAATAAAGACAAAAATTTAACAAAGATTTAATGTTCATACCATCTTCACTGATAAGTTATTGGGAAATAATTTAGTTGAGAATTGACATTCAGGTTTCCAACTCATTTTCTGATATGTAATTGCTACATACAATACTGGAATACCAACACATAGCACACCAGAACGGTGAAATCAACATTTGACCCCCTAATCTGCTGAGTTCTTGGTATCTGTTGTGCTGATGTAGGTGGCTAAGCAAATCCAAAAGAAGGAGATGGTGAAGGGAAGAAAAGGTATTTACCCCATAGTTCTCTTGTGTAGTTCCTCGTGGTCAAATGGGCCTAGTACTGCCATAGCTCAAGGAGCAGAATGTCTTGATTTCTGTTTATGCGGAGAAAGATAAATACTGTACATGTTTTATTTAGTCCCAACCCCACAGCTCTTTTTAAAATATAATTGTGATATGACCAGAATGCATTTAGATTGCTATTTGTATATAGGCAACTCAAGAGTTTTTTTTAAAAGACACAACTATATTTCAATAAAAAGAACAGGAACCTTATTGAAGGAACAGGAATGCCTGGCCAGTGGAGCCCGACAAAGGTGATGGGGTCACGGGGCCTGGTGCAGGAGAGAACATGAGTTCTGGATGATCTGGAGCTTGTGGCTGGATGAGTTAGGGTAATTTCCGTTGAGCCTTTGAGGTGATGAATGTGTGTATGAGTGGTTCGGCAACCTGAGAGGTGAGGCAATGACGGAATGAGGCCAAATAACTGATGAACTGTATCTAGAAATTTTTCACTGAACAAGAAGATTCCTTTCCTCAGAAACTGGTCTGCCCTTTCACGTCCTGCCGATGAGTCAGGCTGGCTGTGCTATCATCAGCAATGCCTTGAAGTACTTGGCCTGCCACACTGCCTACCGAAGATTGGTAAAGATTGCTGGCTGGATTCCGAAATTCTTTGTCTCCATGGAGACGTGGCTTACCCCCCCACCCACCCTCGAGTATAGTCACTAGTTAGTTGTTTGACATCTAGTTGGAGCTCTCACTTGGTGATTTGTGGGTACCAGGAGCTCCATTCAAGCTTCCTAGTGGGCAACACAGATCAGGATTCAACATGTGAGAACATTACCAGCATCTTCCTGTAGATTGGGCACATGTCCCTTTCCACTGCGCGATGGTTCCACCAGTTGGAGGTGCAAAGTTTGACCAGCAGTTGCTTACCTCTCCAGAAGACAATCAAGGTAGATTCTGGGTGCAGAATATAAGAACTCGGCATAAGGTAACGCTTTGCAGGAGCTGTCGCTGGAAGCCTCAGAGTTTCCTCATCACCTATCTGGAAGACATCTGGCTTCGGCGTGGTGGGGGGACCTTTAAAAGACAGCTTCCAACATCCAACATCTTGATGTTCTTTACATCGAAATCTAATGCCACCAGCTGCTTAATTCAGGTCTTCATATGAGGGCCTTAGACAAATAGTTGTATGCTGAATACCTTTGCAATGCAGGTAGTAGGTGAAGTGCTTACCTGGAATGCCCAGATAATATTCAGACTGAGGAGTTGGCAGTCGAGAATGAGGAGTACTTTTGTGGGGTTGGGATTGTGGGGGGGTGGGGTGAGAGTGAGCAGGTGACATTCAATGGGGAGGAGGTGACAGTCTGTAATGAGGGTGAGGAGGGATGGGGGTGAGGGGGCATATGGCAATTTAAGGGGGGGTGACTGTGAAGTAAGGAGGAGATGACAGTGTGTTTACAGGGTGATGATGATGAGGTGATAGAGGAGTGTGCTTTCAGGGTGATGAGGAGGTGGAGGATTGTGTTTGGAGAGTGAGGAGGTGGAGGATTGTGGTTTACAGAATGAGGAGGTGGAAGAGTGTTTACAGGGTGATGAGGAGGAGTTTGTTTACAGGGTGAGGAGGTGGTGGAGGGATGTGTATACAACAACTTTGATTTATATAGCACCCTCCACACCGGATGGCGTCTCAGAGCGCTTCTAGAGCCTATATAGGGTGAGGTGGAGGAGTGTGTATACAGGGTGAGGAGGGGGAGATGGAAGTGTGTGTATACAGGGTGAGGAGGGGGAGATGGAGGTGTGTGTATACAGGGTGAGGAGGGGGAGATAGAGGTGTGTGTATACAGGGTGAGGAGGGGGAGATGGAAGTGTGTGTATACAGTGTGAGGAGGTGTGTATACAAGGTGAGGAGAAGATGAAGGTGTGTGTATACAGGGTGAGGAGGGGGAGATGGAGGTGTGTGTATGCAGGGTGAGGAGGGGGAGATGGAGGTGTGTGTATACAGGGTGAGGAGGGGGAGATGTAGGTGTGTGTATACAGGGTGAGGAGGGGGAGATGGAAGTGTGTGTATACAGGGTGAGGAGGGGGAGATGGAGGTGTGTGTATACAGGGTGAGATGGAGGTGTGTGTATACAGGGTGAGGAGGGGGAGATGGAAGTGTGTGTATACAGTGTGAGGAGGAGGTGTGTGTATACAAGGTGAGAAGATGAAGGTGTGTGTATACAGGGTGAGGAGGGGGAGATGGAGGTGTGTGTATGCAGGGTGAGGAGGGGGAGATGGAGGTGTGTGTATGCAGGGTGAGGAGGGGGAGATGGAGGTGTGTGTATGCAGGGTGAGGAGGGGGAGATGGAGGTGTGTGTATGCAGGGTGAGGAGGGGGAGATGGAGGTGTGTGTATGCAGGGTGAGGAGGGGGAGATGGAGGTGTGTGTATGCAGGGTGAGGAGGGGGAGATGGAGGTGTGTGTATGCAGGGTGAGGAGGGGGAGATGGAGGTGTGTGTATGCAGGGTGAGGAGGGGGAGATGGAGGTGTGTGTATACAGGGTGAGGGATGTGTTTACAGGGGGAGGAGTTGGCGCCGCCGCTCGAGCCGTTTCTATAGTGAGCGCACATGCTTATTTTGATCACGTGGCCGGCGGGCGGGCCTGAGGTACATGTAGAGGCGGCAGCTCGCGCCTCCTGACGCCCGGTCCCCAGCTGAGATGCTCTGCCGCCGTGACCGTTGTTTATTAACGTTAAAACGCTGTTGTGGCGGGTCGCCATGAGGGTGCCGGACTGACTGACTGACTGAGTGAAGGAGGGAGGGGGGGGAGGGAGGGAGAAAGAGAGAAAGGCGAGAGAGCGGAGGGAGGGCCCGCGAGCGGGTGGGTGTGTGTGACAAGGTCGGCGTCCTGAGCACCCGGTGGGGGGGGGGAGGGAGGGGGGGGGGTCGGTGCTGAGGTAAAGCCGGTGCCCGGAGGGAGGAGCCGCGGGTTATCATGACCGGTTTAGCCGCCGCATCCTTCTTCTCCAACGCCTGCAGTTTCGGCGGCTGCGGCCTCACCTTTAACACTCTGGCGGAGCTGATCGAACACATTGAAGACAGCCACATAGGTAGGTGGGTGAGGGGGGTGGGTAGGTGCCGGCACGCGAGCTGTCACTCACGTTGGAGCCGAGCTGAGCCGGGCCTAGGAGCCGGCTTTACCTGTGCCCCGCTCTCGGCCTCCTCGTGACTGACTCGCTTTGCCTCTGGGTGCAGACAGTATGTGTATGTGTTTATCTGGTCTATCTGGCCCCAGGCTGCGGATCAGGCATCTGTCTGTCGTCTGTCTGGATCTCGATGCTTATCTTATCTCCTAACTGTAGCATGGAGAAGGTGAAGGAGGGAACAGTGATGCCTCTGATTCAGCGGTAGGGGGTTGCAATGCTCTTAGGTACCATTTCTACCTTGTACCTGCTCCTCTTCTCCATCACCTCTTATTTTCATTTATTTCTCTCTCCTCTTCTACTCCCCCCCCCCCCCCCCCCCCCCTCCACCATACCCTCCTTCACCTATCCTCAGTGCTGCTTCTCATGAGTATTTTGCTCATCAACTGGTGGAATGGGAGCTTTCTTGATAACAGGGAAAGAAAATAAGAAATAAAGTGGTTGCAACTGCAGGGATGTTTGTACTGCCTTCCCTCGGTATAAACCTGGCTCAGTTGGTACCACTCTAACAGCCACTTGAGTCTGAAGGTGGTGGGTTCAAGTTGGAGGTTTGAGCGTACAATGCTGTGGTGGAGGGGGCACTGCTTTATCACAGCTACCATCCTTCAGATGAATGTAGGATCCCATGGCACTATTCAAAAACAGAAGGGAATTTCACCCTTGTCCTGGCCAACAATCTATCAGATAAACAAAGTTGATCACTCTCCTGCTTCATAGCGGTTTGTTGGACATTGCTATAGAACTTTGCTGATGTTGGTAAATTCCCAACCCAAAGTAATACTGTTGCAGGTTATATTAATTCATGAAAACTCGATTGAAGTTGTGTCAAGTGGGATCAATAACAGGGTCATTTCTTTGTGTATCACTGAAATGGTGCTAGTATCTTCAGATGTCATTGAAAGTTGACTCTAGAATTTACTTTATTTTATTGCTGTATCTTCCAGAATAAAGGCTTAGAACATAAGAAATAGGAGCAGGAGTTGGCCATTCAGCCTCTCGAGCCTACGCCCACCCTATCTCCATATCCCTTAATTCCTTTAGCTTTAAAAAATCTGTCAATCTCAGTCTTGAGTATGTTAGCTTTAGAGGATAAGAAATTTAGAGGGAGCTATTTCTATTCAGAATATTCTTCTAGGTATTGTGGGGTGATCGCATCATAAAAATGTTGCAGGAAAGAAATTTTGTAATTGAGATCTCTTGCTTTAGTTCATAGGCTGCTTCAGTGCTGAAATTTAAGGAGATTTCCTAGTTGTATGTTTTGGGATTGACACTTCACACAACCTAGGAGTTGATCTGAATTCATCTGAATCTGAGAAAGCACAGCACCTCCTGTGTATTCCTGTCTAGTCGCTTGTATTATGCTTTTCTGGGATTGGCACTTCCAGGCTAGTCCAAACTCACAATCCTGTTACATTCATTGGAATCACTGTGGGGGAAATGTAGTTCCTTCCTATGACCTACATCACAATTTAGAAATAATCCATGAGTATTATGGAAAATTGTGGATTTATATGTAAAGTATACATCTGTACCTATAATTTGCTTCATTTGTATACCTAGGAGCAGTACTGTAGAACTTGTCGATACTTGTCAAGACTATTCATTGTGAAACACTAAGACTTATTGTACAGAAGTAACGTTTAGTATTTTTATAGTATCTTTTTGTTATAACATCTCAAGTGCTTTGTAAAATTTAGTGGCTATTTTTGAAACCAAGTAGTATAGTAATCATATTATATACGAAAAGGCCCCATTAGGAGTTTTGTATTGTATTATTATGTTCTATAAATGTGGGTTGTTTACTGAAACGAAAGGGTCACTAAAATGCTTATTTGCGGCCTTTTTCAATAATGGGAACAAACTTGTCACATACAAAATATCCTGTCACATACATGCCTCCTAATGCTTTTGTTGTACTGTACTAACTAGTATTCAAGAGAACAACAAATTGTGTGTTCCATGTATATGAAAATGGATCATCTTGTGGTGCCCGCTGGTGTCAGTCAGAATAAATTAAATGTGCAGGAGAATGTGAAGATATATACAGGGTGTCAAAAACACACTGGGTGATACAGGATTACAAAAACACCAACAAAATTATACTTGTATAGCACTTTCATGTTGGGAAGGTGTCTCAAGATGCTAGACAGCTAGTATTTTGGATCAAAGCTGGGGGTTGGGATTGGAGAGGGTGGGGGGATCAAAGAGCAGGGTTCTGAGGTGGTTCTTGAAGAAGGTAAGGGATGTGGCGAGACAGAGAAATTATGGGGGAAGGAGTTCCAGAAGGTGGGGGCAGTGTTTGAAGGCCCGCCCACCAATCTGGGGTGGGTGAGGTGTGGGACGTGAAGGAGGCTGAAGCCCACTGAGTAGAGGGAGGGGTTTTTCAAAATAAAATTAGGTTTGAGTAGAAGTGCTAGAGCAAGGCAGCCTCCTCTTAGACCTCTGAATCCTCCGCTCCACCATTGGCGGCCGTGCTTTCAGCCACTACACTCCGAAACTTTGGAACTCCCTCCGTCAACCCCTTTGTCGCATCCCCTCCTTTCCCATATTCAGGTCGTGCTTGAAGACCTTTCTCTTTGACCGCACTTACGGTCACCCTGGCTTGGCTTCAGACTCTGCCGTTGTGAAGCGCGATGATAAGCTGCCCAGCATGGAAAGCACTATATAAATGCAAGTTGTTGTTGTTGTACTCTTTAATCTTTTCCGATGACGCTTGAGGGTGGAAAATGGAACACTTAATATTGAACTAGCTTGACATTTATAATTATAAAATAAAGAACAAATTTCAATGCTGTTTCACAAGGAAGCCCCCCCATCCCTTTTTTTTATTGAAAACGATTTATTCTAATGTTCATCTGTTTTATACGTGGATCTAACCCACAAGTGGTACCAAATCCTATTCTGTTTGAGTACTGGTACTGTCATGGCAAAGAACATCTTGCTGAAGCATGCCTGATAAAACCATATGGTTCTGGTGCTGATAGTTTACACATTGCTGCAGGCTGGATGAATTGCTTTAACCTTGCATTTTGTGTGTGAGAGTTAGCCAAGTAAGTGGCTTGTTATTATTAACAGTAGAAAAAAATACGTATTTAATACGGATTCATAGAGCTTTGTATGGGGTTGCACATATACAGAGCTGAATGCAATTTGGAGGTGGGAAGTAGAAACACTTCCCACTCCTTAATTGCTTTACGATCATAGCCAATTTGAACTTGGCTCCAGTTTTAAAAATGGACAAAAGCTTCTCTGAATCCTTCATGCACAGTTAGTTTAGCAGCACTCAGTACTTTCAACGTGGTTGAAAAAATTAGGAAAACATTAATTATTTATTGGTTCGATGGTCTTTGTTATTATTATATTATTGTAACTAATTGAACTGGTACAAAGCTTTCTTCTTATTCGGTAGTTCACTTTTCAATCTGGGGTTGTTTAGAGGCATTTTTATGCATTCGCTTTCTTGATACAGTAACTACATAGGCTTTTTGCTACCTCTGCCATTTGTGAATTAAGGATGAAACTAACAAGACAACCTTCAACACTAAGTAGTCTTGCATAGTCTTGTAATTGAACTGTGAAGTTAATTTAAATTGAGTTTATAGAAAAGGACCACCTTCTACAGCGCCACTTAAGGCTTTCAAGAGCAGTTGTAAATAAAAATATAGCTTTCAGGAAACTGTTCTGTTCATGTTCATGTAAACTTTAGTTTAGAAATCATAGCCAGAAGGCTTCATTAGATCTTCAATGGGAATTTTGTGGTTGTGTTGGTTGGTAGGGCCTGTTTTGTCTCAAAAATCGTGAGGGAAGTGATGCAGGTGCGAAGGGTTTAAATGATTGTCTACTTTTTTTGTTTATTGTCGATAAGTACAAATACACTGCCACTACACTTTGTCACTACATCTATTTGAGCTGCTTGGATGGTAAAACTACTCTATTTGTAACTCGCTTCCAAAAAGTGCTTTAATGAAAACTTCAACATTCCCTATCCTCCCCGAACCCCATACTCCACAAATCTGAATTTTACCAAAGTTTGTTCTATACATCTTGTCTGATAATATTTATAATGTATGGTCATCTGCAGCAGATTGGTATAGCACGGTTTTGAAAAGTGTAGATCCTGTATATTAATCAACATTGTGTTGGAATATACTCCTGTGGTTTTGAATGGATGGTTTTGCTTGATGCAGCTCTTATCAGTGGTACTGATTTGGCCTTTGTGCGACATGTTGGGAGTCTGTGGGAGGACGTTTTAATGAGCAATGGGATCAGTCCTAATCAAGCACAGGTGGAAATTAGTTCTTTTTTTGATACAAATGTTCAGAATGGATGGCTGCCTGAAAGGAAGATTCCCCACTTCAGACTGTAGCTTGAATGTTGATCTTTAAAGTAATTTTGATTATAATACCGTGTCTTCAAAATTTGAACTTTTTTCTGTTCTGTATTTTAAAAATTATTAAATGCAATGTCACTTAGAATTGGACAAAACTTGGCTAAGATTGTATGACTGTGTATGAACGAATGAGGCATCTGGTTAGTTGATTGGCGGATCACTTTTCTGGGGGTAATAATCCCTTCAAATTATAATACTAATAATAATTTGGTCACTCAATCCAAGACTATTTGTGGGACACTATTGGCAATTGACTGCCAGGTTTTGCCCACAAAATACACAGTAAATTCACTTTACAGTATATTACTGTGAAGAGCTTTGAACATCTTGAAGACATGATAAGGTGCTATATCAAATGTAAGGATTATTATTATTAATGCTGACTTTCATAATAACCACAAAACCAGATTTTCTCTATTGCCCTGTATTTCATGGTTAAGTGTTTTTGATTTTGGTTAGGTTCAGCTTGAGTTCTGTATTTTGCTGTCTTGGCCATGTGAAAAAGACTGCACCAAGTGCACACAAATCATGTTAATAGTAATTGTCTTGACACAGCTGGCATGATAGTGGTGCTACACTCTGCACCATGTTTGGTAGAAGATTATCTGCCTGATGCATAAATGTGTTTCTTGGTTGGCTTTTGTACAGCAGCTGCCAAAATATATAGTGAAGAGAAGTCCAAATGAGCTTTCTCTCCTCATGCCACTACCTTGTTAACTGCATATTGCACAGCAGCAGCCTTCTGAATGAGCTACAGTTCCAAATGAGTCATAAAATATTCCATTACAAAAGTAAATGCTTGGCAGAGTTTAAACAGAAGTGGTTTAGAATGTGTGCACAGAAAGTCTTTTAAGCATGCTAGCCATTTGCAAGTAAGTATAAGGTCATCTTAATAATTCTAGCTTCAATCTGTGTGCTGGACCTATTCCTAATGCTACCAGTAGGATTACTCCTGGAATTTTTAGAAGCTATTTTTATTACCAGCAGATGGAGCCCATTGACAATTGTCTTGGTTTGAATACAGTTGTTTGCATCTTTTTAATTAATGTTCAGTTCACTTTAGGAACAACTGTAGGAAGTTTTTTGTTTTAACAAAAAAAACTCCATGTGGGAAATGAAGAGATTTTTTTTTACAATTGTGATATACTGTATTGTTGAAATAAAGCACCACATCAGAAATGTAACAGTGGTTTTGGAAAATTGCTTTGCATGATGTATATTACTCCAAATTAGCAGGCAGACTGGAGCAATTGAATTTGCTGCCTGCAGCATGTACACTGCATGTGGCCTATTCAGAATGGCTTTGCAAAATTTTAATCTTATACAGTAATGCACTAAATTGGCTACACATTTTGATAATGTGCCTAGTGTGTCCAGGTATGTGTAAAAACCATCTAGTGTTTTTGTGTATCACTGGTATGTATAATTTTTTTTGCTTTATCCATTGCAGTATGGTTTGGGAATAGTGCATTCCTTGTGCGGAAGTTAAGTAGGGTCCCTTTGGAGCTTGCCAACAAGATGTAGAGTCAATACTCTGTGGTGGTCTAGATAGTCTGATTCCTGAACTAGTGCACCAGGGTACTGCGGATAACACACCAGCTAGCCTGGTTCATTGGCAGACTTGGAGTGGCAGACTGGGGGTGGGGAATCTTTCAAAGTCTGAATGGGTTGGATGTGCAGCATGCCAGACAGCACGTTCAATGGTAAGTTATGTGGTTTCAGGTGGTGAAACACCAGTAGTACCCCAGTGCATACAAGCCTCGGCTCTTGTCATCGTGTACATGATGCAATTTGGAACGGAGCAGGGATAGGAAGCTATGTGAAAAGGAATTATGTAAAGCCTGTATTCTGTATAATGAACAATGCATGTAAGGAAACTAGTGGATTATTGTCATTATTCCTGTTAATAATAATCTGTCCAAAAAAACTCAATAAAAATTGGTCATGAACTCTATTTGTTGCCCCAATATACAGTAAAAGCCTGTTTATCCGGCACCCTCAGGACCTGGCCAATGCTGGTAACAGCACGTGCCGGATATTTGACTGAAAACACAATTAAAAAAAAAAGTTTTAAAAAATGCATTGTGCTGGATAAATTCCAGTTAATCGAATGTGGACCTTTTCTTTGAAGTGCCGGTTATACGGAAGTTACAGTTGATCAGGTCACGGATAAATGGCTTTTACTGTGCTTTGTTTCGATTATACTTTGTTGGTGAATTAATAAATACAGTAAAAGCTTTGTTAACCGGCACCCTCAGGACCTGACCGTTGCTGGTTAATTAAATATGCCGGATATTCGAGCGGCAAGTTGCCGATAATCCTACACAAAAAATTAACTTATTTTAAAACATATCATATTAATAATAGACTAAATAATAACAGAATATTGTATGAATACTTACCAGTAAAGCATTCCATACTTGTCCATATGCACAGTCCATAGTGTAAATCGCACTCGCACCTGATATCCAAGCGTTTGAACAGGCCAATAGCATGTCGCCAAGTCATTGTTTAAAAGCCATCTGATTTTGAAGCGACACCACACCACGTCAGTATTACAGTAATTTCCAAACATTCCCGAGCATCTTCGAGCGATTTACAGCCTCTAATGTGTTTAAAGCAAGTTTATACTAAGTGAAATGAGCAGTGGTAATACCGCTACCAGCCAGAAACCCTGCAAAGTCATCACTTTAAATACCAAATTAGAGATGATAAAGCGCATCGATTCTGGTGAAAAAGGTACGGACGTCGGGAGGGCTTTAGGGCTAGCTAGATCAACGGTGGCTACTATAAAACAGAATAAGGACAACATACTGGCAAGTTCTAGGTGTTTTACAGCTACAGGTACAAGCGGATTAGCAAAAGATAGGAATGATGTGATGGAAAACATGGAAAGAATGCTGAGTGTCTGGATTGAGGATCAGAACTAGTGTAATATACCACTCAACACCCTGGTTATCCAAGAGAAGGCAAAATCATTGTTTTGGGAGTTAAATGATCAGGAAGGAGAAGGCTCAACTGCACCATCTTTCATTGCTAGCAGAGGGTGGTTTAAAAGATGCTATGGGTTCCACAACATCAAGATGAGTGGGGAAGCTGCAAGTGCCACTGTCACACTACCAAATATTACATTTGCCAGTTGTATACTGTATTAAAGTTTGCCAGTGTTAAAGTACAATACTGTATAGATACGCCAAGTATCCCTTCTTGCCTATGTGTGTTAATTTGTGTGTTATATTGTGTGGTTTTGTGTGTTATTTAGTGGATTTAAGGTCCGAAAATCTTGTGAAAAGAACACATCTCTGGTTATATAATGGGACCGCATGGGAAATTGCGTTTCGATTTAGGACGTTTTGATCTAGATACAGTTTTTCAGGAACACAACCTCGTCCTAAGTAGAGGTTTACCTGTACTAGTGTTGCTGTTTTGTTCTTTATTTAATATTAGTGTAAGAAAATTTAGACCAGAAATGTACTGAAGGAACCTAATCCCTATTGATAGCATTAGGACCTATGGTAATTTAGGTTTTGCTATACAGTACGTTTTCACTTAAAATCGCACTTTTCAAGAACATATCCCCAATGTTAATTGAGGAGTCCCAGTACTACAACAATCATGTTTAATTAAGTGTTGTGTTAACAATGAGGTAGTTGAAGAGGTTTTCCCATAACAAATTCAAGTTTGGGTTAAAGATCTTTTCTATAACATTTCAAGTTTTATAACAATTCATGTTTCCATATAACAATTGGTGTTTGTTGAAAATGTTCCTTTATAACAAATGTGCAGTTATAATAGTTTTGCAGATTATATTTGTTGTTATGACTAAGAAACAGGGAGATGACAGAATCGGCCAAAAAAGCTGTCCATAACTCTCTTACTCTCCCTGCAAAGCAGCCTGCGCAAGGTCACTGACAAGGGGAGATGGAGTTAGACATGCAGAAAAGAAAGATGTAACTTTGGAATAATTGGAATCATCATAGGAGGAACAGTTATGAACAGCTGGTGGTCAGTGACTTCTCCCATGAAATCGGGTAATATTGGTTTGTTGATTTCTATTGAATCGGCCTCCACCATCTTTTCAGGCAATGCATTCCAAATTCAAACAACTCGCTGAGTGAAAACATTTCTCCTCAGCTTTTTGAAACTATTTTAAATCTGTGACCACCGATACGCCCACCAGTGGAAACACTTTTCCCCTGTCTACTCTGTCGAATCCCCTCATGATCTTAAAAACCTCTATTTGGTCTCCTCGCAACCTTCTCTGTTCCAATGAGAATAAATCTACCCTCTCTAGCCTTTCCTCACAGCTGAACTCTCTCTTCGATTCCTCCCTTGCCTACACTTTCCCCATTTCCAGATAATGCCTTCCTCGGCACTGTGCTTGCGGACACCTCCCTCCCTGGCTCGGCATTAGGCTTCACCACTGTTGAGCACTCTGACACTGTACTCTGTATGAAGCGCACTGTATAGATGCAAGTTTTTGTTGCTTTAAGGCCCTGTACTTACTTAATTGTCAAGGTCATCCAGATTAATAATCAAATTGCTTAGAATTTCTTAAGATGTTTTATAGCTGATTTTTCAAAAATAATGAGTACTTTTTGATGAAATGTCTACATTTTCTAATAAGTTGCTTACTTACAATAAATCTCTGTACGTTTTACCTGTTTGTTTTGCAGAAAAATGTCATATACCATTACAGTACTCTATTTAATTCCTTTATGTATCATTGTGTTTACGAATCTATCAATGTAACTGTTAAGGAATCTGCTTCTTTTGATATTTGTCACGAGACCCCACAAAAGTATTGTGTCTAGTTTTCTTGTTTGACCTTGGTTGCTTGATTAGTTCAGTTGGCTAATAAAATTGGTCTTTGCAGTAAGTCGTGCAACAGCAAAATGTCAATAGCGACTAATTACCGATTCTGGAATGCACCAGGACTGTGACATTGAATAATTCAGCTTCCAAGTAATAGGTGCATTATTTTGAAATGAACAAAAACATGAATCACAGCATACAGTATGCACTATGCACTATTTCTCTTAAAAGCAGAAGGATGATTTTTATTTGCAGCTATGTGTCATACCACAATGTTTTTTTTGAACACTCCACTGAGCTACATTGCTTTAGCTATAATGCAAATGGGTTAAAAATACGACCATCATTTATTCTGAATCAGCAATATATGATGGTCTTAACTCACTGATGTAGACCTAATTTACTTTTAAACGTTCCATTTATCCTGTACACATTAAATCAAAGCTGCTTGCTTTTTAAAGAAAACAAAGACTAGCTTTAAGAGTCAATATTTTGGTAGATGTGTTTAGGAAGCTTCTATTTTGGGAAAGTAAAAGATGTATGTCGTTTTTAGGATTTTTTTGTCATGTTGTGCATTTCTTAGTGAATGCAAAATTTATCATGAGAATTGGTAACCTTGAAATTCTAAACCTCAAGTCATTCAAGGATTGCTCTTACAAGTAACCAACATGTTGAATATTTCAGATCTCATTGAGCTATTCAAAATTATCAAGAAAAATTAGATTTTCTATTTGGGTAATTTCTTATCTGTTATGCAGAGGAAGCCCTTCATCTCACTGCCATTTTCTCACTCTGTTTGGCAATGGAATGTGGAGATTGAGCCCATTCAATGGAATGTGGTGGTCTCTATAGTTTGCTTCCTGAGCCAGGGTCTGCAGTTCTCCAGGGCACTGTTGATGATAGTACAGCATGGCTGATTTGCAGGTCTTCGAAAGGCAGAGCAGTCACTGAGGACAAGGACTCTTTCCACTCAGCTCCCATTTGTCCTGCAAGCCAAAGCCCTCAATGGTAGCTTGCTGGGTAGTGCTCTCAATGGCAAGTGATATGATTTTAGCTGGTTAGACTCCAGCAGTAACCCAACACGCACATACTGGTGGTGCCCATCCTTGGCTCTCTCCAACCTAATATTTTCCAGAATTGGGTACCAGTGAGAGAGTGTGTATTGCATTCCAATAAAAATCTCTGCAATTTTCATGTGTGGGTGAGATGCATGGTACTTAATTTGGATAAGATTAAGCATGGTGATGGGTTTCCACATGTATCAGATGCCTGGCTGACCAAAAAAAAATCCTTTTATAATTTTAAATGCCTTGATCAGATCACCCTTCAACCTTCTGAACTCCGAGGAATATAAATCAAGTTTATTCGTCCTATCCATGGTATAATTTAGCCCTGGTATCATTCTGGTAACCCCCCCCTCCCCCCCCCCCCCCCCCCCCCCCCCCATACAGCACTTTCAATAACCATGCAAGCTGGGTCTTTTTGTTGGTCAAATCTAATTTAAAATGTTCATCTCTGACTGAACAGTAACAAATGTAATTGTTCAATTAATTGTATGAGTTTGGAAAGTTAACTTTCAATTTTCTGTATTTGCAAATGATGTGTTGATAAACTCACTCAAAGGTACATTTTTATTCATCCAATAAGCTATTCCATTATACTGTATCCCTTATCAATTATGAATACAGTGTTTTTGTATTCAAGACAAGATTATGAGTGGATAGTATATTTTAGCATTATAAAATCTCACAAATTATGACTGGAGTTGGAAACCAGTTTGTAAAACGTATCAGTGTAAATCTGTTAGTCTTAGTAAAATCATAAGGCTTCTGTAGCATTTAGAACAAACATGTTTGTTAATGTACACACATTTGTCTTGCTGCATGTAGCCTACTTCAGCAGTTATTTAAACTTGTCCTTTTTTCAGCTAATGCTGCCACGGAAGGCAACATCACCTTGTTAGAATATTAATGTTGTTTTTTTGTAGGTTTCAATTTAGAGGTGGTGGATTATACTGTGATGAATTGCTGAATGGTCTGTTTCCTCACCCAATCTTTCACTAACCTTGTCTGACAGCTTCTATATTGCTGTATCCAGTAATTTGTAGTACAATAATGGCTGAAGTGAGATGTCTCCGGCTACTTTTAATAGGGATTAACACCCTCTGTAGGTGGCGCAATGCTATTACAAATATGAAATATCCTGAAGAGACATGATTAACAGCTGCAGCTGGTTCATTACTTTCTTAACTGCTGTATACAAGAATGCAAAAAAGCTCTCCCAAATATCTTACCCATATGCCCATTTTAATTGCATGATATGACTCCATCTTAATGATTATAATAACTGTAAATGTATTGTTCTGATTTTTTTTAAAACTCGCCTTGTCCATCCTTGGAGATCATTAACTGTTCAGATTTAAAGTTTATTGGCATCATTATTTGATGATTTCAAATGTTACTGTATCTGAGGTAGTAATGTGTGTGTAAAGCACCATTTTCTACAGGAACAGCTGTTACAGTTTCTCATTGGGCCTTCTTCAGGGAAAGAGTATTTGCAGTTATCATGGGTACACCTAAAATGGTACTTAATAAAGCATAAGCTAAAGCTTTTGAATCTTTAAAACTATATGAATTTTATTGCACACAATGAGCGCTTTGATCTCTGTTCTCTACTTAAGCCTTTAATCATCAGTGTAATTGCTCGGGTGTCTGTTTCACTGTAAATCCTTTTTGTGATTTGCAGCAAGGTTCGATACAGCCTTGTCCTTTAATTAAAAGGATTATTAGCTTTATGGTGGTTTTGTAATTACTTTTTGGTGGTAAATTTTGCATTCAATCCCTCTCTCAAAATTTAGTTTTTGCATTGTAAAGAAACATTGGTCATAATTGCCCATTTATATTCCAGTTATATAAGAAATAACGTATACTGCCAAGATGCCTCAGCAAACTAAATCACAATGGAATAGTGTGGATGTGCATGTTGTGTTGAATCCTGCATCATCTTCGCAAATTCTCTCACTTATTCCTCCTTATACTATAGAAATGCATGAATAACATGTCAGACATAGTGCATTTTTTATTTGATCATCTTGCAAGATTCATGCGATCACATCTGCCCCCTTCCCCCCCCACCCCTCCATTACATTATGATGTACATACTTAACCTGGTAATTGTATTGCAACTGTGGGTTTGGTTCTCCAGTTATTGCGCCTTGGGATTGCCTCCTGACGTGAAAAGCGTAATTTTGTTGTTGTTACTGTGAGATAACTTGCTGCTCTACCTGGATAGCCTCCTGCAGACTGCCTTATTATTGCAACATGATGATGTATTCAAGTTGAGCACATCCTGCTTTCCAGACAGCCGGCTAAGAGACTGATCAACTTGTCTTTCGGGCAAAGCTAGCAGCTTTTGGCATTTTGTCGCCAAATAAACTAAAAGAAGATCAAAGATGTTCAGAGAAACTGAAAACCATCCTTGAGTAGCAATAAATTCATAAATGTTCTGATGTCTAACTCTTAATGCAAAATGACACTGCCTAGGTTAAACGTGATTTGCAGTACAGTCTCCCCGCCCGCCCCCCATTATATAACATTTAACAGATTCAATGGCGGTGCCTTAGGACGTCCTCCCGATGTGAAAGGTGCTTTACGAAAGTAATTTTGTTCATGTTGAATGGAACCTCAGTCTGATTTCATGAGATTTTAAGATTTTCTGGAGGATTTGGGGAGAACAGTTGTCGGGAGCCATCAGAAATGCAGATAGTTTAGAACTTAATTTCTCAAGAAATTATAGTACCTGATTGTTTTCCACCCACTTGGCTTCTAAATTTAGATTTTTCCCTGCACTGATGGCCCAGTGTCCTTGCAAACATACTAAAGAGGCTAAATTATATCTGGTTGCTTTTGCTGGCAAAACATTGAGTGACCCCATTTCTATATGGATGTATCCATACTCCTGTCTCTAATTTTTTTCTTTGTTTCTGGTCACCTAACTTGACACAGAAATCCTACTGACCCAGATTCTCTGCTTAATATCTTAGTAGTTCCTAGGGTCCATCGATAAGGAAATTTTCCAATATCGATATATCAGTGGGCTCATATCGATATATACTAATATATCGATATTTTTGGTTTTTTTAATACTGTGCATGCGTGCGCATTCGGGGTGTGCGCGCATTTGGGGGGGTGTGCACGCTCATTCGGAGGTATGCTCGCATTAGGGGGTGCGCGCGCATTCGGATGTGCGCGTGCATTCGGATGTGCGCGTGCATTCTGTGCTCTAGGCCCAGGAGGTTGCAATGCCGGTGACAAGGTAAGCTGGAAAAGATCGCATTATACCGATAATACCGATATATTGCCGGAAACGATATACTGATATTTACAATATATCAATATATTTTAAAATCTGATATCGGCATATCGATATGAAAAATGATATCTATAACCGATATATCGATATATCGCCGGACCCTAGTAGTTCCTTGAATTGGCAAGAAAAGGTACAACAGGTTTGTGTTGAGTTTGATTTTAATTTTCTTATAGGGAAGCATTTGACTTTTTCTTGCCATCTTGCATATGAATTTAACCTGATTTTAGCATGCAGTGTATTGTTGAGCTATGTCCCATCACTTGCTCAAGTTGTGATTGCGCAACATCACTCAAAATGAATACATACTTCTTTAAGCCATACATTCGGTTAAGAAAAAAATCTTTGTCTTGTGGACATCTTTTTGTCAATGTTTGAATAGATCATTGAAAGGCTACCCTTGGAACAGTCTTCACAATTTATACATTATGTTTTATCTGCTGAGGGAATATATTTTGATTTGACTCATTCCTGAAATATTTTCTTGTGTACAAAGTGTATAGCCCACCCTTAATTTGTGGCCCAACTCAGATATGATAGACTCAGATATGAAAAATAACGATATAGTAAAAACAAATTGCCTTGTGTTCTTCGTCATTCTTTTCTTTCAATGTGTTCCACATACATGGCTCCCGTCCAACTTTTCCTCTTTTTTTAATCCTCTGGTTTGGAGTGAATAGAGCTTGATAATTTTCCATCATTGTTCACACACGGTGTCCTCTGCAGCTACCTCCATTAAAGAAGTGAGGGAGTTGAGATCTGGCCATGTATGGGAACTGGGATGATAACCTGGCTCTCATGAGGCTAGAACAAGGGAGAGCTCTTAGAAGGGACAGTGTCCTGAGTACCCCCATTGGATAATGGACCTCTTTCAATTGTATTGGAAGATAAACTGCATGAAAAGAATGAGGAAGACCATATACAGGAAGACCCAACTTGATAACTTTACGACTTCTCATTCCTGCTGACTATACACAATTCAGTTCCATCTACTTTGACTGGAATTGTGTCAAAGTAGATGATCTTTAGAAAATTGCTCCAAACCTTGGTCGATATTGAAACTTACACATGGTAGTCTTCACTCTGTGCAAATTTATACCTCTGTAACTTCAGAGTTCTAAAAATGTTTACAATAGTATTATGTAATTTTGGGCCTGGGGCAAAGTGTGGGATTGGACAGGAGGATATCGCACGAGATTATTGATTGAGGGCAGTTATATTTTTGTTTTTCTCAATTTTCATAATCTAAAATTTTCGAACTGATCTACTTCATACAAAATAGGCGTGCATTGCATCATGTATATATATTTTCACCTATCGTTTGACAAGAGGTAGAAAGCAGTGGTGTGGCCTCCATTGAAATTGTGTGTGTTAGCTATAATGCACATAAATAATATTGAATCCAAACCATTTCATCAATAGAAGCAGCCATGATGGGTTATCCATCCTTTCCTTTGAAGATAAAGGAGAATCACCATTTTTCAAATTCGAGGACTGTTGCATCCCCTGAAAAACTTTTGTAAGTTTAGTGAAAATTGGGGCAGAAAAGGGAGAAGAAGCTTGTTACAGCTGGTTGTGCTGACCTGTATAGTGCTTGAATCTGGTACTGGATTCCTGCTCTATTCCCCGCACTGATGTCCTTCACCTTAATGAGGACTAAAAGTAGTGAATGATTGTGAGCAAATATTATTTCCAGCGTTGAAACCTAAAACCAACATTGGTGTTAAGTACATCAATACTCGTTTCTGAAAGTTTAGTGAATAGCTGAAAAGATTAAATCTATTCTGATGCCTTAAAGGATTCTAGTGTACAGTACTTTACACACTGCACTATTTTCAGAAAACTGCTGTGTTTCAAACCTTTCATTCTGATATGAATTTTGCTTACATTCTGGTTGATTTATTTCAAACAAAATTGGTTGTTTAATTATGAAAGGTGCTGTACAAATGTTATGTTATACATTTTGTTCACAGGAACTGTAGTTTATCCTGTTGCAATGGGACTTCTTGCTTGTGAAATATGGTGTAACATGTTTTGATGATCAGCTAGCTTATCACTATGGAGTTTTTAAATATAAATTGTGAAATTAATTCTGTTTTGTTTGCATTCATTGACAAGGGGTATTTAGTTTATTCAATCAAGTACTGAAGGCGTGTATTCCAAACCAAACCTCTCAAATTGAAAGGTGCTCTAGTTATATAATTTTGTTGTTGTTGAGTAGCCATTTTGTTTTACATTGAATGCCAGAAACTTCAAGTTTGCTGAGAGCAACAGTGTATTGTCTATGATGTTTGTTTCGTCTTTTTTTCCCACAAGTGAACAGCTATCAGTTTATATAAATAAGTGATGGGT
This sequence comes from Hydrolagus colliei, assembly GCA_035084275.1. Classification (NCBI taxonomy): domain Eukaryota; kingdom Metazoa; phylum Chordata; class Chondrichthyes; order Chimaeriformes; family Chimaeridae; genus Hydrolagus; species Hydrolagus colliei. The sequence goes on along the minus strand of CM068747.1, from coordinate 24,329,853 downwards.
AGATGTGTTGTGAGAGACTGAAGTGGTCTGATTCATGAAGCATTGCATGTGTATGATACCTTTAATGCTTTGAGTGTGCAACTAGAACAAAGGCAGTAGTGGGTGTACAAGCCAATATAGTCCAAGCCATAGCATGTACAGTATATGTAACAAATTAGCTTCATTAGGGAATGCATTTGAAACAGTAGTCTTGCAGATCATGCTTAATAAAATGGGTTTAAAGGTACGTTTAACTCCATATCTTATGATCAGCAGCCTTTATTAACGTGAAATGAACCTATTTTACTATTAGCTTAACATATTTAAATGGCGTATATATAATATTTTCAACTAAATTCAAAGCCATGATGCTTCAGCTGTGTGTTTTTTTTAGTTGTACGGTGCTCATTGCTCTTATTGAAAAGATTCAGTTAAAAATAGGTAGTAGAGCAGAAGAAAGACTAAAGTTTCCAGGGCTTTAAAAAATCACTCTAATTATTCACCAGTATCATTCTGTCAAAGCTTCTACTGCATACCAGGACTCAGGTCTAAAAGTGTCTCCAACTATTATACATAATTCGTCTGCTTAATTGGCAAGAACGAGGTGAGAAGCACGATAGGGGAAATCCACAGAGACTAATGGGGCACATATCAGTGACTTCATCAGTGCAGAAGTCCCCCAGGTGATTGAAGTCAGCAAATATTTCATCAAGAGAAATATAGAGGAGCTTCATCTGTAAAACCCAGTACGCATGATTATTGAGCAACTTATATCAAGAGTTTTACATAAACTATATATTTATAGAAAAGAGAATGAAATGATTGATGCTAATGCTATAAAATTATGCAGCTGAATGCTATACATGTAACATAGAATATTTGAAGATCAGGTCAATGCAACTAGTTCTGCTAGATGTAGTTCCAATATTAACATTAGACTACCAGCTTTTAGATAAGTTTTTTTTAAATTAAAATGAATATTCTTTCTGCTTTGCAATAAATTTCTGGGTTTGTTAATGTTTGCAGTCTATAAAAATGAATCTTATGATGGTGATAATTTATAGATTTTTTTTAAAAAAGGTATGACACTTGCTGAAGAAACTTCCCACTTGGGCAGAAAGGATGATATTCCTGCTACACTACAATTTGAACTTTGCTGCTATCATTGGCTCATTGTTTGGCTGGACTAATGGACTAATCATTGAAGAATTATGTTAGTCCTGCAGTGGCAATGAGTGGAACCAACATTTCAGGAATTTAGCGAGTTCCAGGTGATACTTGATTTCCCTTTTTAGGGCTTTACTATTTACATAGGAAGCTTACATTTGTTCCAAACACAAATGAATCTTCTTGGTGGATGATGTCAAATTTAAATTGCATTTTGTGTGCTTAATAAGCAATCCAGTTTAAAAAATGTATATTATTATTAGTATCCTTGAATTTGACATAGCACCTTGTAAGTTTGGAGGATGCATCCTAGTGCTTGATAAGATTTATTGAAAATTGGCTATTTTCTGGCACACAGCAGTCCCATAAACAACTATGAAGTAAGCGACCAATTACGTTTGCAAGTTTGTTGGCCAGGACACTTGATGATGGAGCCTATTTTAAGGAAAGTTTGGCATTTGAGGTATTTAATGCAAAGTACATATGGGGATTTTTTCACTGATGCCCTGTCAATAATATATATGGTCCTTTTGTTGGGTTGAGGATTACGTTAATTGACAGCAGACCACCCTTTGAAGTTTTAAAGGAATATAATGTACCGGTACATGTACTACTAAATTATAACTTTTACGCTTTTAGTATAACTTGTATAAATGTCTATTTCCAACTAAGAACAAGTTTTTTGTTTAAAAAAAAGTAACTTACAGTACTAACATTTTCATAAATACTTTTTTGAATGGAGTAATATTTTCATATTCACAAAAATGTATTATGTTTTAAAATGTTTATTCTCTCCTCCCTCATTCACATGCTTCGGTGAAAGTAGGACTAGGTAGTCTAGATAATGGATATCTCAGAATATAGCTTGTTTGCTTCAACCTATTCTGTTCAGTGCAAGGAGAAATATATCTGTTAGATTTTTCTTCAATTTTTTCTAGACCAAGCCTGGGGATATTGAGTGTCCATTTCAACCTAAATCATGAGTTAAAAATCCAGCATGCTAGTTATGAGACTGCCTCTTATGTTGGAACTAATGGCCCTTTCTCATGAATTAACACATTTTTCATTCATTACCATAATTAGCACCAGTGTAGGTTCGATAGACAAATTGGCGTCAGCCTTTGTTGTAATTTATATAATTCTAGTTTGGTTCCGAAGAGTGAACAGAAAAAAAAACTCCTGTTGATAAACCTTTATGTTCATTGTAATGGAGTTGAAAAATATTTCATTGGTTCTTTTGGAATTGTATGTTGGTAAATTATGCACTTGCAGAAAGTAGCTTGTTTTTAATTTGAATCAAATTTGTAAGTGAGGTAACAAATTTGATTAAAGTACCTGGCTACAATGTAGGTTAAAGTAACTAAAATGTAAGTGGATCTTTAATGTCTATTCATGTATCAGATTAAGTATGGTGTGGAGGTAAACTCCAGGTAAAATAATTTCATTCTCTGATAAATCAATTCTAATCTTGAAATTGGCATATTATAATTATGAGCTACTTGGTATCAACAAAAACATTCTAGTTAATGAATTAATTGTTTTGTGGTATGTTCTTTTGACAGAAAGTGATCCCAAGGTTTTGGAAAGGCAAGAACAGCAGCAGCCATCATATATCGCATTAAGTTATATCAACAGGTATAAATTTCAGATTTTATCATAAATCCGAATTTTTCAAGTGTATGTGGCCACAGGGAAATACTTTAGAAATGGAAACTATTGAGAAACCTTTTGAAAATACTAAAAGTAGAACCAATGTATACCTTGTTATGCCATGCTTGGGAGACTAAATAGGTTAAAGAAAGTAAATGAAGGTGGATCTTCAAAGTAGAAACCTGTTATAATGCCCTCTCGTCCTTCCCTGGTACTATATAGGGCTTTTGTCACTTAAGTGTGATACACCCAGCTTCTGGTGCTAACTGACTGGCTTCCTATACTTAAGAAATGGTCAAAATGACTTATTGCACATGCACACTTATTGCTCAGCAAGCAATGCTGACATCACTTCATAATGGACATATACAGCAATCGATGATCTGACACACAGCAAACAATGACAGCATCTGAAGAGTTTTGCTTAAAACCCATTCTCCAAGCTATTGGGTCCAGCAGACCATATTATAATAATAATAAGTCAGCACAATTTTGAAACAAGTTTAAAAGCACTTCATAGAGAATACTGTAAAGTTAATTGACTGTATATTGTGGCAGAATACACCTCTCCTTTGTAATACAGGAATATATTCCAGTATCTATTGAAACATTTATTTTCAAAGAGCAGTCACTTTAATCCTATGAATTCAGCTGAGAATCAAGCAAGTGATCTGTGAGAAATCTAGATGTACTTAATCTGTAAATTTGATCAGATATCTTGCATTGAAGATATCTCTTGCCTTATCCTGTAACTGGTGTTGGTACTTGGAGGAGGTTCAATGAGCATTATACATGTAAACATCGATGATACATATCAGAGGCCTCTTATCTATTGGAAGGCTGGCTGCCCTACCTTGTGTCTGGATAGGACGAGAGACCCTCCAATAGACCAGAGGTGACTATGACGCCTCTGAGCATTCATCCCAACTTCCACCAAGCATATACAGTCACACACAGTGAAAGTGCCCCCCATGACCAAGGAGGACTTGTGTCCAACTGGCCACTCCAGATAACTTGTTACTGAGCTCTTTTCCCTTGAGTGAAGAGTTAGCCAGAGTTTACTGTAATTGTGGAAGGGAATCTTTTCTTTTTGCCCCACTTGCCACGGCCATGTTGAGAAATATAGTTGAGAGTCCAAATCTTACCTGTAGCATGGAATTTTGTATCACCATACACTGAACTACTTAACCTCTCTATTTGACACTGATATGTATACTGATTTAATTTAAACCACTTTAATAATGGTCAATTTTCAAAGAAGAATCATTTTACATCCTTTAAAACATTTCCCTATAATGGCTGCCAGTATAGGGTTGTGCATGCAAGGCCGTACGCAGGGGGGGTGCGACAGGTGCGTACGCACCCCCCCAAATTATAAAAGGTCCACATTTTCTGGGGTAGAGAATTGTATTTTTTATCAAATTTAAATACCAAGTAAAGTAAATTTATTGAGCATTTGTGTAACAATCAGTTCTTCAAAACTATGTATAAATTATAAACACACATCTTTGAATGATTTAGTATTAATATAAAATTATCGAGTCGCACACCAGAATCGGCGTCTCCCCAAAACATACCGCGTCGATAGACCAGTCCATGACGCGGTGAGTCTGTGACTCATGATTGGATAAACATAGGCGCGCGCCAAGACTCAAATCCATCCTCGTTTGGAAATCATCCCGTAAACAGCCACAAGGACAGCACCACTACTGGAGTTAAAATCATCTTTTCATCTGATCACCGTAAGTAAAAATTACTCCAGTTTTGAGAGGTGTGACTGTAATGCTAGCAAACAATGACAACATATTTACAAGCTTCTGAGAAATTAAAGCTTTTGAGAACCCAACAAAAAAGTTATATGCTGGACGGGAATGCCTATCTTTAAAATAAATACTCATGGACGTAGGCCTATGCTTTAGCGCCTATTCTACGTGGTGTGTCAATCGGAAATCATCCCGTATACAGTCACTACATAAAAAGGTAGCACCACTTTGTGGAAGCTGAAATCATATTTTAATCTGATAAATGTAAGTAAAAATGACTTAAGTTTTGATAGGCGTGTTTCTGAAATATCATGTTTCTTGTTTTGACTTGATTATCACATTTGATTTATATTATTAAAAATGTATTCCTGTAATTAAAAATAGCTTTTAGAGACATCCACTGGCATGCAAAAAACATATGCAAAGATAAACAGTGCTACTTTATTTCACGTTCAATTTTGTACCCAGAGTGAAAAAACATCAATGTCGCACGAATTTGGCATAAAAATAGTTTCACCGTCATCTGATCGAGCGAACTCGGGCATTGACAACCACACTTCTCCACTGATCCCTTCTCTCCACGCAGCCTGACAACTCCCGCCTGCCAATACCCCAATCGCGCTCCAGAGTATCGAGTATTCGACCTTCCAAAAAAATTTAGACACGGACTACCGGGGAAAATAAAAACACTGAATAAATACTGATGCTCTTAAACACCAAGGGCATGAAACATTTACCGTTCATATTGGATCTTCTGAACCGATTAAATAAGACCTCAAACTGTGTAAAACGTCGGAGCCTCGAAGGGGCTTCGGGGGCAGCCCGCAAGCCCCCGGCCATTGTTGGTCCCATCACTAGCAATTCGCACCCCCCCATTAAACATCCTGCGTACGGCCCTGGCATGGCAAGCTGGTACTTATCCGTTTATTAAGGAAGCCTGCAAAGTAGTATTACTTCCTCTTTTAAATTATGATTATTGTTACGATCAGTTAATCTTTTTTATTGGATCGGTTTGTGTATAATTTTAAAAAAACTTTTAAGATGAATTTGAATTATAAGTTATTGATTTCAACTAGTGTATCCATAAATCTCAATTAAGTATAAAGAAAAGGCATGTTGGATTAATAATTATAAAATAATGATTTAATCATCTTAACAATTTCCTCATTAACATTAGATTATAGATCAGAGAATTTTATTATAGTCACAAACAAGTTGCTGTTTTTTTTGGTGTAGTTTATTTTTGGGATGAGAGGTGGAGTGTGGGAGGGAGGTGGGGGGGGGGGGAAAAAGCAGGATCACTGATGCAATAAAATTTGAAGACCTGTGTGCATATTGTGGCAAGACAATAAAGTTGGGGCTTAGTAATTACCTTCTCAATTATTGCTTGAATATTCCTTGCTCCATAGAGAAGCAGTTATGGTGCATTGTGCCTTCTGTGCTCTTGTACTTCAAACTGCAGGAACCTTTCTTTCATCAGCTTAAACAGTGGCAGCTTTCCAGGTGTACTTTGCAAATTGGGGTTTAAATGTGGAACACATCAAATTAAAATTCAATATTAATTATTTTGTCTTGCTACGATCCTGAGTAGCTTAAAGCAGCAAGGGTAATCGCCTAATTCATTGTATGTGTCTTCGGTGAACTTAATCATTATGTCAGTTTCCTAATAAAAGGTTATTATAGAAACAAAGATCCCAATTTTACATATGGTAGGCATGGGAGAATTACAGAAACTGGTCTCTAAGGTAGACTTGAACATTCTTGACAAATGACACCCATGCTGTGATCGGATATTCAACAAGAAATCTCGTTATTAACTAGGCCTGTATAGATAATTAGCACTTGCGCTTCAAATTTTAAATCTAGCTTGAGATGTATAATTTATCAAAAGCTGTAGCTTGCTGTCAAAATCCCATAATAAGTGTACATTATTGATGAATTGAGATTAAGCTAAGATCAAAGGGAAAATTGGGCCATAGGTTGAATTTTGAAATGTCTGATTTCAATGTTTACAATGCTAATTTGATATTTTGGCAAATAGCTGTAGTTCTGGAACAATGGGCAGCAGTGGATTCAAATTAGCACTAATTATTTGGAAAAAAAATCTTAACTTTTTTTCCCACATTTTTTGTGTGCTTTTTCATAATCATTTTGCTTGTCAGTTAACAAACTAACTAGGAATTCATGTTTTACACCTTTTTCAGAAGGATAGAATTTGCAATTTAGAGAAACAATAGTAGCAGGAAGGAGACCGTCTTAATTGGCTATTGCCAGTTGCAGAAATAAAACGTGTCGTAAGACCCAGTACAGCTAGTGTTTGGCACCAATCATTTTCCCAGTCTCCAGCTGTCTGCTGAATTATGCCAAGTCACAGTTGGACCTCAGGAGTATGCACATACTCAATGGGATTAAGTTTATGGAGGTTTGCATGCACGTAATTAGTGTTCAGACATGAGTAGACTGGCCAAAACTCCATAGGAACAATTTGGCATTTATGTTGTGGTCAATTCTGCTAGTTGGCAGGAGATACCAATATTGTAGCAGGCTGTCTGGTAGTAGTGGAAATGTGCAACATTTCTTCCTTTTTAAATCTTTTCAACCCAGTCATGGATGCCAATTGGGTAATGTTACCATAAGTCACCTTTTTGATGTGACACTGACCATTTCAAAAGTTCTGAATTTATATATTTAAAAATCTTGTCTATTTCTTCATTTCTGGGTTTTCTGTAGAGCCTATTTTGTTTACAAAAAATAGATCTAATTGTTTAAAATTTTAAATCTTACTAAAGCTTTAGAGAGAACATCATATGCTAGATAGATGATATTTGTCCAACTATTCAAGTACATGTTGTTGTGGCCCCTTTTCAATAAAACTGTAGAAGAGCATTAGCTCTTGTAAAATCTCTGATTAACATATTAAAGTGTAATATAATTTAGCAAACACTACTAAAACTTTTTCAGATTATGAGTTCCAAATCTATTTAATGAATATCCTGAACTAAAGGATGCTTTTTGAAAAGGTTTCGCAACAATTTCTGCTTAAAGAAATCAAAGCCTTCAACTTGGGAATTTCTGAGTTGAAATCAAATTTTATTTGTTAAATAATTGATTCAACTTAAAACAGTTTTATAAGAAATATTCTGTTTGAATAAAATTCAATATAGAAATAATATTCAGAGTTAATTGTCAAAACTTGGTGCAAAAATGTCACTGTAGTATTCCTAATCTGTATTTGTGAATTGAAACTTCACTTGAGACTTCTGACAAGTCATTTTTGTTCAAATGCATAGGATTGTCTGGTCCACTAGATGGAGCCTGCACAATAGCAAGGTGTTAGGGCTAAAATACAATAGGTGGTGATAGGTTTGCATAATTTTTAGATTCTGCCTCCTGGTGACTATTTGTGGGTCAGTGTTGTTGCATTATGGAGCAGTTTTTGGAAAGTGATTGGCCGAAAATAGTTTCATAGTAATATTCTGGAAGGAAAATCTGATTGGGAGAAGGAAGTAATATAACTATACAGTAGGCCCATCTTGGCTTCCAGCTATTTCTAGCTAATATTAGGTATATTTTTAATTAGTTCATAATTATAAAATGACATTAGTTACTAGGATCGTTACCTTTTTAATTTATGTATTTCCAAAATTCTACTCGTGTATATTTTGCACACTAATAGTAAATAGTCCAAGTAATTGTTAAAATGCTGATAATTCCATAAAGTATGTACAGATAGTGAAATGTTGCCAGTTAAATGTGCTGTTGAACGATATTGTATCTTTATTTCTCATGATAATCCACTGAATGACCCTTTATTAATTCAGGATGAATTTTGGAAATTTAAATTATTATTAAATTATATATTATTATTTTGATTATTTGTAAGGGAAAGGGAGCTTCCCAGTTGCTAGTGGTGTTTCTGTCCCTGTTGTACATTCTTAAACTGAGAACAAAACCTATTTTAAAAAAAATAAGTTTTGTAGAAAATTGTGATATTCCATAAGCATAGGACCTCTGCTGTCCAAATATAGTGCATGACAGTGTAGCAAGTTAGCTCTAGAGGCTTCTGAATTTTAATGATGTTGAAGATATTGTGTGTCCTTCAGCTTGTTAAACTGACATGGCCACTCCATAAATCATAATACCTGTGTATCATAAAATCAATACAAAAACGCTATCTCAGCATAAACCGTTAATAAGTGTTTTTTGTGCATGGATCTAGCAGCTTAACCTTCAGGTTCATAAGATCCGAACATTATTTAATTTGCTTTGTCATTACAAACTGAATAGTCATCAGTTAAGCATCAAGCATGGAGCAAATTTACAGTTTGAATTTTGGTAGTTATGTTTTGTGAGCCAGTTATCTTTAGTGCAACTGTAGTCCGGCAAGAAAGAAAAACGATCTTAAACAGTCAATAAATGCTAATCCAGTCAGAACTTATCAGTGCCTTTGAACATAGCTCATGAGGGTTTTCCAAACTTGTTTTGTTTCATCTTGCCTTGAAAGTGGTGGTCCCCACAGAGCTAACCAGTAACACGAGAAGCACCCCCACAGACTTGTTACAAGATCTTTCATGTTTAACCTCCATTTGTAGATGCATTAAATGCTTTGATATTTAAAGTGACCAGCAACAAGTAGGACCTAGCTATTTTGGAATTTTCAGCCTAGTCTCCAGGCTCAGTAAGCCATTCCATTTTAATTCCCCTTATGATTTTGCTTTGGTGTTCATTCCTGGAACTAATACAGGTTTATGACTGATGCTGCTCGGCGTGAACGTGAGCAGATGAGAAAAAGGCATCAGGCCAAGTTAATCCCAGCTCTTTCCAGCCCTGTGGGAAGAGGGGGAACACCCGCATCACCTCATCCTGGCAATGGAAGCTCAGCATTTCCCGGGACCCCACCAGTTACACCATCCTCTTCTGCCTGCAGTGGTACACCAACTGGTCGGTATATATTTTATACAATAATGCTCCGAGCTTCTGTAAATTGAAAAGTTCACTGAACTGTAATTACCTTGCAGGTTTTAGCAATTTGTGTTAGGTTATTGTTTTACTCCTGAGATTTATGCAAGCTCTCAATACAATGGCAGTGAATATATTTGAACAATGTGTAAATTGAGTTTGAAATGTGCACAGTATCTATTACACTGGGATTAACATTTGCCATTTAAGTGCAGTGAAGAAGAAATATCGAAAATTGATTAAAAGCTGCAAACTACAAAACTCTTTTTGATTCCCTCAAAACTAAATCGATGTGACTAAACTCTACTAGCAGTGTAGCACTATGTAGCCATAAATTATGGAACACTAGTGACTTTATTTTGGTTACAAAAGTCAGTTGAACTGAATAACTACCCTGGCTTGCTATGAACGGCGCCTGAAGCATGCTGGCAGAAATCTGGTCATTAAGTGACCTTTAACTTTTGCCTAAAATTACTAGATTGGCTATGCTCATTGTATACAAACCCAACCTGGAACTAGAAAGCCAGCATAAGAGTGAGAAACTGAGACAATCTAAGCCAAAGGTACTAACAATTAAATAGAGAAGCAAAATATAATATAGTACAACAGAAGGAATTAGAAAAATGATAAAATGTGTTAAGGGCCATATCCCTATTTTGCTTACCTGTTTGCATCAGGAATTTGACAGGACTTATTGATATAAAGAGATATCAACACTCAAAAACTTATGGTGTTAAATTTAAAGGACATTATATGGTATTTCAAAAAGTAAGCAGCAATATAAATTGCACTTTTACCAGTCTGTTTTTGACATTCACAAGTTATTTGTAATCGGGTGTGGGGAGATGGAGTTTTACCACCACAAAAGAATGTCGGTTTATACTATTTTTAATTGAATACATACCACCTTTATATGTTTTATTAAGAGTTAATCCCTAGAAATAACCAGCTATTTCCAAAAATTGCAGCATTGAATAACTGCTAAGAAACAATCATGTTGCCCTTAATGGGAAATGTTCTTATGTAAGATTTTATAAAATTATTACAACAGCTTTTAATTTGTATTGTGCCTTTTTAAAAAAAAATTAAACCGAGTTGGATCATGCTTAGGCTTCTTCTTTGGAGCAAAACAATTAAATTTAAACTCGTACTTTTAAATTAGTACTATTTTCCTTCTCCACAAAAAATTGCAACAAATTCCTAACTCATTTTGAAGGAAGCGATGATTAACATGAGATATTAACTGCTCAGTAAATTACCGATACCTGCCTTGATTAATCACAACAGTCAAAGCATGAAGGGAGCAGTTTAATAAATATGTTTTACATAATCTGATAATTTAAAGCAGTCCATTTTGGTCCCACACAAAGTTGTGTTAAAGTGTTCAGGAGGGAGGTGCACTGTGTGGGGCAGATGGAAGCCCTGGGGGTGACCTGGTGCTGCTCTACAGAGGTTTAATATGGCTGTAATCTGATCGCCATGCTGAGAGCTGCAGCCACAAATGCTTGCACGCAAAGTTGTACTTGAGGTACTGTAAAATTATAGTAAGTTAGATATTCTGAAGAGTGTAACTTCTGCTGTGCAGATTGTGTGATTTATAAATTGAATGCAACTAGTCATGTTCATAATTAATTTATGTTTCGTAAAAGCTGTTTTACGTAAATGATACTAGTTGTACAAATGAACATAACAGAGTAATTATGCATCCCCGTCTGTGTTTGATATCGAGTTTATTTCCAGAACTTTGTATTGGTACAAAGTTCTATTTTATACACTGTGCTTGATGTTATCAGGCAAGATTTGAGCCAAAAGATCAGACTTGCAGTTTCATGCATCTTGTTACACAGCTGTGCAGCACATTAGTGAAGGCAAATTAACATTTGAATGCCTTCTGAAGTGGATACTAATTGCAGATTGTTAATTACTGTCATTAGGTAAGGCTGCTAAGAGGTGCAACAAAGCATCAAACTCATGATTTTGTTTAAAAATGATCTTGCCCCAATAAAAGTCACTTATAAAATTTGTAAATGTAAAATTTGCTGATGCTGCTGAAAATGTTGCTATAATTTGCCTTCTTATGATGGATGCATTCTTGACACGATTTCAGCGTTTGAAGCCTGAAAATAATGAGTATCAATGTTCTACCATTAGAATATGCAAAACTGGAAGAGCCCCTATGTGTTGTTTAATTAAGAGGAATGTTAGCAGACACTTTGCACAGTTCTGTGACTGAACAAGATGATGATTCAGTTCCATATTTGGCTAGTATTAACACTCTACTACACCATGCCACCAATAAGATATTAATGAAGCTTATTCTGCATGGATTTGGGAGTTAGATGCAAACTGTTTGCAACAATGCTTTTTGAATCCACACATAACTAGATTTTAATGTGAAATGAGTGGTTTACAATTTTTTTTGTACTTGCATCTTGTATGAGTTAGCAATTGCATAATAGAAACTACAGTTGTGGCCAGTAATTTTTTTTACTGGTCATAACTAAAGTCCAAAAACATCAAATGCTGAAGTTTAATGAAATGTGTATAACAAGTTCTTTAGAATGGTGATTTTCCAGATAATTTGGTTATTAATTCTTTAATCGATTGAAACTATTTTAGGCGGAAGATGTGATGATGGTTTCATTTTTTACATTTGGTATTTTTTACTTCCTGTTGACTTTGTCACACAATAGCTATTTTTGCAGCTTTCTATGAAAATTGGTGGGGGTTTTTGGGGTGGGGAAAATTGCTTGCCCTTTTTTTTTCCACATTTCACCTTTTTTTCTTTGCACTTCACTGTGGATTCCTCTTTCCTCTGTGTGTGGTGCTTGTTGAATGTTTGTTCTTGCTTCAGCTGCTTGGTTACTGTGCTGCTAGTTGAAATGATTCATGGCCCTGACAGATGTCTGGTACAGCTGGATGTGTCCTTGATCATCCCAAAAGTCTGGACAGCACTGTCATTCACCATTGCCCAAATTATCTCTGTATTGACTGTGGAACCCTCTGTGACAGAACTGTAATGGCTAATTACCCAGGATGCCTTTGGCAGTTGAAAACACAAGTGTGTTTGCTGTGAGCTTAGAGAGTTGTCTTGAATGCCATTTATCTATAATGGCTTCAAAGGGGAGGCAAAGGAAAGAATCGGACAAGAATCTTGGATTAAAGCAATTTATCTAAATATAGATCCTTTTTAAAAAATATATATCTTAACCTTTTCAATGTGCCTACTTTATTACCCTTGTTTTTTCTCCTGATTTCCAGGCAGCGAATTAGATGAAGAAGAAATTGAATGTGAGGATTCCGACAGTGACGAATCATGGACAACAGAAAGTGCTATCAGCTCTGAGACTATTCTAAGCTCAATGTGCTTGAACGGGGATGATGAGAAGCCATTTGCTTGCCCTGTACCTGGCTGTAAAAAGAGGTACAAGGTATGTGTTGCGTCCAGCGAACAAGCTATCCTTGGAAATGTCAATAAAAATGCATTTAAACAAAAGGTGATATATTTCTATTTGCAGAGCCCCACAATAGAAATTGAGCTCAGAGGTTTCATTTTTCACAACTTTACAAATTAGCAAGTTCTCGCCCAAGTATTGCCAGGAATCAGAAATGTTTATTAGATGAAGTTTGTTGAGGGAATAGAGGGTACAAAATCCCATTCTGACTGTTAGTGAAGATGATGAGTTCCCCGGAGGCCAGACAAACCGTAGTGGGAGCAGCTTTTCACACAAAGAATACAGTAATTTGCCACATCCTGTCCTGGTCTTGTTTGAATGTCAGTCCTGTCTTAATTACCAGTATAACAAAGCTATTCTATGTTGTTCTGGAATCTTTCTGGCTTCATGTCTGAAGCACAAGAGCCGTCCAGCTGAATTGCTCAAACATCATTATTGAAAGAGCAGGCAGACTCGGCAGATTAATAGTCTTTGGAATGCCTGGTAGAATGGAGGGAACAACAAATAAAGGGTAATGGTATAGATGGAAGCATAGACCAGAGCCTCTGTAGGGGATAATGCAAGGCAAACCTGCACTCTTTTGATGAGCTGCTATTATGTGACTGAGAAGGAAATGGTTGTATGGATTCACATTTAACTAACTTAGCAGATTTTCTGCATTAGGAATCTGGCAAGTTTTGACTGAGTTAGAGTCAATACTGGCAGACTCGAAAATCTATTTGATGTCTAACCGTGTAGGAAACGGTTAACTATTTTGAATGCTGATTTCTCAAAATTTTAATTCCAATTCATCTTGATTGAATGCTGAATTAATATTTTACATAAGCAAAGATTACCTCTGTGTTTCGACACCATATCAGTATAAACATTTAAACAAAACGACATGCAGCACTGAAACTAAGCAAGATATATTTTCCATTTTAATTACCTAGTGCTTGGATCGAAGTTTTACAGTTATTCTGTCTACTTTCCTCCCCCTACGCCATCCTCTGCTTAACAGCCACTGGCTATTCAACTTTTAAGTGGTGACAGCTGTTTCTAAATTGTAATAGTTTCATATCCCCTTTTTCTTGGTATTTGTCTGAATTTTGTTATGTAACCAATGGTTTGAACATATTTGGTACTGTAAAAAAGGTTTAATGCTCATGTTAATGCATGCTCTGTCGATGAATATTTTGAACTGTATTTGTACTATATTTTGTGTACAAATTTTATAGATTTTATAACCTTTATGAACTTATAAAATTTGTCAAAAATATATAAAAACAATATTGTGGTATTTGAAATAATGATACACTTTGTACTTTGATGTTGCATGGGAATCTGGACATCTCTTGCATGATGCAGTCTAAGAAATGCTGGTTCACCCATTCTGAATGTGAACTTGAGCATAGTGTCTATAACTAGTTACAACACAAATGAACACTGTGGTTTTTGTTTAAAACCTAAAAGTGATTTTAAACCTTGTGGGCATCGGAAGCTTCAAATAGGTTTTATTGGATTGTTCCCACTTCATACGACCAACTGAATGTAGTGTAATTGAACAATTAACTTAATCTAAGCGAGTTAATGGAAAAAAATCTATGTTGCCATGCCACAATTTTGTATTTTATCCAGTGATTTGAATTCAGCATTCTTACTTGGACATCTTACTCATTGGTATTCTTGATTGATATTTTGTTCTTTTTTCAAACTAAACTTTATTGCTTTTCATTTCTAAATGTATCGTTTTGTACGGGAGTAAGGAAATCAGAACCGCTTCAATTTTTCTTCAATTTGTTAATTGGAACACCTCATTGGACAGCAGAGAAACGTGATCTTGTCTGGTTCCTTGCCAGTATAACTGTTAAGGGGTGCTTGAATTCCAAGTATTTAATGACAGTTACAGGGTGAAGCTTAGCCCACCCACCATTGCAGTTAAATCTATTGGAACCCTGTGTTGTAGAGTTGACAGGGTTACTGCTCATTAAATATGTTCAATGCAAAATATACCTGGGAAAAGTGATGCAGAAAATTATTTAACCATGTAAATAAATGCAGTAGATGCAATCGTGTATCTAGTTATGAAGTCTGAAAATTACTGTTAAAGTACCTTTTAAGGCAGTAATGCAGATTCATACTAATGGTTTAGATTCTAACAAATTATGTAACAAGGTGAATATTGCTTCAATGTGTGTTGAGTGATGAAAGATGATGTAAGGTCTCAAAAATTAATATGCCTTTTGAAATGAGAAGGGAAAATGTTACACTTGTGAATTTTTAAACCTTAATGGTTTAGGTATACACTGACATTAACTTTCAGACACCATCAAAATAGGTTTCTATCTTAGATCAACTAAATTCTTTTTCAGTCTACTTGGTTATTTTAAAGCATACTTGAGTAAATTCACAGTACTGGTCGCCTCTACTTAATCAGTGTTTGTACTTTGATTAAGTAGATATGATAGAAGAGCTTTATAGTCCTAGAATCGTAAATACCTTTTGTTGTAAACTTGTAATTAATAGAAGTCTCTGGACTCTATACACACTCTTTGCCTATCTTTCTAAAATGTAAAATGAGCAGATGTTTGAAATGCCAAGTTCTAAATTACAATAGCCACATCATTCAACCCCATTTTATCTCCAGTGAAAAGCAAGGTAGTACAAAAATTTCAGCTCCTTAATGGCATTGTAATAACCTTCCATTTTAATGCGACAGCAGTATCTAAGTTCAAGCGCTTAATTGCTGTTTTTCTCCCGGAAAGGTTACACAATACAATTTGGAAAAAAATCTCAGTTTTAGAGACGTATAACTTGAGATCTTTCACTGAGGTAATTCTAAACATTCTCTATTCCTATTAGAATGTGAACGGCATCAAGTACCACGCCAAGAATGGCCATCGCACTCAAACCCGTGTTCGAAAGCCTTTCAAGTGCCGCTGTGGAAAAAGCTACAAAACTGCCCATGGACTTCGTCATCATACCATCAACTTCCACCCACCGGTGTCAGTGGACATGCTAAGGAAGATGCAGTTGTGAGGGGTATCTCCTGCACATAACTGAACTGGTAATTATAGACTCGAGTGTTCGTCAATGAAAATATTTTTTTCTCAAGATTTACTGTTACAGGTCTTGATACTGGGATTTTTTTTCCGTATTGCCTTTTTTTTAAAAATGATTGTTTTCTGTGAAATCTTGTGTTATTTCGAAAATTGTGTTTCCCATGATGGCAATCAAACGCTGCTAATAAATCAGATATTTTAAATATTGATCACTTTTGAATTCTAGGGAAAGAACTTTAAATGATTTCAGTGCTTCTGCAAAGCACTTTTTCATCATTGCTTTATATCATGCAATTTTATGTCAATACTTAAAAATTGACTGTACAAGTTATTTTTTATTGTATCAAAGAATTGTTAGAGAGGAAAAAACTTAAGTTGTATTTTACATCAATGCATTGCATTAAATTTGAGTATTGGTACGCTTTAGATGTTTTGACATTGCAATTTCAAAAGTATTCTGAATGAGAGCAAACTGCATTTGCCACTGGAATTTAGTGATTAGCACTGTTGATTACCAAGTTGAACGATAAATACTCCAGGACAATTTCTTGATTAGACCACTAGATGGAGTTCAGTACTATGATGGAATGGTTAAAGGTTAAGTACAGGGTAGTGAGATGAAGCGGGAATCTTTGTAGCTAGAAACTCTTCCAAACCAATTCACTGTGCACAGAAGGTTACCATGACGATGTTTCTGATCCAAAATTACTTTTATATTGAACTCTTCCCATATTTTTGAAACCTTAATGTCTAAAATCTTTAAATTAATATTTCAGAATTTGAAGCATGGTTATGTGGGATGCAGTAATATTTCTGTGTCTCAGAATGCAAATATTAGGTTATTTTAATGCAATTCTGACTTTATAGCTGTTATTGGTAATTGAAAGTGGAAAATTGTGCAGAGGTATATCATTATTTCAGACGCATGTAATTCTTAGTCTGTTAATTCATTAGATGTATTTAATTAAAGAAGCATTTACATCATATGCTTCTGTGTAAAACTATAGTTGTTTCTACATCTACATAAAGTCTATGGTCAACAAGTTAACGCCATGGAAATTTGATTAGTTTCTTGGATGTCTTCCTAAGTTATGATACTGCCCTAATTTTGTTGTTACAATGCTGACAGTACAGCATACTATGAGTTGGACTTTATTTGTAAATCAGCTACCCAGGTTAAACATTTTATAGTCCATGATTCACAAAATGGAGGTGTGCTTTGCTTGTTTTCTTGCTTGAATTTCAAGACAGCAGACAAAGGTACATACGTAGGGTCCGTCAAAATGGAAATTTTCCGATTTAGATATATCGATGGGCTCATATCGAGATATACCGAAATATCTATATTTTCGGGTTTTTCATACTGCGCGATGCGCGCGCAATGCGCGCATTCGGAGTGCGCACGCGTTCTGGGTGCGCGCGCGTTCCGGGTGCGCGCGCATTCGGGGCCTATCTCCTCAGGAGATAAATATCTTTCTCTGTGTCTCTCACTCTCTCCATCTCTGTGTTTTTCCGTCTGTGTCTCTCTCACATCCCCCCCATCTCTATCTATCTGTATATTATCACATCCACCCCGTCTCTCCCCCCCCCCAGCCGTCTCTCTCCCCCACCCCACCCCCCCAGCCGTCTCTCTCCCTCCCCACCCCCCCAGCCGTCTCTCTCCCTCCCCAGCCCCCCAGCCGTCTCTCTCCCCCGCCACCCCCCCCAGCCGCCTCTCTCCCCCACCACCCTCCCCCATCCGTCTCTCTCCCCTCACCCCTTGCATACCTGTATATTGTATTCGAGTACTATGAATACAATATGGCGGCTTTGCACCTCAGTCTGTGCATTGTGTATAGAGATGAGCATTCTGGGTCTTGTAGTTCAGTGTGCGCGCGTTCCAATTTTTTACCTCGATATATCGATTTTTCGGTATATCGATATTTTTGAAATGCCTATATCGGCGTATCGATATGAAAATTATATCGGGTTTTAGCGATATATCGATATATCGCCGGACCCTAGTACATACCCACTCCCAAACACGTATACCCTGACCAAAACGTATTTCATGTTTCTACAGCCTTTTAGAGTTGAAGTTTGTGGAAACATTAACAGCAAAAATGATAGATTTTAAAAAATGTAATATTTTGTGCATCTACAATTTTGTTGGACATATCTATTGGAAGAATCCAAAGGTTCCCTTTAATGTCCATAATGCCTTATGCTGCCACTATAGGTTTACTAATAGTCAAATAAGAAAACTGTCCTGGAGTATCTGACAGTTTTCGATGTCATCACTGCCTCCGATCCTTATTTTTTAGTTGGGCATTGTCTGGGAGACTTGTTGTAGATGGTCAATGTGACATTAGTTGTGTCAATGTCTTCACTGCCCCCGATCCTTATTTCTAGTTTGCTTCAGAATTCCAGCATCTGCAATATTTTGTGTTTTGTGTCATTGTGCGTTGGGTAACATGAGACATAATGTATTTTTCTTTTGAGATCTCCTAATGGCTTTGTGGGAAAAGGCACAAGTTGTACAGTGTAAGCCAGAAGGTTGTAGGTTTGATTTCCAATTTGTGCTGAGTTAGCTGATCTCAGTCAGTGCAACAGATAGATTTCAGCAGTTGGCATTAATGCTACTGCAATGCCAACTGCACTAAGAGAGGAAACTTCATATTGGATTCCTTCTCCCGATTTGTCTAGAATGTGCCATGCATCTTGGGCATAGGATGTGAAGTGGACAGGATTTAATTGTATTGCCTCTAGTATTGCACAATGACATCTAGCCTCATATGTGCAGAAATGGTACTGAAGGTTGCCAATATCTCTGGGACCATATGTAAGAGTCTGTGCCTTGAGGAGATGAGAGGGAAAAAATCATTCAATTTTTAGAATGGAATGCTCCACCATCACAAAGTACTCTGTGAAACTGCCTTACTGACATTTAGCAAAACTCGTCCATAGAGGGTAGCAGAGGTCATATACTAAGATTTCAAATGTCTTCTCAGTGTTAGTTTGGTATTCCACCACTAGAGATATCTAGCTAGAAAATTAAACTTTAATAAGTTTGCATCTGTTAAGATACTGGCTAAGATGTGATCATAACCAGTATCTTGTGCTCTACATTCAGTGCAATCTGTTCTTGCCTGGTCATAAACTTGAAAACAGTTTTTCTTTTCAGTTAAACTGTGAATGATGATGCATGTTATGGGAATTGACTCCTTCTACCTTTAATTCTAGACAATGCTTTATTTCTGATATAATAGCAAATAGTAATTTTCAGTGAATCACTGGATTGGGAAGATTGCATTACAATGAGACCACTTAATAAGCCTTATTCGAGGCTTTCGTAAAATAATCTATTTTCCAGTTTGGTAAACCGCAGTTTTTAATAATCTAAATATGCAAGATTGAAATTGGGAAGAAAGTGTGGGCAAATGTAGCACAACAATTGAACAAAAATGTCAAACTTTTTAGTACAACGTTGTTTTGCTTTCAAAATGTACAAATCCCTATTTAGCATTTTATACATATACTCTTTAACATTTTAAAAATTCAGTCTTTGAATTTTATTCTTAATGCAGGAATGCTACTGAAGTTTACACATTTAACGTGCATGTGGTCCAGTTCAATTGAATTATGAATGCATTTTGTATAGTGAACAAAGCTAGTGTAATTCAAAGCTGCAGGACTCCCTTGGTTTCTATTGATAAGATCATTATTGTTAATTGAAATCCACAAATAAATGAATTCCCAAGTCACAAATTCGCAAAGATATTGATATCATGGATCTACATTCATACTCTTAAAATGTTATTTAAATTTTCCAAATGTGTGTTTTCCTGCCCCAAAAGGAAGAATCATTGAATTTAAATCCCAATCAATCAGTTGCTTTACTGACACGATTAAGTAGAGGAAACATTTGGGGAAGATAATTAATGATTCAGGATTTAAAATCATATTTTTTAATACGAAATCATTAGCTGTCAGATTAAAACCTATATTGGTAGGTTGCAGCATTTCCTAAATGGGCACTTTTCATGTATGTTCTCTGCACAGATTCTCTAAGGTTTAGATTTAGATTCATACCCTATTTTGTTTCCATTAGAATTGGATAAATTGTACAAAACCATAGAATATTTATTTGCAATGTTTGTAAATGTGCAAACTGTAATATAAATACCGTATATCTCCGCGTATAAGGCGCACTTTTTTTCGGGTCGGAAGATCTCGAAAGTTGGGAGTGCGCCCTATACGCAGGTACAAGCAATTTTGAGCCTCGGAAATACAGTAAACAGGAGGGGCGGCCGGCGCGCTGTCAGCCGGGGTTTGGTCAGCGGGGGTTGGGAGGAGCGGGTGACGGGGCTTCGGCCTCGGCCGCCCGGGCAGCGGCAGCAGCAGCGGACTTCAGTGCTGTGCTTACCTTCTGCCGAACCCAGTCTGCCTCCCTCACTCCCTGCCGCTCTCTCTCCCTCCCTGCCTGCCTGCGTGCCGGCCTGCCTCTCTCCCTCTCTCTCTCCCGGGCTGCCGGCCTGCCTCTCTCCCTCTCTCTCCCTGGCTGCCGGCCTGCCTCTCTCCCTCTCTCTCTCCCGGGCTGCCGGCCTGCCTCTCTCCCTCTCTCTCTCCCTGCCTCCCTCTCTCTCTCCCTGGCTGCCTGCCTCTCTCTCTCCCTACCTACCTGTCTCTCCTGTCTCTCCTCCCTTCTGCTGGCAATATCATTGAAAATGCTTCCGTTTTTCTTCACCAAGAAAAGGTCAAAAATGGGGGGTGCGCCTTATACGCGGGTGCGCCTTATATGCGGAGATATACGGTATGCATATTGCAACAATCATATTTGAGAAAATATCAACCTTGCATATCGAAGACCTGCAATCTTAAAAATTTGTTAGTTTAATCATGTTTATCTGTTAACTCATTTTCTATGTTTTACAAGAACTATTAATGATTTCCTAATGGACTTAATGTCTCTGTATCCCAGTAGAAATTAGTTTTGGTAATTATAATCCCCTTTAAGAGATTTTCTTAATTTATAAAGAAACTAGTGAAATTTATCTTTTCACCTTGACCCTTAATTTCCTTTGATATATGAAACCATTGTATGGCCATTTATTTGGCCAGAAAAATGTAATTGTGACCTTAAATTTGGCTTATTGAGGGTAGCACTAACTTGTAAGGGACTGAGGTTATTTGGAAAATTTATTTAGAAAGAACATTCAATTTGTGTTAAATATCAATTAAAAAAAAAAATTCAATATTGTATTGCAAATGCAACAATGATGAGCATTTTTTAAAAAAGGGCATTTTAAAATCATTAATATCTATAAAATCAGCTAATTTTTAGTTATTTTACTCTGTACTGATTGAGTCCACATTCTTCTCTATCAGCAATAATTGGATGGAAATTACTTTTAATGTCAATTGTCTGGAGGAACTGGATGGTACACCAGGTTAGCAGGCTATCCTTTCACCTGAAATCTGAGTTGGAAACCAGACAGTTTTGATGAAACTGCTGCAAATTAGTTACAAAGGCCCTAACAATGGAATTCAAATCAATCTGAAATTTCCTAGCTGATATGGGTCCATGGTATAGAACTGCTAGGTTAATGTAAATTTGTGCCAAATTTTGAAGAATTTCACTGTGAGGGAAAACCATTCTTTGGAATGAGAAGTAGAGTTAAGTAGTGCGGAATGGTGTGTTCCACTACAACTGAGATTAACTACATCAAAAAAGAGGAGAGATAACTGCTTTCTAAACTTGACCTAGGATATAATTTGGAAATGCTCAATAGTTGATAGTTGTTCCAAAGGGTGGAATACAAGAAAAATCTCACAATGTATGAAAAAAAATGCTACTTTACTATTCCAGTTTTATAAGAATGTGATATCTTTTTTGAATCAAGTTAACTGAATTCATTTAAAAACTGGTAGCTTCCCATTCCAAAGAATATAAGTGGTTTAAATTTTTGATAAGCAATTAAGATTGCTTATGAATTCAATTTGACTACATCATTTTATGCCTGTTAGATTTTTCTTTTATAACTCAATTTTTAAGTTATATTCTTACCTTTCTTATACGTCTCCCTCATACGTTGTAATATTATAACTATGAGGATTTCTACAACAACAACAAAATTACACGTCGGGAGGACATGAAATGCCCAAGTACTTCTCCCCTCTGGCACCAACTCTATATATGTGTAACTGAGATATGTGGTAAGGCTACCATTCAATACTGTCATTCTATGGATCTTATTTTAAGTCTCCTTTATGTAGCGGTACTAATAATTTTAATGCTTATAATTGGTATAACACCTTTCACGTCAGGAGGATGTCACAAAGCACTTCGCAGGATATGCAGAAAATGACTATTTACCTACAGCAATATCCCACAACATCCATGAAGTGAATCACCAATTTTAATTGGGGGATTCTTGGGCAGGACTCCAGGAGAAACTCGCTTCTCTTTTTGAATAATGTGATAGGATCTTTAATATCCACCTAAATGGGCAGAAGGGATCTTGGTTCAACATTTTAATTGAAGCATGGCACTTCCAACATTACAACACTGCATTGTCATAAAAGACTATGAGGTTCAAGTTTTTTGATTGGGTTTGAACCCAAAATCTTCTAACTCAAGGGTGAAAATGCTACGAACTGAGCCAGGTTGACATTCATGGTACTTTTGTACCTTAAAGGGACCATACAATTCTATACCCTTGTTAGAAACCTGCTGTAAAACATTTCCTTTTATGCCTGAATTCTTTAAATGTATTTTTAAGCGATCAGTGCTGATGAATCATACCAGTATTACTTGCCTTGTAGTTTTTAAGACCATCGGTGTGAAAAAGCTGAATTAAAAAGAGTGAAGGAAATCCTTAATCTTGTAGTGCTTCAAGTTCAATAATATGGGTAAACTCTGGATCCTGTCATGCTTGTTGTCTGAAGCTCTTTCAAAACTGTTCTCCCTATGTTGTTTGCACTCACTGATTAAACAAACATTTTTTTTAAATGCAGAAGTGCGCTCAATGTTGTTAATTTTATTTTAGACGTTCAAATAATTGCTCACCTCCCTCAAATGACTATTTTCTGCAACCAAAACTTGTGTATTATAATCTGAAATTTGGGCTACATATTTATTTGGCTAATATGCATGAATTAATTTTAGGGTAACTCATAAATCAGGACACAGCTGAAGCCTGGAAGTGAGCTACTGTTAAGTGGGATCATCCACTTGCTTGGGAATTGAGAAGCTACTTAATGTAGACATGCCTTTTTATATACAAGGCCTTGTTCTGTGTAATTTTAACTTAAGTACTACAGTATGAATATACTTGCAGCTATAGTTGTAAATCTTGTCAATGCCAGATTTGCTGACATATATGACAGATTTTATTCAATCAGACAGTCAGGAGCCATGTACCTGAGCAGGTATCCTCTGTGATGACTGCTGCAGTGACGAGAACTAGATTATTTATGTTCAGTATGTAGCACAGAATTCAGAAGGGTAGCCCTTCAAGCCGCATTTCAAATTTACTTTCGCTAAATGCTGAAGGCAAGCAATCTGTTAAATAATACAAAATGTATGCTTAATCTAAGAACTCAATTTACGACAACTTAGTTTGAATACTTGCACCGCTATGTAAAATTGCCCCCAGATTTAAAGATCATGAACTTGTACATCTGATTTTACAGAACTTCTGACATGACGGTTAAATGGGCATTTCTACATTGCTGCAGGAGAAAAGAAAATGCTAATCAAGCTTTATGGGAGTTGGGTGGGGGTGGTGGTGGGGAATTGTTTTGTTAGTGCTATTTTTCTGCAATATAATGTTGCATTAAGATGAAGATCAGTTCTGTTTGGTTCAGAGATTGATGTGATTTTTCTCACAAACATTGGTATTCAAAGTATTTTTTTAGAATTACCAAATGCAGGGAATGGTGCCAACCAGTAAATAAATATACCAGTCCAATATGAGCTGCAAAGATTATTTAGTTCAGCAACAACCTTGTCTACACCTCACCTTCTGGAATTTGTTTTAAAAATAGGCTCATTCATTACAGAATTGCTTTTCCTTCCAGTTGCTGTATTTCTGCTTTAAAATGTACCTTATCTAAGGAGTTGTATTTTAGATTTTTTTTAATGGTATTTGAATTTTAAATTTCAACTGGCAGAAGTAACTTAGTGATTTAACTCATTTCGTGCACAGCACACTTTGTGGGCCCTCATTAAAGAGGGCAACTTGCTGTTCAGGTCAATTGTATTTATTGATTTCGGTTTTCTCTTTCACTTTTCCGCATGTTGAGGTTCCGGAATGTCAAGGCAAATGTGAATTGGATGTGGAGCGTTTTTTTTAAAAGAAAATAGAGAACTTGTGCTCTTGTTTGAGGGATTGTGTTGTACAGGGAGAGGAACGGGGTCGGAAAGGAACCTGAGAAAATTACTTGAAAATTCACTTAACCAGTTGGAACTGTAATGTATACAATAATGTTCAGAATGATCAGTTTGTCTTTAGTATAGCCAGTGCTCGATAGTCAGTTTTTTGCATGAAGAAATGTACACTTACTATTTTTAAGTCTGGTTTGCCAACAGATAAAATTATCCTTTTTTTGAAAGCTTATAAAAGGTATTGATAACATAAAATATTGTGATTGTTCATTACCTATGCTGTTTCAAAGCCGTACAAAGCATTGTTGTGTTAAGACGGTATTTAAATGCTTGTATATATGAGTGAGAAAAAATAAATGTGCATTTATAGAGAAACATCAAGGCGTGTTTCTCCATATTATATTGTTTTGATAGGAGACTGGATGACTAAATATTAAAGCAACAAAGTTTCTTTTATGTTATAATAGTCTTACACAAATGCTAATGGATAGTTTATCCAAATCATGATGGATTTCTGTCTAAAAACACTTGTGTACCTCATATTGTACAAAAATAGTATTAGATTTACTAACATAAGTGCATTTCAAATCATGAGTGAAAATTCCTTGGTGCTTCTTTCCATTTGACTAGTTTATTCAAACTGACTTCAATATTGTTCTCATTTGCTATGTGAATCATTTAGCAGTTCTGTATGCTGAGATTTTAGGCTACTTGCTTATCAGCTTATTAACGTTTGTGTAACTTCCTGCTCTAAAATTAACTACCAGTATTGCATAAACTGTCAATACATTGCTTAAAGACAAACGTATTTCCAGAATATTAACTGCACTGAAATCGATTGATGAAGTTTGGCAGAAACTTGCCTATGTAGATTGTCAAACATAAGCTCTGTATTTTTTACACTGTACTTTTTTTGTTAAAGATTATGTTCCTTGTATCAAAATGTTTCTGTACAAGTTAAATGAATTTTTTATTTGCTGTGGATCTCTCCAATGAACATTTTGCAGGAATGGTTTAAGAATGTTGATGCAGAGATTTTTTTGTTTAAATCTTCTTTCAGAGGTGCACAGGGTTATACAATATTGTCAAATTTATGTGCAAATTGAATTGCCTATTTACAATCAGTCTACATGTTGGCATTCTAAGCCATCTAGTCAGTTCTGTTTTACTGTCTCCATGAAGTGTCCACATTTTTGAATGGAAAATACAGGCTAGTGCCATTGCTAAGTTTCTATTCCTCCACATTGACAGTTCAAAAAAAATCAGGGAAGCATGCAAATATTTGACTGTTTTTGTATACCAGTGTTAGTGAACTCTAATGTACCAAACTTCTACAATTAAGTAATTATTCAGTTTAGACCAAACGGAGTGTAATAACAGTTTTGTATTGTTGCTGCTAAAGAAAACTTATTTGAATGCTGCTCTTATGTTATCATACAGTAACTTTTGTTGTAATTTTATTTTAAAACTTCTGGCAGGAATGTCGAGCCTTATTACAGCTTAACTGTAACAAGAAATTGCAACAGCAGAATTTATTTCCAAAAAGTTCTTTTGATTGCCAATGAAATGTCAATGTGTGGTCTAATGAGACCTAGAAACAAAGCCTTAAAGCATGCTTCTGTTAAAATATATTGTATATGGTCTATGTAACCAGTTTTTACATGTTTAATAAAATTCTTGTAAGTGAGTTTTGGTTTTGTATTTTCCCTAAGTACTGTATTAAATTGTCGATTTAAACTGGTGTTCAGTACATATTACACTCAAAATATATTTGAAATTATTTTATTAAATCAATTGGCTGAATATTGTCCCAACTAATACAAATTGAAAAAATCACATTTTTAACCAAATGAAAAAAACTGCTCAAGCTTTGCTCTAGTGATTTAAAGTAATTTAAATCCATTTCATAATTCACTCAAGTCAATTTCGTAAAATTGCAATTGTCTTTAAACAAACCAGTTCCTGTAAGATGGCGCCCACTATGTTCCATAATTTATAAAATGTCCTCTCTTCTGGTCATATGGTAAATTACACGGAAAGCTAGTTTTTTTTAAAAAGAGTTCTGTTAACTGAAAAAAGTTAAATAGAACTGCTCGGAAGTGTTGATGCTAACCAAAGTTTTTCTTTGTGTATTACAGTTGAGGTGTACTACATTACATTTTTTTTAAAAAAACTCCATTCTACTTACTCCCAGAATCTAAAATAAATCCCATTGCCTAACCCTCTGCAAAGAACTAGTAGCAGGTGTCATTTAAGAACTAGATTTATTGACTTATCCTATATTTTCCTTGTATTTTCTCTAGTGCCTCAGTTGATCACTTTGAAGTTGGAAACCACAATACAGTACTTATGTATTGAACCACTGCGATCTATTAGCTATTGTGTGGTGACCAAATGAATACCTGGGCTGAAGGGTATGATGAGAGGCTGGGTAGATTGGGGTATGTACAGAGGAGGTTGAGAGGTGTCTTTATTGAGTCATTTAACATAATGAAGGTGAAACGACAGGTTAAAAATTGGTGTAGCTTTTACCACTGGAAGAGGGATTTTTTTTTACAAGGGAGTATGGCCTTAAATCAAAAACTAACATTGAACTGATGGCAGGAAGCATTTCTTCCAACACAGAGTTGTCCATGAAGTTTCAGAGGTGGAATCAATAGGGTAAGGTATGACAAAAGGCTGTTCCTTTTCCTGTATTCCTATATGTTATCTTTAAAGGTTTTATCAAAGTACTCAAGATATCTACATACCTGAACTCTGTATGAAGAACTCAAAGCTTCTTCTTCCCATGTGTAGAATTCCTGATCCAGGCAGAATATTTAAATGTACTATCCTGACCCAAGCATAAAATGTTCCAATTATTCAGATTTGCATTGCTCAGCACACTGAATATTGTCAGCCCAGCACATGCCAATCATCTCTCACGTACTAACCCCGTACAGAAATTGTTTTGTGTGTTGAAAATAAACTCATGATACAACTAATTTGAAATGAAACGAGATTACACATTTTATTGTAAGCAATGCATTAATAAATCCCTAATGGAACAGTTTGAACATTTTTTTTCAAATTAGCCTTGTTTCGAAATTTTGGTAAGTGTACAATAGCGAAAGTCTTAACCTCGAGACACTTCAGATTGATGGCGAATTGTTTAAAGCCAAGTGAACTTTTTTATACATTCTGGGAAAATATGGCTGGTTTTGCTTTAAAACTAAACTCTAGTTTCTAAATGGTGTTATGTTGGGTTTTCACTGCCCCATTTTGTTGGTATTTATCGTTTATTCTCCATTGCCGCTAATGCAGCCCCATTAGATGACCATCAGGAGGAGCTCACAACACAGTAGTCCTACATAAACAAGAGAATCCACTGTCCTGCTTTCATGAAAGGCTTGTTGCTTTTTACTATTTGACCTCACTTAATGTTTCATAAAGCTATTTGCATGTGACCTAATGAAGTGATGTTATTAAAATAAAATGATTGGGGTCTGCTCACTTCAATTACTTTACAAATGGACACATTTATCTTTTTGAACTTGGATATTGCCAACATTTGAGACTAAAGAAACTCCAAGCCTACAGAAATTGAATGGTTGAAACTGGGTGTATAGTAAATTGGTGAGACGGCATTGTACTTTGGACAGAATTAACTATTTTTTTATTACAATGCTTAAAAGCATAAAGTCTTCAAACATTAAATGCTTGAAATTCCCTTGCACACATAATTATTGTTTCTCTCTTCTGAGTTTGACCCAATCATTTAATATCTGCTCCAGATATTTCCCCAAAATGTGAATCAATCAGAAACTCAAATTGGCCTAAAATTAGCCTATATTTAGTTGAAATTTTGCAGTGACTTTATAACCTGAGTCTTCATTTACCTTTTTGTTTCCTATTCCCTTGTGAGCTTCAGTTCATCTGTAATGATCAGGTGGATAAAAGTATTGAATTTTGCAGAGTTCAGACAATGGGGATGTCGTTTGTCTTTGCCAGCCGCATTTTTAATCATTTCTAACGCTGTTTTCTCTTATTAATTAGTTTGCAGTTCCAATTTCTTGTATGTGTGACACTATTGATTATACAATTTTTAAGAACTATTATGCATATACTGTAGTATGTAATATAACTTCATAATCAAACTCTTCTATATGCCTATTATTTAATAATGTGGGTTTTAAAAGCATTCAAGTTTAGCTGCTGTAAGAAACATTTAATGATACAATCTCCAATATTTGTTACAGCGAAACAACAATAACAATCCTAAATTTGATATAGCCCTTTCACACAGGACAACGGCTCAAAGTGCGACACGGGATGTACTGTAAAGTGGAGTGAGTGTACCTTGTGGGTGAGCGCAGCAACCAAAATCCCCACAGATGGCCACAAAGTGAATGACCAACTTCATTTGAGTGATTGTTGGCCCAGGCACTGGGAGAAACTCACTCTCTTTTCGAATATGCTGTGGGACTTTTATCATCTTGAAAGACAAAACGAAGGTTGACTTATATTGATTTGAATTTTATTTTTTAAAAAGCGCTAAACCTGTTTGGTATGGCTGCTTTTAGAAAATATGTATCAATGAGTTTTCATTGTGATATTTTACATTTGCCTTGATTTTATATTTTATTTGTTGTACTTCATGTAGGGAAAATTATTCAGAAAAAGACACATTATCAAAGTTTCATCATTACCTTAACCTCAATTAGAATGCAAAATTCTTAATACAAAGTATCCCTTGTTCTGGATATAACCAAGTATATAATGTTTGCACCCTCAGTGGAATAATAAGTTTAATGACGTCTGGAAAAGAACAGTACGATAAATCTTACATTATCCCTCATTGAGTTAAATTAACAGGTTTCCTTATTGATAAAAACAGAATAATTAAAAATAATGCTATATTTTGCTATTTATTTTCTGAGTAAGGACTATAATTCACAATACAAAATCTGTATCCAATATCAATGTGCATTAGTGTCAAGCACTTATCAAAATATACCATGACTCTTGGTACAAATCTATCAGTTGGATTCACATTTTTCTCACAGAATATTGCTATATAATTTATATAGTACAAAAAAATTGATAAAGGCACTATATCAAATGCAAGGATAATAATAATAATAATTATAAAATACACCAAAAAAAGTTTTAAAAGACTTTCTTTTATGCTTTTACATCACAGTTGATTATGGCATCACCTAAGGATGAATGCCTGATTCATTATTTGAAAGTTGCAAAACAAATGTATTAATAATAATGCTTGCATTTGATACAGCGTCTCATCAGATCTGAGACGTCTTAGCACAAGTTTTGGTTTTGCTACCACCCTAGGTAAACAATGGAAAACTGCACTATTGCAACTGAGATGGGGTAATACAGTGTCTCTGCTTTTTGTCTACTATTGAATAGTTTTCGTTCTATATATTATGTACTAAAACTATTTTGCAGCAAAAGCGTGAGAATAGAATTCTGCCCCATGTCCTTTTTCAGTCTCAACTACAGATACACAGTTAAAGAATCCGAACCACCAATCTTCGATGGAGAATACTGTTGAAAATACTGTAATTTAAAAATGTTTTGTTCATAATAATAAAATATTATGCGATAGAACATATCTTGGCATAATTCCCTGTTCTGGTACAATCCTAGTACTGTATCTCATTAGCTTTTAGACCAGGGCAATTACTGTATGCTTCATAAGGCTTGAGTCAATGTGCACAAATTAACAGATACACATGTGAAAAGCAGAGGTTTTGTGACATCGAATGATTCTTCCACCTTTTGAACATATGGATTTCATTGAAATGGAGAATAACAGTTGTTCATCTTTTATTTCAATTTAGCTAAATGGCTAGTTACCCTGACTACTCTTATTCCAGCTGAGGACCCTGCCTCCCAATCCAGCAAGAACGCACTAAACTGCTTTATTGTCTTTATTCGTGGTGATATCAACACAACTCTGGAAATTGTCAATAAGTTCACTTGCTGCAGCCTTTAGCTTCTACAAAGTGACCTAGATTTTGGTCTAACTATGAAAGCTTAATTCGGATGTACCCGGCAGATATGGAGTCCTGTAGCTCGGTGGTTAGAGCACTGGCCTTATAAGTGTGAGACCTGTGTTCAAATCCAAGCAGATCAGGGCGAAACCTTGGGCAGGTTTCCTTACTCCACACACCTAATAATCCTCTTTAAAAAAAAAACAATAATAAAATTGATCATTTCAATCCACAACTGTTTTCTACTGCTGTGCACAATTGGCTGCCACATTTCGCCCACAAGTATAAAGTCAATTTACTTGACAGTATATTCTGTGAAGCGCTTTGAGACATCTAGAAGACATCAAAATGCAAGGATTATTATTATATAGTTTTTTGTGATCAGAGTATCAATGTCTGCTCAGGTGCTTCTTCCACTTTTTCTACCATTTTCCCTTTTTATATTTAACCTATCATTGCCCAATCAGTCGTGTGGCTACTTGCTTTGGTCTTGCAAGACACAGGAAAATGACTTGCCAGCCCGCAACGTTGCCAGTCCTGCCGCACAAGTTACTCAGCTCCCTTTGGAATCACATTTAGTTCTTGCAAACCCTACAAGAGTCACTGAAGAGGCAAGTAGTGTCCTTGAGATGTAGCAGTTGAGTAATACTGCGTGATACAAGGATGGTTCTTTGACCTAAAATATGTGTCAGTGCTCAGATGGCAATGATTGCAAAGTGAAAAAATGATTAAACTATTTATTTTGTAAGATGTTTTCTTTTCCTGTCTAAGTTTCTCTTGGCAATGAACCACTGAGTGAGTGGCAGCAGGATCTAATTCCATCTCTCTGTCAAAGGAGGGATTATAACCAACACATAGATTTATTATCTTTCCCTTCCTGCAGGTCTTTGTTTTTTCCATTGTGTACCTTTTTTACAGTGATATGCCTGAGATTAGACACTTGACCTTGTGGAGCTCTAATGCACTGTACTGCTTCACTATATATACATTTAAAAATTAATCCTGCCAAATTTAAGTGTGATAATACATTGAACCAATCTTAAAAAGGTTCAGAAATAGTTCACGTTATATCAAGAAATCAATGTCTGAACTAGCTAGGTGTGAGCATTAACGGTGTACATAGGATATATTAGAAATGGTATTTTTTTGCAATCTCTTATTTTGGGTTGATAATTGGGACACTTTTACATTTCCTTCAGTTTTGCAGGAAGTCATCTCCAGTTAGGTGAATTAGGTCAAGTTAATGCAAATGGTACTGTGCACCAAAGCGAGTGAGCTCGGGGGGGTGGGTGGTAGGGGTAGAATTACATTTATTATAGATGCTTCTATGTTACGCGTCAAAGAAATGCTCAGCTTACTGATTGAAGGAGCTATATTAATAATAACATGAACTGGAGCTATATTAATAATAACATGAACTGGGCATGTCCCATTATGGAAACGTAAACCAGTTCTTCTCGACTGGTAGGAAATAACTTATGTGACACAAATCGATACTTGGGAGCTCGTTAGTGAAGAATTACAACGGTTTATACTATTCTGCCCGCTAAAGCTTCCTATTTCTGAATGATATTTTTGTTGGAATCGTCAAAGTGAATGATGAGAACAATCACTTTAACAGTATTTGTATTGTGCATACTTAGAGGTATAGCTTGAGTCAGAAACAATCCTAGTTCTTTTTCCAATCTATCCATGAACTTGGGAACTGGCTTTTCCACATCCCCTGTTCAAAGAAACATAAGAGAACAAGAACAGGAGGAGGCAATTCAATACTGAATACCGCCTGTTCCATTAATTGTTTAGACCTTGGAAGATCTTTTAATCCCAATGCTCTGACCCTTGCCACACTCTTTAATACAATACAATAAAATACAAATTTACATTTATACATAGATAGCCTTTCATGTCAAGAGGATGTCCCGAGGTGCTTATCGTTAAAAGTAATTGTTCTTATCCTGTATCTTAGGTAATGTTTTTTTACAAGAATCTGTCTTTTAAATATTCCTATTGATTCTGCAATATTCTACAATATTAGACTTGATTATGAAACGCAGGCCGTCGGTTAATGGACACTAAAACAATTATACTTTCTCAACTTTAAGCTCCAACTTTTGGAAAGCAACATCTAAAATAGCAAGAAAATCTAGAAAATGTTACACTTTTTGCTATTACTTTAGAAACAAGATAAAGCAAAGAATATTTTGTGTCATATATAGACTTCTACAGGTTCAATTTGTTTCATAAATGTTGTATTTATGTATCAGACACTGGGATGAAATTTGGTTGAAACATATACTTTAATCTACTTGTTTAACTATCTGTCTTCAGTTGAGGACAATTGTCATTTGCAAAGTGAATGGCAGATTGCAAGGCCTGTTTGGAATATCAACATTATTCTTTGGTACTCTGTCATTAGAATGAATGGTAAGCATACATTGGGTACCAACAATTAGGTTAGTATAAGCAGGAGACATGAAGATAATATTGTAATTTAAACCTGAAACAAAAGACTAAAGAGATTTGCATATGCAAACATCAATGTGGTAATTATGTTTTAAAGATGATGTTTTATGTAATTTTCTTTTTATAGCCAGTCACCCTAACGTAAATGTGACTGGATAAGATTTTACCTAAATTTAGTAAAAAAAAACTTTCAAAAAAATAGGATGTACAATTTATACCATTGGACAAATGGTATAAATTACTAACCACCTGCATACGACATTATCTTGCGTTTGTAATGTACAGAAATTATGTGCATGAAATTGGCAAAGGTGGTGTTAAAAAAGATGAGAAGTGACAGTTTACACATCTAGCCACAATTAACACATTGATGGCATTTTGCCTGGCTCCTTGCAGCGATAATGCTGTTGTCAAATGTGTTTAGTGCACCAAATCTCCTGGAGCCTTCAGCTAGGCAGCAAGCTTCTGACAGATTGAAGGTTCAGAGATAGGCTATCATGACAGATGGAAGCTGGCATCGATGTTCAGCTTTTGCCTATCACAAGGGACCTGCTCCCCTTTATTCTTCAGGGCTTATCTCAGCAACCTTACCCACTTTTGATGAAAGCAGGGGACAGCATTGTTAAATAGTGCATCTGTGTGAGTTAGGCACCTTTGATGAAAGCATAAGGCAGCAAAGCAAGTCTGTGAATTGAATGAGGCATCTTTTTCCTATCACTGTATTTCGTTGGTGTTATCATCTTGCCTATCGCCTAGATGCTGTTGTATTCTCCAATTTTTTTTTACCCCCTTCTTGGCCTTTTTTTTAGGAGCATACTGCAGCCCATTTGAGGTATGATAATCAGTTGATTAGCCACTGAAGTCGTTTTCCCTGGGGCTTTTTGTGTGTGCAAAATCCTCACACTCAATTGACATGTGGACATCATAAAGCTGATGAAATGCAACTGTAATGAACGAGAAGGGAGAGGCATCTGCAGCAGCTGAAATGAAGGGGGCCCTTCCCACTCCACATGCTAATTCACAAATCTGCTCTCAACTTGTACTCTCCCGGGGACTGGGGAAGGATATGAATCTCCACAAATGCATATTCAAACGCTGTGCTGGCCTGCTAGCTGTGAAATTCTTGTGTGGATGGGTGATGCTAATTTCCAGACAGATTATATTGCATCAAATGCAGTAATGATCTGACAGTTCATTTGCGCGCAGCCTTATGATCAAAGTTTAATGCATGGATAGACGCAGGTGTGCAGCAAGCACCAATGTGCTCGCTCAGATAGAACCAGGGTCCACTGTCAAATTATCAGTGTTAAAAAGGCTGATGCATGAGGATATTTGAAAGACATTTAAAAAATTAATGTATTCATATTCAAAACATATTGTAACAGCAGTTCATTAGACACAGGGACTACTCCATTCCCGTAAAACTGGCATACGACCTTTAACATTCAGAAACAGTCATTCAATGAACACCCTTTATGCAGCGCACTCATTCAAAAATGATAAACGCAATTACTGATAGTAAATGGAACCCAGCCTATTTCATTGGCGAATTTTCATAACTGTTGGCATCTTAAGGCAGTAATTGTTGCACCCAATATTTTTTTTGGAAAAAATAATTCGATAGCTGGTCGTGGAGAAAAAGGTTAACGGGTAAACCCTTGGCAGATTCACTCGATGAATTTCATACATTTCAAAAGGCACAACAGCATTGAAAAGACGAATGGCACATCTCTTGGTTTAAAGTGGGTAGATTTATGTTATCATGTCTGTTCTAAAAAAAATAGCTACAGACAATAGTGCTGCAGTTAATCCTTTCAAGCTCTAAATTAGCCTGTGCAAGAAATAAAATCTGATTATGTTAAGTTTCTTTAGCAAATATTACAAATTTTAAAAGATATTCTGTGACTGTTTCCACTGTGTTTATCTACTTGTGAATGAAAATACTCGGCATTGCAGAAGAATTTAGAGAAAGATAAAGGTTTATCTGCAATTAAGGTTTTTGGCACATTTTGAGATCTGAGGAAATGGTTAGCTGGATAATTTAAGAGAAAATACAGAACAATTGAATACAAAACAATTACATCCAAGGCTTTTTGAATTGTTTCGTTCCTAATAATTTGGACTAAAATAAGTGCAATTCTGTAATTTTTATAGAGTCCAGGATTCATGGAGAATCACTTTATTATATTTTTAATTTCAGGCTCCAATACAATTATAGTGCTCAAAGGGTTAAGCGACTTGCTTCACACCTTCATGATCAAAGGTTGGAGTCCTGTGTAAGTGACACTGCAACCTGCTGACAAAGATATGTGATGAGTATTGGAAGCACCATGGGGAACAACAGTGTTTATATCACGTATATGACCCTTCCAATATACCAGGACTTAGAGTTACTTGAAGCCTGACAATGACAAGATTTCATAGCAACAATCCAACTCAGACCTCATTGCCTGGCATCACTGGGTACTGATTCACCTCAGCACAAGTCAGGAGGAGTGATTTTTAAAGAAAAAGAAACAATTCTGACAAATATCCCAAGATATTTACATATTGTTGCTCTTTGTAAGAATATCTTACAATACTAACAAATATCACACATCTTTGTAGATTTCTACTGGCAAAGACAATTTTTTTTAACATAACCTAATTCAGTTTAAAGTATAAAGTAATGTTAGCTCTCAGTGGGGTCACTTGTTGAATGTTTTTATGATCACCTTCACCTACAAATACTGTACACAGCAGCAATGGATGGATTAGAAACCTGGAGAAGGGATGGGAAAGAAGAAAACAGTTTTAAAACTGAGGAAACATTAAGAATTACAACACGATAACACTGTGTATGAATAAAGGACCCACATCTCACTCTACATTGAATTCATGCAATTTCAGATTAACTTCATTCTTTTTTATTCCATTTCACCCAGTTATTAGAGTGACTAATACTTATCACATTTAATTAAGAGACAATAACAACTAATTTCCTTGCTGAGAGAGGAGTGAACATTTATTGTTAAAATTTAGGGGTTACCTCTATATAAAACACCATCCATGTTCATATTATCAAGTAAGCTTTACCATATTACCTACTCACCAAATGACATCTATACAGTATCGAGTTTCTACAAATTGGCGATGTCTACATTACTTGAACAATACTTCGTACCAAGTGCCCAAAGCCTCATGGCTTCCTTTCCTTTCTGTTTTGGAGTGAATGTCAAGAATAAAAAATATACAGAAACAGTATATGCGAGTTGGCACACATACGTAGGTTTACATATTGTACATGTTCCACCAGACTGTAAAAACCTTTTCACTTTGTATCGCCCCAAAACCTTTCAGGCAGGTGGTAACCTGTGGTGGCAGTATTTAATGAAGCATAAGTCAGGAATGAGAAATTCAGTTCAGCAATCAAAGTCCATCCCCATAGTATTGTATAAGTGGAGCTCCTGTAGCTCAGTGGTTAGTGCACTTGCCTTACAAGTGTGAGACCTGTGTTCGAATTCAGGCAGATCAGGGCGAAGTTTCCTTACTTCACACGCCTAATAATAATCCGTAAAAAAAAACACAATAATAAAAATTTGTCATTTCAATCCACGACTGTTTGCAGGACACTGCTGTTCGCATTTGGCTGCCGCGTTTCGACCACAAATGTACAGTAACTTTACAGTATATTCTGTGAAGCGCTTTGAGAAGTTGAGAAGTTCTCCCACAAAAATAAAGTCAATTCACTGTAAAGCATACTCTGTGAAATGCTTGGAGACATCTTGCAAATTTGATAAGACGCTGTGTCAAAATACAAGGAGTATTACTATTATTCTAAGTGTTTAGTTCTGCAAGAAATAGAATGTAAATCATTATAGAATCGTATTTATAAATTCATCTCAAACACACTTACAGTATTCCTTTCATTGTGTGTTCCGATCCCTCATTAAACTTTGCTTCTAACCTGATCACCTACTGCTCACTTGCATGTAATCTCATCCTTTTCGCCATTAGCAAGCACAGTGACAGACCATTCAAATAAACGCAGCCCCTGTCAACCAATCTGCACAAGTAGGTGCGGTCTAGTGATTCTCCTATGTCTGTGACTGCAGGTCACACTCTTAAATGTCTAAACAGCCTTCCATATGATTGTAAGTTGTTTGATAGGATTGAAGATAGGTACAGATTTAATACTACAGCAATGTACTGAGAAATGTCAAATCTTATTGCAGTTTTTACAACACGCAGAAGACATAATCTGTAGAGATCTGAGTGATGAAGCCATTATATAATTCCTTTCAACACTAAATTCAAATCCATTTGGGGATACTTAATAACAATATAAGCAGGAACCATAAATGAAAGCAAACCACTTTGTTTATGACAGAGGTGCAAAGAACCGACAATAAAGAGCCTACTGAGCGCCTGCCCACCATAACAGTCCAGAATTCGTAGTTACAAGACTGACAATATTGCTGCATTAATGCACGACATTCCACATATAGGAGCTGATTTGATTGAACAAATGTCAAAACAAAAGAGCTATTACAACAACAATAACAACAACAAAATTACACTTGAATAGCGCCTTTCACGTCAGGAGGAAGTCCCAAGGTGCTGGACAGTCATTGTTTCAGACCCGAGCTGGGGACGGGGAGGGTGGAGGGAAACGGTGGAATTTGGGGTGACCGATGGGGCCACCTACTGCTGAGCGGAGGGGGCGGACAGGTTGCTAGGGGGTTGAGAGCTCGCAGATGTAGGGTGGGGCGAGGCCATGGCGGGCTTTGAATGTATGGACCTGGATCTTGAATTGAATGCTCTGGGTGATGGGGAGCCAATGGAGTTGGGGGAGATGGGGTCACGAAGCTTGGAGCGGTAGAGGACGTGGACCGCAGAGTTCTGGATTATCTGCAACCTATGAAGGGAGGAATTAGGAAGGTCCACAAGCAATTAGCAATGAAACATAATTATGAAACAAAATACATCTACAAACAAGTTATTAAATCTTGTTAATATTTCCTATTAGATTTTTTAAAATTTACCGTACTTTGCGGCAACCATGAGGATTTAGTCATGGGGGTGGGGGGTGAGGAGGATAAATGGCCAAGGACACTGTTTTCGGGGTGACAGCAGAATGTACAAAGCAGCTATAGGCAATCATGTATTTTAGTTACGTAATGAGTGCTTCAATGGTTGACTTCATTAACTTGTTTTTATTTGCTGCGTTTCGCTGAGGAAGCTTTACAGCCCTTTAACTGAGTCTGGTGCCATTAAGGTTTAACATTAATGAACTGTAATTAGCATATGATGTGTAATAATCACACTATGTTCAGCAGATGTAATAAGCTGCTCGCATTACATTTTTTTTAAAAATAATTTGATCCTGCAATCTGAGACTCTGTTGTGGTGTTTCAATTGTAATGACATAAATTCAGAGTATTTAAATCTGGGATCTTTTTAATAAAATTGCTTACCCACAATAAACAGTAATCTAAAGGTGCATCTCAAGGATAGTCTACATCTCAATTTTGTTTCATTTACTTTGTCTCCGCCAGCCATCGTTAAACAAAAAAAGTCAATGTCTTCTGCAAAGTGGAAATTTATTTTATTTTTACTGCAAATAGATGTTTTTTTAATGCTTGTAACACTGATTTTTCATTCTAACATTTGCTCATTTTCCATAACAATCTATAAGTACAAATAGTTTGCAAATATCGATTCAAAAATAATTTTTAAATGTTGGTACCTCTTAGTATGAATAGCCATTTTTTTTCTTTGAAACACAGATTTCCAGTATATTAGAATTCAGTATCCGAAGATCACGGTTGGGAACTGAAGAATTACGGAAACCATGTCCGATTGCTCCAATTTAATGATGTACATGTATGCATATGGATCATTTATCTGAACTGACTGCATAACTGAATAAAGCATCTCCTGAGCAATTCAGACAGGCAACTTCCTAATGTAGCTCCCAAGTGAACAACAAAACTTGGAACCTTCTTTTCTTTTTTAATTTGGCTGTAAACATGCTACCGTCCTTCACAGGGGAGTGATGCAATACATACACATTTCTAAATACAGAACTGAACTTAGAAACTTTTCATTCTTATTCACCTTTAAGTTTTCTCGTGTATTGTTTTACTTTAATCACCAAATGAATTTAAGTTACATTCTTGTGTAAAGGTACCCGTTTTGACACCTAGTACTGTAAAGTACCCTCTTCCACCTGGATGGTCATTCCTACAGAATTTTTTGTTATTATGGAAAAATACATTGACTTCAACTTAAAATCAGATTATAATGTGTCTAAAATGAACAGGAAATAAAATATTACGGTTGATTTACCAATATATCCACCTGTACACAATTCTATAGCATTTAATGCAATATTTTTGTACTAAATACAGTAAAATTACACATACAATATCATTGCAATAAAATCTAATGTTACATTTTTGTAAAGGTCTGTGGTCAATGTTAGGAGTGTTTACAGTGAACACATAGAAAAATTGACTTGCTAATGGTAACTTTTATTCAGTATCCATGGGTTACCGTGTCATGTGATATGACACAAAGTACAGACACTGCTGATTAGTAGCATCCAGTTCTGTCCATCTCTATGCATCAGTGAACCATCTGGTCATTTATTCACTAATAAGCCCCTAATGGCCTAAATATTCACCGGCCTGTCACCGTGACATGGCATAAAATGCCTACATCTTTCAACTTGCCTTGACATGTTGCTTGTTTCACATCAGAACTCGTCATTTACAGGAAAAGAGCTCAGAGGGTAAAAAGTTGACCTAATCGGCAGTGTTAACACGCAGACAGTGCCTTTGTTATCCGTTTGCCTGCTTGCAATAATGTAAATTGGTCCACTTTGATTGGCTTCACTTGGTAATGTTTCCAAATTATTTCTGACCTCTAATAATTCGAAAAATACTCCAGTTTACTTCCCCCCTACACCACACCTTTTTTTAAACCATTAATTACTTATTTATTTGTGAGTGATATAGCTTATAAAATGAGCCACTGTTGCGTTATACAATATGTAATTTCTTTAAAGTTAATGGACATTATAACCGAACAAAAGTACTATACCATACACGGATACAACTAAATCAAATTTCCAACAAAACATTGCAGTCCAGAAGACTGGCTTCACGTCAGTGTGATGCCGGCAGAATGCATTGCATTTCCCTAGTTGAAAATTGTTACCCATTATATCTTACGTTTTCCAGTTACATATTTCTCTTGCTTTTTCTTACTGGTATCCACATCTTCTTCAACCCATGAAAATCAGCGTTCAGGAATTTCTAATAATCCTTGCATTTGATAGTCCTTGCATTTGATATAGCGCCTTATCAGGCCTTCGAGATATCTCAAAGCGATTCACAGAATTTACTGTTGAGTGCATATTTTGTGGGCAAAACTTACACCAAGTCTAATTGAATATCTGAAGGGCGCACATTTGCAATCACGTATTAAGCCTGTTCCTCAAGTAAATGTTCATACTTTACCTACCTCCCAAAATTACTTTACTTATAACGAATCGACTCCAATGATCTTTTGCATTTCTCGATGAATTAAATCCTAGGTTTCAATTCCATACTCCCATGTATAGCACCACCTGTAGTTTGTATGCTGTAACCTTATAAACCTGAGGGTTAGATTTAAACTTTAGTAGCATCTAGGTTGCCATTATACTCCATTTCTTTCCCTCATAAGCAGAAGAAAGATTAAAACCAAGCAACCATGTTATCTCGCCTCTGTTTAAATGCATCTGCATTGCACAGTAAATGACACATCAGCTCTTTTCCCAACACAGATTCCTATATTACTTGCTTCTTGTTTGCATTTCAATATCAGTGTGCGCTTTGTTATTTGCTCTGCCTTTCTGCTGGGTTAATGTTGTGTGGCCTGAGGAACGCACTTTCTGTCCTATTCAATATGACTGAAATCATCCTACATTAGTAAACAAAAGGTTCACATTTTTAACGTCAGTGCCTCACAATGCCTGTCCTGCAGATCGAGGTACATTATCCATGCTGCAAAAATTGCTGTCCTGTGCTTCCACATACACTGGTTCAGACGTGTACTACATATGAAATTTAGAAAGGGGTTGTGAATGCCAGGACCATTACTAAATTTACATCACGTTGTCACATTGCAGCGAAAAGGCCCACTATATTTTCAGTTCACTCTGTTTGCTTGTGGTCCCAACCACTAAACATACAATTGCTGATTGGCAACAGGAAATCACGGTAATGTAGTAGGCCACTCTATAAATCAAAATCAACAGACAAGAAAATAATTGGAAATTTAAATGGTTATCAACAAATTATTGCCCGAGCTGCAGTATCCCTTTTTCTAATGGGGCTGTCAATTTCTGCTTAGTTTCATGAATTCAGATTCACCGACCAGCAATCTCTGTTAATCCAGGCTCCTCTAAACGTGCAGCCAGCAGAATGCAGATTACTGCAAATAAAATGTCAACAGTTTTTAATAGAAAATGATCAGGAAGAAACACTTACATAAATCAACGCGTGACAATCTCATTTTATTGCACTCCCAAACCCAGATCTCAATACTGCCCTTTTTTTTTTTAAATGACAACAAAACTACATAACCCCTATTAACTACATAAACAATTTAGTTTGAGCTTTCTTATCAAAGTTACAATATATTATGTATTAAAAGCTACAGTTCCGATACAGAAATGAAATATTCTTTGATTTTATTGCGACTAAAGTACAACTTATTACTGGATATGTTGCCAATTGTAAGATTATTCCTTAATATTTATTGTGAATTAGCTTTTATGTTTGGTTACGAACAGTATTACAGTAAATTATAGGAGTAGATAAAGCAGAAATGAGCACATATTCCAAGAGGCACAATGGTTGTGTTGCTGTGATGAGGCAAGCAGGGATGTAGCCAGTAGAGGAAAGCAGGAAAGAGTTGAACAGTGGAGATGTGGGATTGAAGTTTGGATGATTACCTTGGGGGATAAGGGACTAGCTATGCAAAAGGTTCATTCAGGAGCACAGTGAATGGGTACAACAAGGTATATTCTGCGTGGTATAAATTGGTCTTAATGTTAATGGGTCAAATCACTCATTCCTACATCATGCTTTCTTATAGTATGTGGGCACTTGAGTTCATAGTCTACCCCTGACATTTGGGTGGAATACCGTGGATTAGCGAAATGCGGGAGGTGCTTTAATCATCAGTCATTAGTCCTACACTTTAGTAATTAAGATCCCACTTTCACCTTCCCATTTTCAGACATGACTAATAACAGTGGGAAAGTAAACGGCATCAATTAAGCTGGAGTCACTGACGAGGATGTCC
Organism: Hydrolagus colliei; assembly: GCA_035084275.1. Classification (NCBI taxonomy): domain Eukaryota; kingdom Metazoa; phylum Chordata; class Chondrichthyes; order Chimaeriformes; family Chimaeridae; genus Hydrolagus; species Hydrolagus colliei. The sequence continues at coordinate 24,287,673 of CM068747.1, read as the reverse complement.
TTTCCATTGTTTCGTTTTACTAGAGGATTATTATAACAGGTAGTTACTGAAAAACCAATGCATGATCCAGCTTCATTTGGCGGTGTAGAATGACTTGAAATAAGAATGAAAAATGTCTCTCCTGTTATCTTCTTGTTTTATTTTTAAAACGACTACAATTCTTTACGAGTGTGGGTGCAGTAGGCAGGAATTAATGTTGCACAAATGCACAAGAACATTTCCAGCTACTTGGACTCAACGGAGGAACAGTGCCTGTGGATGTTCACACTGAATCATGAGATTGCAGCACATAAGAACGTCAGGGTGATTTTACTTTATTTCTTGGGACATCCTCTCGATGTGAAAGGCACTGTACACATGTATTCGTGTTCTTCTTTCAAAGGAGTGAAACACTGATATACTCCATGGTTCTACATGGTTGGGTATCAGCTACGGCATGTATGTGTAAGCAAATTAAATTTACTAGCTCAGCTCAATAAACATAACATGTTTTATACTCTAAACGCCCAACCACATGAAATAATATAATAATAATCCTTGCATTTGATATAGCACTATTCACGTCTTCTAGACGTCTCAAAGCGCTTCAAGTGAATTGACTGTACATTTGTGGGTGAAATGCGGCAGCCAATTGCGCACAGCAGTGTCCCAGAAACAGTCGTGAGTTGAAGTGACCAATTTTACTATTGGTTTTTTTGGGAGGGATTTTTATCAGGCGTGTGGAGTTTTCGACTTGACCTGCCTGGATTCGAACACATGTCTCATGCTTGTAAGGCGAGTGCTTTAACCACTGAGCCACAGAAACCAAGGGAAACAGATGAAACTTATTAAGCACACATATAAGTGTAATACAGTATTGGATATAGGGAGCTAATTGGAATCCATGACTGTGTTTACATGTGTTCAATGCCAATCCCCGTATCTTCTGTATTGCAATGATCTCTTAGTTGGTAATTCATACAGATAAAATCTAACCTCCTTTGACCATAACGTAATATTGGATTTTTTTCAATAAAAAGCTATTAGTATTTAGTGACAAAATGTAAGCTGGTCAGAATAATATATATGAATTTGGTACAATTCCAAGGAATGGTTGGTAGCCAGTTGGTATATGATTGCCTTTCCATACATAAGGAATCTCTCCTTGAATATACAGTTTTCTGAGTTTGAGTGTAACTAGCTCTCTGAAAAATCAGTTCAGACACTAGCAAGGCACTGTCCACTACTATGATTAACAAAATTCTTATGATCTGATCTTGAATTTGACACCTTCTCCAAGACCTCTCCAATAACCCTTTTACTAAGCTTCACTACCAACCAGTCAGGGCAAATCTCTCCTTTGTGCCTGTCACTTTTAATAGACTGAATGTCACTTCTGCCTGTAAAAAGTGCCCACACTTCAGCTGTCAGTCAGCCCTTGCAGTGTCAACTGAGAGCATGGCTGGAGCCTGCTGGATTAGAGGGTAGTTACCATAGCTGTCAGACTACTGACAGCCTGACACCCACACTCCACACTGCCTTCCATTCCCTATGTAGCATTTTAGAGCTTTCTTAAAATGAAGAATACAAATCACAATTTCTCTTGCTCTGACACCAGCTCATTTCTTCATCCACATAGAGGCCTTTGACCTTAGATAAGCAGTTTTATTATGTATGTATAAAAATAATGAGTGTTTCTGTCTAAAGAGAGTTAATGCAGAGTACTAACTAATTATAGTTTGTTATGGAGTCTGAGGTTAATATTCCTTCATGTACTTGTGATATTGTTTCCCCTCTTGGCCTTGACAAACCTTAATGAAAGTTTTGAGACTTGACTGCAATAATAAGCAGATATTCACATGTCCTCTGTGTGAAGGCTTGAGCATGAAAAGCATGAAGCTTTTCTGTTTTTTACAACAGTTTGCATAGCCTAAAGCATCTATTAAAATCCCTTGTAAAATTCATAACATAAAGGATGCAGTGTGGGTTATGTCTAAAGGGAGAGAGAGTAAGCTGCTTATTAGCAAAAAGTCAGAAACCCAAAGCCAATTACAGATCAGAAAAGGAAGGGAAATTAAATGACAGGGGAAATATATTTTTAAAACGCAATGGGCTCAGGTGAGGGAAAAAATAAGATCAAAACCAAACTGTGCTCAAAACATGTAATTAAATTGAACTAGTCCAAAGCAAATAATAGTGGCATTGCAATGGAAACTATGCAAAACAATCCTTAGCACTTGCTGGTCTGACGCATATAGCCTAAATTGGTAGGATTTAGATGCAGTCCCTGAAGAAGAGAACTAGGACTGGAAGGAAAAAGACTGAGCTCAAGAGATACTTAAGAAACCTCTGTGTGGAATTTCAAATGCCACAAATTAGACTAAGAATTAGCCTGTTCCCCTTTAGCTGGAGGAAAGTAAATAAAATAGCATAAATAACACTAACATTGCTTTCCCCTAAATTGTATCCGCCTCTGGCCCATTGCACAGAAACACAGAAGCTTTTCTTGTGCCACTAACTTCTGCTGGCACCAAACTGCAAAGTTGGTTTTTGAATTTTGATTTTGTTTCTTGCGACTTTTTAAAATCACGATCATTTTTTATGGCCCCATGTTAACCACTTGGACACTGAACACAGGTATGTGGATTAACTTCAGTAAAACAGGGTCTGGGTATTGGTAACAGATGATATTGTTTTGCTTTGCTTACACTTACCACGAAGGGGAATCCACTAAGAATCCAGTTGGTGTTCTTGCAAAGTACAAAGTACTAGCTGGTCTTGGGCAGGGTACTGTATTTTACCGATAGCCTATGTTTGAAGACCGTTGAAGAGAGTTTTCATCAAAAATATAAACCCACTTATTTTCGGATTATTTGGGAGGAGTATTTTTTTCTGTAAAAAAAAAACATAAGGAGGTTGGAGGGGAAAAATTTGACAGACAACACTGTAAATTAGGATGATATTAGTTTTTTAAAAAAAACTCAATATAGATAACAAAACAAAACTGAGCCCTTGTAGTTCAGTGGTTGGAGTACTTGCCTTACAAGCATGAAGCGTGTGTTCAAATCCAGGCAGATCAGGGCGAAAGCTTGGACAAGTTTCCTTACTCCACACGCCTAATAATAATCCATTCAAAAAAATCACAATAATAAAATTGGTCATTTCAATCCACAATTGTTTGAGGCACTCTGCAAAATTGGCTGCAACATTTTGCCCACAAATATAGAGTCAATTCACTTTACAGTATATTCTGTGAAGCGCTTTGAGATGTCGATAAGATGTGAAAAGCGCTATATCAAATGCAAGGATTATCATTATTATTCTTCAGAACTTTTTTTAATCACCTATTGAAGCAACAAATCTGCTTTTTTTTATTGCAAAGAATAAAGACATGATGTATTGTGATGCATATGTGTTCCTGGAACTAGCATTACGGTGAAGTGGGTTTTGGGATGAGAACACACCAAACAAAATCAGAAAAATCAGTTATTGTAAAGCGAAATTTGGATTTACCAATGGATTTTCACCCAAAACAATGTACTGTATATTTATTAATTAAAATAATTTAAAACATGTTTTAACAGTCTCTACATATGTTGTTCTTGCCCAGAAGCTTCTTATTGTAATTCTAATAATGAAGCTATTTTGCCCAATATATTTTACCAATATTAATCTAGTTGTCAAAGTACATTGCACAGGATACATTACTGATGCCAAACTAGTTCTGAATCCATATTGCTGAAAAGTTGGATTGCTTTTTTCTTTTGGGTTCATGAATATCTCAAAACACAGCAAGCGCACTTTCAATGCATCGTTAAATACTTCTTTATTTATCACCACAAACAATTAAACATCGTCAGAACACAACGTTTTATCTTTTCAGTCCCTCTCTACTTTTCCCTCCCACTGACTCTCTTGTGTGAGAATGCATTGCATTGAGATACTCCCTAACCCCAAAGGTCTTATTAATCAAGCAAAAACTCGCAATATTCATCCATCTCCACATTTCCACTCTGCAACCCCGACCACCTTTTGTACACAGGCATTTCCTTCATCAAAGTCCCAGCAACACAGAAATCATTATGTCCTATGAAGAATTTGCTCATTTTAGTCATTGTTTATCCATATAACCTCCAGTATTGTTCTGATACACATTCCTAGCCTGTGTTTTTTTTTGGTAGAAATTATTCAACACAGCATTACCTGTTTTTGCTGAGAGCCTGTGCTACCTGCTCCTCTACGGGAGAAAAAAAATCCTCTAATCTCTGGTCCCACTTGGAGACATTTTAATTTCAAACCTATATCCTCTTTTCTGCTATCACCAAATAGCGTGCTTACGTCATTATCATCAATGCCACTTATTATTTTCCAGACCTGGATTGTGTGGCCCCTCAATTTTTTCCCGATAAGAATCGTTCAGCATAACTCTAAGCCTCCCTTCATAAAGTAGGCTTTGAGTCCTAGAGTTATTCTTGTTGCTCTTTGCTGTAACCTCTCGCCAATGCTTTAATATTCCAAAAGATAAGATGCCCCAAATGGCATTCAATATTCAAAATGTGAGTTTAAGGTTAGAATCACATTTTGACATAATTAAATGCTTTTCCAGACCCAATCTACCAGTAGTAGCTCTGCCCTCCTGACGTGAAAGGCGCTCTATATATGTAATTTTGTTGTTGATGTTGTTTGTTGAGAAGGTTCCTATTTAATAGAAGCCTTTTAGAGAGAGAGAGAGAGAGAGAGAATTGTTTTGTATCACCTTTCTTTAAACTGCATTTTCAGTGTCGTAATGCTGCAGATCTTACATTTTACAAAAGCCTGTGCGAGTCAAATTACATTTATTAAAGGATGACTTTGTTGTGCTGGTTTGGAAATAGGCTAATACAAGTACTCGTCACAAAAACTTATTACTAAACCTATTAATCAGCTGCATGGCACTTTGTGTGGGCTTCAATGGCCAGTGGTCTATCCAGAGTTCAAACCGCTTTTAAATGTTGTTGTAACTATTAATTTTTAAATATTTTCATTTCAATGAAACTCACATCATTTTACCTAGCAATATCCAACTAAATCAGACACATTTGACCTATATGGCTGGACAGGAGAGAGCTCATGTTGCAAAGCTTTACAAACTATTTGATCTGTTTAATCAAAGTTACTCTGCAAATCCAGCAACTATACTATACCTCTGAAATTATTGCCTTAGTAGCCTAGAGAGGTTTGTATACCAGTCATCATTGTGGTGCTGGTAATGATAAATACAATAATAATCCTTGCATTTGATATAGAGCCTTATCAGGTCTTCGATATGTCTAAAACGAGCTTCACAGAGTACACTGTAAAGTGAATTAACTGCGTGTTTTTGTTGGCGAAATGCGGCAGTGTTTGCTAGCATTGTTGTTAGGCTTTGATGCACTTGTGAACATTTTTCAAATCAGAAATTTTTCATAGGATTTATTTTTATAGAGGAGTAATGAATATTCCAGTGTGTTTCGTGTAGAAATAAGGTAAACGAGCTGATTAAAGCGCAGAAAGTAGCTGAATACTCAGGTTTCTTTCATCACAACATAAGACATGCTGCAGCATTCATTATAATCATTCCTCGACAGGATCAAGACTATGCGAGAGGCGACTGATGCAGTATTAAAACTCACACAGTGCTGCCTTTGAGATGTTCAGCTTGTTCCAGGAAGTATGCTTCAAATTCACATTAATAGCTGCTCTCTCAACTAATCAGATCATTGCTTTATAATAATCCATCTACTAATTATTGTTAATTGGAGAACATATGTTTTGTGCTCAGTGGGGTAGGGCAGACTGTGTTGAGGAATAAGATTGTGCTATTCAGCATTGGTGACAGTTCTAGCTGTTTTAACCTCTTTGGAATTCAGTCCAGCTTCACTCACGCTCTATATTAATTAAAATACATTATCTAATGGCAAAACAATCGCTCCTATAGACTTGCCCTTCTGTGTAGAGGGGCCAGTTTTTTTCCATTATAACTGAACTTAAGATGAATGCAAATATCGCTTGTTGCTGAAGTCACAAATACAATTTTAAACACAACTCTGTGGATTTTGATGATTCCTATTGTCAAAAATGTCCTATTTATACTAGGAAACTGAAAGCAGTCAAAAGATACGACTGAAATCTGAATTGTTTTTGTTTCTAGCGCCGAGGAGGCTGCAGTAAATGGTAAGTGTAAGTAAAGCTGCTACATTTGTAGATTACTGTGTCTTTGGTTGTGCTAGCTTTGTTGTAATTGGCGACCCTGCTTTTGGCGGTGAGAGAACAGAACAGAAAGTCATCCTTAACTCTCAGGAGAGTGTCTGATTAATCAGATTATGCAAAACCGCTGCCTCCCTGGGAAGTGAGAACCAAATGCAAAGTTACTGCACTTCAAAGAAACTTGGCGCAATGCTCTGAGATAGTTATGCAGCTATAGGCATGATATGAAATGCAAGAATGATATATTATGTTCTGTTATGTTACAAAGATTACAAAGAATATACAGCACGGAAACAGGCCACTCATCCCAATTGGTGTTTATACTCCACACAGGAGTATAAACCCATTCCTTTACTCCCTCCCATAGCCTTCTATTCCCTTCTCCCCTGTGTATAGTTCTAGTTTGCTCTTGAATGCATCTGTATTATCTGATTCAACTACCTCCTTATTCATCCATGACATCCCATTATTAGTTAATTTTCCCTTATTTCTCAATGGAATATATTTGTAAGAGTCTTGATTTGAATCTGCAAAGATTGGTGGAATCTAAATTTTGTTCCACCTTGCATAATAATCTGTCCTCTTTTTGAACGTAAATTCCCCCTTTCGCATTTCCCTATATTATGTATTTTTACTAAATTGTAAGAAAGACCTGCTCACAGCTCATTGCTGCTGGGTTCTGAGGTGGTACCACTTATATTTGCAGTCTCATGCCTATTGACTTGTGTTTAAAATAATATGTGAAAATAGAGATACCCTCAAAACATATGAATCAAACGGTTCATTTGGGCGCTTCAGAGTGAGAACATGTTATTTGTACAGCTGAACTCTCAATGCTCTCAAGGAAACAGGAAATGATTTGTACGGAACAGATTTAATAGGGATCAAAGCAATTCGGATATTTAAGCTAGTTATTTGTTGTAGCTTGAGGAGTCGGGCATGTTGATATGTGCTGATTGAACAATGAATTGTTGTTCAGTAGCAATATTTTAGAATGAAGCTCTCCCGAATATATCATGAATTTTAATAATGCAAAATGATAACAAATTGTCTGTGTTGTTCAAACACATCAAATGCATATTTAATGTTGCCTCAAACGTTGATTTTTGACATCATTCCACAATGAAAACTAATAGCTTCTTGCAATGTTTATCATTTATTGTGCATACAGTAGGAATATTAACAAATTGGGAGGTCAATCTATTGGTCAGCATCTTGAGCCTGAACTTAAACTGAGTTGTATTGTAATGACATTGTTTTAAAAACCAGAGGGTTTGTTTTTAAGTTATATTATTAACAATAATAATAAATTGGTCACTTCAATCCACGACTGTTTGTGGGATTCTAGTGTGCAAAATTGGCTGCCGCGTTTCACCCACAAATATACAGTCAATTCACTTGACAGTATATTCTGTGAAAACTGCTATATCAAATGCAAAAACAAGTATTATTTTTGATTGTTATAAAGTTGTTGATAAAACTACCAATTTTGAAGTTTTATAACCAATGTAGACAAACTATAAGTCTTAATTTCAAAGCACGGCTACTTAGGTAGTTCATTTGTAGGTAGTTTACATATCTGAATGTATTTTTATTCAAGCAATTTCAAAGCACACATTGTGCGTTTATGTATGTAAATAGATCAACTATTAAAAAACAACTGTTTTATGATTTCACTAAAGAGAAGCATTACTGTGATACACACATACCTTTTCCTAGTACAAATCTGGTCAAGCAGCGTTCCGGTGTACAGCTCCTATTATATGTGGTTGCTGATCCAACCATAACATTTCTTTGCAAATTTATCTGGATTTCCCTGTATAAATTGTGCTTACCAGAGCATTGCTAGGTCAAGGCCAGTGGAAACCGGTACAACATCGCCTTGACACTATGATTTCTGCATTAATCTCCACCTCAAATGAGCAAGGAAGACAGCAAACAGCATCAACTGTACCTAATGTACATTTACTCTCCATAGTGGTTAGAACACTCGCCTTGCAAGCCTGCTATCTGGATTCGATTCCAGGCAGGGCGACATCTTAGGCAAGTTTCCTTTCTCCACATGTCCAATAATAATCCCTCAAAAAAACACAATAACAAAATTGTTCATTTCAATCCACGACTGTTTGTGGGACACTGCTGTGCGCAATTGGCTGCCGTGTTTCACCCGCAAATATGAAGTCAATTCACTTTACAGTATATTCTGTGAAATGCTTTGAGACGTCTAGAAGACATGAGAAGAACTATATCAAATGCAAGGATTATTATTATAACATTTTTCAAATGTACTGCATTGATATAAAAAAAAGGATGAAATCTGATCATACTCATTTAAGTCAATTTTGCTGGTTGAACGCCAATAGTACATCAACACTTAATATGGAGCCACCAATTCTTGCCTCTTGCCAACCTGCACCTAATACTCTCTCGAATTAGGTGAGCATAGTTTTAAATGTGGAACTCTATCTGGTTGGGATACTCAAACACGATGATGTCTTTCTGCATGTTTCAGGCATGTTTCAGAAGGGGAGTCCTGTAGCTCAGTGATTAGAGCATTCGCCTTACAAGTGTGAGACCTGTGTTCGAATCCAGGCAGGTCAGGGCAAAAACCTTGCGGAAATTTCCTTACCACACACCTAATAATAATTCCTCCCAAAAATAACACAATTAGAAAAAATTCTATGTAATTTCATTTCAATCCATGACTGTTTGTAGGGTGCACAATTGGCTGCCTTGTTTCACTCACAAATTTACAGTCAATTCACTTTACAGTATATTCTGCCTCGAAGACGTGAAAAGCCCTATATCAAGTGCAAGGATTATTATTATTATTATGGGAGAGAGAAAAAACACATTTCAGCATTCTTCTTAAGATTTCTTGAACAATACGCTTTATATATTATTCTTAAGTCTAAATGCATGAAACAGAATTGCACCTCACTGTGATGCTAGTATAATATCTGACCATGCTTATTTCAAACATAGCCAGACATTACTGCTTTTTAGCGCACAAAAATATGAGGTGGAATTGATTTCATTTTATTGTGGATCCTGCGTTAGTTTATAGTTGGAGCTGCTTTAGAAACCTCAGGGGATGCTGCTCAGTAGGAAGACACATGCCTTGTGGCAAAGAGATTCTCAAATTAATCCTTAACATTGCCACAATTATGCTGGTCAACTGTTAAATAAACCAGACTTTTCTGGAATGCTAATTGAAGAGTGGAAGGGGAAATCGAAGGCTGTCTTCAAAACATGCTCAGTTTAAAATTTCTGCACAGTTTGCAGAGTGCATTTCTGGTTTGGTAGATTAGGTTTTGGCATATTGATTACTGCTTTAAATCTTCGACAAAACGGCACATGAATGTAGTGTGACACTCCTCAGTGCCAAAATAATGTAATCCCACCCGTTTTAAAACAGCCATCATTACCCCTCATCCTCAAAAAACCTATCTTTGACCCATAGCTGTTCTCTAACTACCTTCCTATCTCCAACCTTGCTTTTCTTTCCAAGGATCTGGAATGAGTTGTTGCTTCCCAACTTCACTCTTTCCTCTCCCGCCATTCCCTTTATGAGCCCCTCCAATCTGGTTTCCGTGTCCACGACCTGCTTGCTCCACGACCCCTTTTTGCCTCTACCCTTGGTGAACTCTGTCCTGGAATCCCTTTGCCTCAGGCCCTCCCTTGCCTCCTTGAAGACCTTCCTCTTTCAGTCATCCTCCCATCCTCACCCCTAGTTGCTCTTCAACCCTCTTGACTGCAACACAATTCACTTTACAGTACATTCTGTGAAGCTCTTTCAGACTCTAGAAGACATGAAAAGCACTATACTAAATGCAAGGATTATTATTAGTATTATTATTATTATAACTCCCAGCTCAGATGCAAACCCTTGACTGTCCAGCGCCTTGAGACATCCTCCTGGTGTACTATATAAGTGCAGTTTGTTGTTGTTCTTGTGTGAACTAAATTAACTAAATTAAAAAAACAATAGTGGCTTCTGGATCCATAATATCTTCTTGTGCTGCAAGCCTTGTTTCTATACTTGTGAAATTGCATGTTGTTCCTTATTTAGTAAGGGACCAAGACAACAACAACAAATTACACTTGTACAGCGCCTCTCACGTCAGGAGAACGTCCCAAGGCGCTGAACATGTTGTTCGCGACCCGAGCAGACGAGGGGGGGTCAGGGTAGGGGGAAGGGGAAGGAGAGTAGGGGAGGGGGAAGGGGAAGGAGAGTAGGGGAGGGGGAAGAGTTAGCAGGGGAGCCAAAGGCGCAGTCAAAGACAAAAATAGGGAGATCAGATATTTCCAACGGGAATCGTATTTGGGGACTGATATGATGAGCTAAATAGCCTATTTCTGTCCTGATATTTCTATAATTATTCAGTGCAGGCAATAAGAGCGGAGGCAAAATACTGTGGACTCCACAGACTAAAAGAAAGACACACTGAGAAAGCATTAGACACACAAAAAAAATCATGAGTACTTGGGGAACTGCGCAAGATAGGGAGCAAGTCCATTTTCAGTAAAGTCATTAAAAACTGATCGTGAATTACTTTAAAAATGTGAGAAAACCAATAAAAGCTGAAAACATAGAACATTAATTGTTATCTTTAGTCCACTTAATGCCTGCAACAGAAGCTTTCCAGCCAAAGCGCTTCTAACTAAAAATATAGTCTCAGTTTATCCATGTTTCTCATTAGGGCTGTGGTGCACTTTAAAGTGAGTCAGGCCAACCTCTCAATTGCCAAACAGCAAAGGTGAAACACAGCAGGGAAACAGACATTTTTGTGTCTATCTTCAAGGCTTTACTGCAGTGTCAGCTTTAACGCAAGTGCACATTCAATCCCTAAATGTCATTGTATAGTAAATTGCTGTTTATGCCATATGTCAAGTGCGTCGTAAACTTTATTCAAACCGACTTTTGATAATGATTTCAATATTTCAGACACATGCTTGTTGCGAAATTGTATTTCGTTAGAAATACAATTGTATTTATTTCACAATAAAATACAGCTATAAAATTTCAGTGCTCCCTGTATAAAATATTACATATATATCAAACACAGACTTTGGTGCATGAAGTCAGTGCACTGAATGTTAATAATTGGACTGAATATGGCTTGTGGTTAGTTTATCTGCCGTTATGTTTCAAATGCACAAGTGGGGTATTGTTTCTAACTATTGTTTTGGCCAATCTTCTCTCTTTCTGCTCCTGTCAGTATGTTGTTCCATGGACTCAGGAAGCTCCACGGGACTTTACAACTTGGGCGCCTCAAGAGTGAATGTTGGCAGGATATGGAGGCATTATCGCCAACTTGATCATATTCTCCACATTTACCTATACAGATTTTTCTGCTTTACTTGATAACAATCAGAATATTGCCTTTCCCCTCCCAAACTCAGAAGTGCAAAGACAAATCGTAATCTTCCCCCTCCTCCCTTTAGCTATCACCTTGATATCAAATAACCATAGTATCTTACAGTGAATGATGGATTAACATTTGTTTATGACCCTTCTCCCAGCTCTAATATACACATTAATCATAGCTCATTTTGCGATTATACATGTATCTGTACTTTGGCTGTGAAAAAAGGAGGGCTACACAATAAACTATATTCTAGGAAAATGCTGATGTGTAAGAACAATGGCAAGTTACACCAAACAGGTAAACGGCTAGACAGTCCAGCGAATCTTGTGCTCAATGTGGGTACAGGAAAATAAAATGTAGAGGGATTTTTTCCGTTGTAACATTTTTAAATAAATCTGTATTATCAAGACATGATGCACTTCCTGTAAATTGGATATCATGACAAAATCTGGTAAACGATCAACACAAAAAGTTTTGTCGGTATAATATATAGGTAGGCCATTCAGCCCCAGGAACCTGTCCCGCCATTCTATCAGATCATGGCTGATCTATACCTCTATTCCAATTATCTGTTTATTCCATATCACTTGATAGCTTTACGCAACAAATATCTATCCACCTTAGTCTTGAAAATTTGAATAGATCCAGCATTCAAAGCCTTTTGGGGGAGAGAAATTTACAGATTTCCATTAACCTTTGGGTGAAAAAATACCTTTTGATTCGAAAGAAAAACAGTTTGAAACAAACTGGGCAACTCTGAAATGGTGATCATGATTGTCAGACTCCACATTTTAATGATAGTTCGAAGTTCGTCTTCCAATTGTTATTATTGTGTTTTTCTTTTTAAAAAAACTTACTAAAATCCCCTAAGCAGCAGCGAGTTTCTCTATCCTCAGGCAACAAAACCAGCACGGCCAAATTAACAGTTAGATCCCTTTGTCATAGAAATTCTGTCAAACGCATTCAAAATATGCGGCCACGATTTTATCACTGCACTAATAAGTAGTGCTGCTTTGATTGCTTACATTTGACTAATGTGTAACATACAGATTAAAATTAGTAGTTCATCAGTGAGGAACTGGCTATTAAGTCTCTTGATAATGATCTGTAAGAAATAACACACATAAGTACTGTGTACAATCAATGCTTTCATATTGTTATGCAGTCACTCTTTTGAGTAAACCAGATACTAATATACAACTGATATTGAATACGTGGGAGCACAGCAATGGAACCATTTAATTGCATTGCTGTTCTTCTCAGCTTTTAAAATTTTTCACACTAATGAAGTGTCATACCAAAAAAAGTTGTATTGATTTTTCCGCCACACAGCTTCAACCACAAATATGTAATTATCCCTTTTATATCTGGCAGGGGATTAAAGTAATCTATAGTGCATCGTCTTTGTTCATCCCTGATGGGTTTCATGGTACTTTTACCCTTTTCAAAATATGTAGTCTTTTGATGAATGAACTTTAGGCAAAATGTTGCCCTAGCTTCTCGTTGCTCTGAAAGCAATGCAGTGGCTAATTTGTTTTTAATGTTATCTCCATTGGCTGATGCCTTTTCAAAGCGATACACAGATATAAAAACCATGGCCTTTGTTTTTCTGTAGGTTTCTTTCCTTCTCTCTGTTCTCCTTTTCTCTGCTTCCTACAAACTACAGCATTTGCAAGATCATTTGACCGCTGCAACATATGTGACTGATTTTCAAGTAGGTTTTCCAAGCATAAAACAGTTTGAGACACTTTGGCACAGATATCTTCGAGTATTTGCACTCGTGCAAGCAAATCTGAATTCCTGGGAGAATCATAGCCTTGGCCCACACTAAGCAAATTATTTAGGCACAAAAAAAGCAAGGAGGTGCAAACATGCCCTTTAAGATGTATATTGAAATTGTAGTGACGTAAACTTCCAATGTTTAGCAATCTCAAGAAATGAATATGAATTATTTGGAATAGTCTTTCCACATTTATAATTGATATTGTTTTGATCAATTGTGAAATGAGCATCCATTAACATCCTGAATGGCGATTAACATTCACTAAGTTGTCTGCTGTGTGTGTGTGTGTGTGTTTTTGTGTGCTAATGGAAAAGGCTCAAATTAAGTCCACTCCAATCTATTGGAGCACTTGTGAAATGGCCCATCTTCGTTTTACCTGAATGTAATACATGAGCAATGCAATAAAATACACACTGACTGATTAGCATTTTTCAAATAACTATTGCTATTTCTTTGGTGAATGTTGCAAACAGGCTCAGTTAGTGGTACATCGAGAAGCAGCCTTATTGTTGGTGTGGGAACTGGGTACAAAGCAATGGGTGCTCTAGCTTGCAGGAACTGTTCCTGCAGTTTTTTCATGGGAAACCCTGTTACCTCATTGAAAGGTTTCAGATTTACCAATGAGCTGTTGTGATGGACATCATCGCTGTGCACTCAAATATCCTCAGAGCCCAAAGCCCCTCGAGCTGTCACATCTCAGCAATTCATACTCATCTGTCATTTATTATAAAACACAATACGTGTTTACACACACTTGTCAAATGCAGTATTAAGAGGATAAAAATCATACATTTTAAAATGGGAAAAAGTCTGTTTGTTTCATGGCAACATCTCTAATCTAACCATCTCAAGGCAGTGGTGTATGAAGCATTGCTTGGAGATGTTTGCTAATCACAGGATCCTCAATCACCCTAACCTTAAAATTCCTTCACAGCCTCTCCTCACCTTACCTCTGCAACCCACCACCTCATTGACCCTGCCTGATCCACTCCACCCTCAGTGGGTGAGCTATCTGTTTCTCACTCTCTTTCATTTTGCTCTGATCCATTTTCCTATTGCCCATTTCAAAAGCATAAGCACTCACGCATTGGAGGACAAAACACAGACCTGTGGTTTGATAAACTTACCTTGTACTGTCCTGGGAAATTCTATGTGCACCCAGTATAAAATAAGACCATCGCAATCATAGATATTGCATGTTGGAAGGGCCAACGTAAGTAAGGGGAGACTTCCTAACCTTAGATCAATTGTCTCTCGGTGGCTTTGGAATTTGTGATAAAGAGGATTGTTTCAGGATGAAACAAAATGCAACACACTGAAGCAATCTTAAATGACAAATCACCCCATATATTACATAATGGATCGCACAATAACATTATATCAAAATGCATCACTATTTTCTCAACCTTACTGAAGCTCTGTAAAGCATCACAATCGTGCAACGTGCACACACAAAGGATTTTGTTAATAGTCACGGTTGGTGAGGTGGAATTATGTAAAAGAACAATTAAAAAGAATATTTCTGCTTTGCATTATGGACTGTAGTATTTAAATGAATATTAAAATTTGTTCGTATTCATCGCTGGTATAAAACTTAACACTTGTATCTCAAAAATCAATTGAGAATGACAACATATATTTTTCGGGGTCATACTGTACAAAATTGTGATATGAAGCATCGTGTAAGATATGGGAATGTTTCATATGGATTCTTTGTTCAAGAGTGGACCATGTTTGCTTGTTGGAGTATTTTTCATGATCTAGGGTGTTCTTGTTTTGCGGAAGAAAGTGTTAATTACTCGAGTAAGTAGCTATATTTGAATGTGTCCCTGAGCTGTTATATAAAAAAAGTTGCCAAATCCTTGCAATTCCACTTAAAAGTGTTTGCAAAAAAATTCTAGTTGTGTCATGTTCAGAGATAAGATTATATCCAGCTCTATATAGTACAATCTCAAACAATATCTCAAAGCAAGAGTTGTTATCTCAGCTGAAATGGAAATAAGTTTGAGGTTCTCTTAAAGAAAATGGCATTAAAAAAAACACAGTAACATGTGTAGGAGGAATATCTTTGTGCATTCAATACTGTTCAATCTTGGGACGTCCTCCCGACGTGAAAGGCGCTCCATAAGTGTAATTTTGTGGTTATTGTTGTAGTTTCTGGGTGAAATATTTTTGAATTCGACACTGCACCTTCAGCAGGTTAGGCAATTTTTCTTCATAATGACTTATTACTTTTTAGATATTTAAATACCAGGAGGTTCACCTTGGATTGCAGAAGACTTCGAGGACAATATTAATTAAAGAGAGCCCTCCTGACATTTTGTACAGTCTGAAAAGTAAAGTGTATTCCTGTATCAGCTGTTTTAGGCGAGCACATGCTAGACTTGCACACTGTGTTTAAATTCAAAAGGAATTTCAATTCTGAAGAAACATATTGTGTTTGTAGCTTTTGTGACACAGACTTTGTCAAACTGCAACTTTGGAAGTAATTTTCGGGCACTCTCTGTAGAAATTGCCAATTTTGAAACATGCTTCAGAAAACCAGAGTGTGGAATGAAAACAAAATAGAAAACAAAACGTCGCCAAGTTGTTTAAAAGGAGGAATCTTTGTCTACATAGATGTACTTTTTATGACTCCAATAACTGTACATAATAGGCACTCGTTCCCCACAATGCTATTTAGCCGGATTTATTTTGATTTGAGTAAGGTCAGAGTGATCTACGATCACTTGGAAACCCATTACACATGAGATACTAGCAATGTGATTGTATTGGAGGGACTGTGGTGTAGATTTACTAGTATGTTACCAGGGATGAGTGGATCCAACTGTCAGGAAGGATTGGATCAAGGTCAGAGGTTTTCTCTCTGGAGATGAGACAATAGAGAGGGGACTTGATAGAAGTGTTTAAAATTATGAAATGAATCAATAGAGCTGGTTAATAGGCTGTTTCCACTTGATGAAGCCAAAATGAGCGGCATTAAATGTAAGATAAAAAGGAGTTCAGAAGAAACCTATTCACACTGTAGAACTCACTGTCTAAAGCTGTGGGTAAAGCGAAAAGCATTGACACATTTGGGAGGAACCTCAATACATCCATGAAGGAGAAGGGAATAGAGGGGTATTGGAGAGGTGATTAGAGGCATAGAATAGTTGGAGCAAATGGCCTCCTCTGTGCTGTCACGTTCTCTGTAATTCTGCGTAACCTATAATTTCAAATTACACTCACTTTCAGGCTTCAATTAAAACAAAACCATGCATTTGATGTACGAAAGCAAAGACCTGCCACAAGAATCGGTTATGTCAAAAATGCTGATTGTCCTAAGAACATTAGTGAGTAAGCAAGCGTACAAGTGTTACACAGTTGTTTTGACATTGTTTATATTTTCCGGCGTATGAAAATATTATCGAAATACAAACCTTAAGATAATTTCCGCAACGCCACAAAATAGTACCTAGGAGAAAAACTAACCACAAAAAAATGAAGAGCGAGTAGGCTGACTGTTGACATGAGGACATGCAGGGGGTCAGAATGATATTTATTGATGAAACTCTCAGCTTCCAATCTGCTGCACTCAGTACACATCATGCAGCTGTCATGACAGACATTGTTGGGGGGAAAAAATGATGCTTTGGGACATTTTTCAGCTCTCATTTACAAAGAGTACTGAAGCAGCAAAAATTAGTGGGAGACCGCACAATGTATCTTATTTTTGACATGATGTTTTAGACCTTTGATCTGGAAAAGAACAACACATGTGTCATCTTCGAACTGCTGAAATTCTCAACGAGCTGTTCAACAGAGCTGCTTTAAGCACTATTTATAGCTGATTCCAGCACTGTCTTTATATGTAAAAGTAGCCTCTTAGCAGGTGAAGGAGTACTTTTATCTTGCACTGCTGAAATAATCAGATTATTCTGGCTGATTTACACCCTTCGACTCATTTTCTCCCTTTCTTTCAGCCCCATCTTTCTCTCTCTTTTTCTGTCTCGTGCCCTCGTTCATCCGGGAAGGCAGAAAGCAGATCACACTCATCCCACTATTGCTTTGTATTCAGCTAACATGAGTCACATCAACCGTGAGATGGCACAGGCGATACAAAGTTTAAGGCGTCTGTTTTCAGGATTTGCGCAAAGGAACAGGTATGGACATGTCTGACGTTGATAGATTTGTTGCTAAATTTATGCAGCAAAGTGTGCAAAGTTAGTGGATAATTTCATTAAAAAAAGGTACTAATTTGGTCATTTACTGCACGGCTATGGTAGGACACTGTCTTGCGCGATTGGCTGCCACGTTTTCCCTACAAAAGTTAATTCACTCTCCTGTATATTCTGTGGAGAGCTTTCGGACAACCCAACAATGTGACGAGGCGCTATATCAAATGCAAGGATTAATAATATTCTTATTATTTTTTATTAGTATTTCAGTTGATATGTATGGGTTGTTGCCGGCTGGATCAAACGGTGGCTTTGACTATATAACAATCCACTGAATTTCTCATTGATTATACATTGTAACGTGTGTTCAGTCAGCCATTTATAGCACATTCCTGTTAGAACATGGTGCCTCTTAAATGAACCTTTAAAGACATTAGCGCCGAAACCAATTCATGGTTATAAGGTCACTACTGACATCTCTTGCAGCATGAAGTGCATTCATTGCATGCATAGCAACTCCTTGATGTCCCTTCATTGTAAGTTGCTGTTCAGCAGCATTTCCTGCGACCTGGAAGGCAGTCATTGGGAAGACCAGTCAACACTAGGTGTCGGAATTGCAATGGCCATTTATAAGTGCTCTTCACTCGACTTTTTATTCAGTTGGAGCTCAATTTTGAAAACAATTAAGCAAATCCAATGATTTATTTTAAAACCAGAGTTTTCTTAAGTTTCTCACATGACCGTTTCTAATTCAATCGATTTTCTCCTCTCTTGTATTCTTTTTGGTCTATATTTTTGGGGGGTCTGTTGAAGTGGGTGAACAAGCAAGCCTTAGGCCCCAAGCAGTGCTGGCCTAACCTTGAAAGTAAATTATACTTGGAAAGGATACCCAATCCCCTTGATTGTCTCTTGATTCACCAAGGCACACAAACTGCAGTTGAAAGGACATGACATGCCCAGGTACACTGTTTTGTTGATGGTGGTGAAATTATCAACATCTTTGCAACAAGGTACAGGTATTTGAACAGGAAAAAAATTGCAGGGCTATGTGGTAAGAGTGGAGCGAATGGGGCTAGTTGGATAGCTCTTTGAATGTACAGACACAGGAACAATGGTCTGAATGGCTTCCTCTATGATTCTTATGATTCTAGCCAGGGCACCATCTGATTGCTGTGCTGGAAGGCTGGCAGATTAATTCATTTTGGGAGGAATGCAGAGAAGCAGTTAAGCATTCGGAGAATGCTTTCTACCATTGGCGGGTTCCCTGTGGTGTGATCTATTGCACACGTCTGCAAATTGTCATCTGATAGTTGATAATTGTATCATTTTGTTAAAACTCTGGTTTAGCTGTATCTGTTTTCTATTTATTTAATGTGTACCTGGCAGATAAGAATAGATCAATTAGGTAAACAATATAGGCAGCAAAGCAGACAGAATAGAAATCTAGGTTAACGTTGATCAGAGGTCAATTTGTTTGTGCCAGTGAAGGATTTATAGCGCCTTGGGACGTCCTCCCAACGTGAAAGGTGCTCTATAAATGTAATTTTTATGTGGTTGTTGTTATAAGACCACCGATGTGTGCTTGTGGATCCTCAAGCCTCCAAGAAGCTGATCACATCACCAAAGCTATCTGTCCACAACTATTTGCCTTGAGACGTCTCGAAAACGTAATAAGGCAGTATATCAAATGCCAGGATTATTATTAGTAATGTTATTATTATCTGAAGGAGATATCTTTGACAAGTATCCTCCCCAGTTCAGTACTGTACTGGAGTTTCAAAAGTCCCAATTTGGATGCTTAAATCTACAACCTGCTAGCAAGGGTACTATCAAATAAACCAGTCTAAATATGCAGCAAGTAAACATCCTTGCACAAAACAGTCAATAGCTGTTTGCTGCTTGTATCATTTGTCTTCACCTCCTTTCCCTTTTCTCTGTCCCTTCCCCCCACATCACACACTATTGTAACGTTTAATCTATCTATGAGCAAAATGAAAACCCTTTAAACTACTCCCTTAGTTCTGTGGTGTTGATGTATGCGGTACCTGCAGTGAAAGACATGATGTTTGTATTGTTCTTAATATAATAATCCTTGCATTTGATGTAGCGCTTTTCACGCCTTCTAGACATCTCAAAGCATTTCACAGAATATACTGTAAAGTGAATTGACTATATTTGCGGGCGAAACATGGCGGCCAATTGCGCAGCCAATTGCACACAGCAGTGTCCCGCAAACAAGATGGATTGATGGATTTTTTTTCTTGAGGGATTACTATTAGGTGTGTGGAGTAAGGAAACTTGCCCAAGATTTCGCCTTGATGGGAATCAAACCCAGGTCTCTCGCTTGCGAGATGCACGCTCTAACCACTGAGCTACAGGAGTAGCTAAGGCAGCTAAAATAAACAGCAGACCAAAGTGAAAAGGCATAAAGAAAAGACTTCAGGGACTATTCCAGAATCATTTATTCAGTGGTGTGGTGATAAAGCAATAGGGCACTCATCTAACATCACAGTGACAGGAGGCTTGAGTCCTGACAGAGGCTGACGCTTTAACAATGTGTGTGATGAGTTCCATCAGTTCTTATCTGGCTGCTGGTGGGATTGTGACCCGCCTCTTGGGGAGAGAAACTGACAGGAGTCTGGTTCACCTATATCCATCTTTGGCCAGAAACAAACCTCTGAATGGACAATTCACTGTGGAACCTTGGAGCTGGGGCAGAAGCTGCGGTTACGCTTCCTCGCCTTGCAACTGGAGGTTCACGGGGAGAGAGGTGAAACCCTGGAAAAGAAATAGGAGCCAATGGATAACAGCTACACCGTTATCGCTCGCCATATTCCGCAAATTCAGAAACATTCTGGCCTGCTGTCTGGAGACAGCTTGCATTCCTGTCATATGATGCGATACATGTTCCCAGTCAGCAGTGATATATATCCTGGGCTGTACGTCACCACTGTGTCAGCCCAGTAGCTACCGTCCCTGGAGAGCAATCATACACTGCAAGAAAACTATACCCATACTTTGTATACCAAAAGATATTAAATGGGTGGCAGGCAGTTACATAAACACTAGACAAACACTGAGTTTAAAGATATGAATTAATTGTCGGTGTATTCTCACAAAGCAGCAAGGCATTGTAGTCATGATTTATGATATTATCTGAAAGGTCTGATTGAATTGCATTCTTCTAACTTACTTACAACCACAAAATTAAACTTGTAGAGCGCCTTTCTCATCAGGGGGATGTCCCAAGGCACTGGACAGTCATTGTTTCAAAGGTTTTTATGTAAGTAAAACCGTAGTCTGAAAATCTGTCTCTTTGAGCGTTTTTACAGCCATCTTTCTCCCCCACCCCCTTCTTCTTCCCCCCCCGCCATGGCTCTGAGTTACTATTAAGCTACTGAGACGCTACCTTGCCTGGAGGGCGCTGTATATGTGCAATCGTTGTTGCTGTCGGGTACTGAATATTCTATTTTTAATGTTGGAATTGGTGAAAATAAATCTTTCAATGATTGCTTGACAGGAATTCACAGAAGGATTTTTAAAGATGGATATTGTGTGCGTGTGTGATTCAGAAGTGCCTTTATTTTGTTCAGAGCAGGATGGTGAATTGAGGCTATTGCAATATTACTGGCTAGACTCTCAATCAGCCAAACATGCAACAATAGGCGGGCTCTTGACATTTACCATACTTGTAAAAGACAAATGAGAAAGGCCAAAAGCTACAGGAATACAGCAAGCGATGGAAGAAATTAGAAGGGAAATAAATACAGCAGACTCTACTGCACAGACGAAAAGCAAAGGCATAGGAACAAGTAGCTGCTCCAAATATTCTCTCCCAGAATATTGGAATATTTGAAGCACCAATGGAAAGGTCACAAGCTAAGATATTCATGAAGCTATTAAACATCATCATAAAGACATTCAGATGAGAGAGTCTCTGTGAAAGGGGTTTGGATTTTAAATTAAGGTTAGTTATAGCCAGCTTAGATGTTTCAACATAGAAACATTTATCACTTTCTACTTTTGTCGTAAAGTAAAATGAGACAAATTATGGCAAAACGAATGTGAAGTAACTTAGTATTCTATCCCAGCAAGTGTTGAAACAAATTATAATAGAAAAGACTGAGACAATGTTGTAATATGTACAATGCAATAAATAGTCCAGATACTGACCTGAGAAGCTGTTGAAACACAATAACCAGCCACATTTGCTGACATTGGAAGGTGTCAAGTGACTCATATCTTTCCTTATCCCATTTCTGCCTCTATCATTCCCATGAAATATTGCTCACATCACATTCTAATGACTGGAGGAATTTGTCTTCTGAAAATTTACTTGAAGAAAATGCTGAAAGTCTAAAGTTGCAAAGCCCACAAACTCAACAGTAGTCTAATTAGCACTTAACATTTCATCCTACTACACTGGCTCCAATCCACCAAGGAATAGAGTGCACCATTAAACTCATCTTTTCTATCTCTTTGCTTAATTAACCTTACCTAATTCTTTACCAGATTAATGTTTAACGTATGGCATAAACAGAATACATTATAAACACCCACGGGATGGATAAATTTATATCCCACTTACGCGCTGTCCGTAACTCACCAGCAACTTCATCGCTCATCAGTTATCAGGTCAACTCACTTGTGGGATATAAATTATACACCCGCGGGTCTTCATAACATATCCCCCACTACTTCAATGGCTGGTATAATTGCTCTGAACTCACTGTCTGTCATTTTGCTACCACAGACTCGAAAGTAACAAACAGCAGTAAGTGAGTTCAAGGCAGTTACACGAATCCCGGAGTTCAGTTAATGTAAACTACTTGAGCGGTGCTCTCTTGGTTTATGATGTCAACTGAGTCTCTCGATTGTGTAACTGCCTTGTGACACACTTACAACCATCTACGGCTAGACATATTATCACTCAAAGAGGAGCTTTGTTCCTGCTGTAAACTGTGCATTGTCTCAATCGACCGACTGCATCTTTTACAGCCACATTCTGCTGGCGAGACCAGACAAGGCAAGCCAGGCTACACAAGGCCTGCACGAACACTGAATCCACAATTACATAATAGACCATTTTCTATTGCTGAATACCATGCTAAAGTTCTCTTTCCTTATTTGGTATAATGTCGAACTAAGCAAGAGAACAAGACAGCACTAACCTTTTTTTTTGAAAAGTTTTAAGTATTTTTTAAGTCAGAAATTTATATATTTTGACCTTTTATTTTCATTGATCAAACAGTTTGCTAAATGTCATGTATGCAGGTGAGACATCACGAATTGTACGAGTCTTACGGAAATACAGATGCACATTCACATAGACACGAGCCCTCCAACGTTGCATCTCTATAAACTTCACTAAATATGACGAGAATACAGAAGAAGATGGCAGGATTATGAGGACTGCTTTATTAACTAGAAGCAGATGAACAAATCGTTCACATGTGTTACAACATTGGGGTACCATATCCTACAAGAAGAGAAAGCTGCATCCTTTGAAGCAAGTATTGAGCTGGACTCTTTACAGTTTCTCTTGTACAAATTTAAAGATTAAGGAGGCTTATGTGTAAGTATGCATTTGGGAATAGTCTTCTTTGTGTACATCGTATGTGTTCTGTACAAGGCACTTAGAAGATGGGATGAACATTTAAAATGTGTTGATATGTTTATAAGGTTGATTTGTAGAATGCTTTAGCATTCCCATTACTGGTATATTTCACTGTCATTTTGATCTTTGGTCCACATGGGATTGGGAAACATCAGAAGCATTAACACTGCATATGGACATATGACGGATGAATGAACCTTGGCTACAGCTGGCACACAGTGATTGAAACGAGGACAATTATTCTTATCTTTTAAAAAAAACTAGACAACATTTTTTGAATATAATCTTAAGAGCAGTGATAAAACTGTAAATGCAAAATAACGTAACATGGTATACACTGAGCAAAAGAGCAAAATATCTCTAAAAACATCAAGCGTTCGTGAATTCAAGGATATTTTGTTGTAAGATAATGGAAATAAGAGGCTCGGAATACAGGTGACACTGAGTAAAAACAGGCACCAAAAGACATTTGAAGCAGAGTTAAAGCATTAAATAAAATTACCTTCTATAGCTGAGGTCTAGCCCCATGACCATACTTCTGTTCTTCCTTTATTAGAAGTTCAAAAGCCACACTCTGTGAAGTGTGACCTGATGCTTTTTACCTCTCAATCTCATTAGGAAGTCAATATTCTGTACATTTGACAGAAAGACGTGTTTTCATTTGGAAAGACTGTGTTGAAGTGCATCTCGGCGAAAATCAATTTACTGATTAAGAAAATCTAAAACTCGACGTGCCCAGAGAAACAAACCCTTCTGTGGAATGCAATAAGTGTCTCTTTATTCTGATAATGTATTTTCCTATATGGTGAGATTATCTTGTCACTATATTTTAACCAACAAGTCTAATAATGACTGAAGCGTAAATTGAAGAGTGCTCCAGTGGTTAGTCAGCTTAATGCAAACAGATTGAAAAATTACAACAAAACACAGAAACATCAGGTACCGAAATACCAAAAGGCCCTAATTAAAACTGCAGCATGTGTGAGTGTTAATGGGGAGGGAGGGGGCCACCAGTGTAAGTCAGCAACAATTTTGGTTAAACACAATTAAGAGAAATTCAGTATCATTTACGAGTTCAACGATACAAAACTTTGAAATTTCTCCTGTATTTAAAATTTGCATTTCACCCAAATCACATAATCTCTGGAAGCAAGTCCCACCTCCAAATAATTTTACCTGACATTTACTATCACACTTGCCAGTTTCTGTGTCTGAGAAGGCGCTGGAATTTAGGGGAAAGGTTGACGACAACAACAACAACACTTGTATCGCGCCTTACATGTCGGGAGGATGTCCCAAGGTGCTGGGACTAATGCTAAAGATTCAGGCAACATAGTCCATTTCATAGACTGAAGATCAAAAGGGTATAAATAGGCATTTGCTGGAATATTTCTGCAGCATTTTAGCTTCATATATTCTTTAACTGAATTCTGTTTCTGAACCTCTGATTGTGTGTGTTTGTGTCTGTGTGAGAGACAGAGTTTGAGTGGCGAGTGGGACTGCATTTGTGTGCGAGAGTGTTTGAGAGGTAAAAGAGACGAGGGCGAAAGAGAGAGAAGGAGAGAGTGAGATACTGAATATATGTGTGGGTGGGAGCAGATTAATATTTGCAGCAACACTGACAGAAGCAAAATTAGTCAACACCAAAGAATATTGTGTATGGATCAGAGTTTCTTCAGATAGTTAAAGTAACACAAAAGCTGCAAACATGAAAATATTTGTACCTCAAACCCTCTCAGCTGGAACAGAACCCAATTAGTACACTTTATTATACCAAATATGATCTTTCACAGGAAATTGTTAGTGTGAAAAAGATGAGTGACATGTGCTGGACTGACACTATTCAGTGTGCTGAGCAATGAAAACATGAATAATTGGGGACCATTTTGTGCTTGGGTCAGGATTATACATTAAAACAATATGCCTGCATCAGGAATTCTATTTGATAGAACAGATTCAACACATTGGGATTCTAAGCTTGGGTCAAAACCTATACTTGGATTAGGTGTGTGTGTCTGATGCCAAAGTTGCAATGACTCTACCTTCAATGCTTGTGAAATCAATATAATTCGACCAGAGGGGCAAACAATGTTTTTAGTTTTGATCTTTAGATTAAATACAACCCACAGGGTCATGCAGTAATGCTTTGTGGCCACCAGGGATGGCTAATGGATTTATAACTTCTGCTGTATACTTACTGAAGAGTACTGTACAGTACTTAGAACACAGCAACAATTCACTGAGTACGATACGTTCGTTGGTGTGATGAAGTACCATTTGAAAGGATTGAATTCACAGTTTGGATCGATTGACACGTGAAAGAGAAAGCCTATTGTTGCGCATTGATAGCATTTGCTGAATTTGCCAACCTTGATTGAAATGTTTCAAATGAGTTGCTTCGCAGAGTCTCCCCATTTCTGAGTCTTAGCATTTCCGCTCCTCCTCATTCCCTTCCCTCCTCGACCTTACTGACAGTAGATGTTGTGGAAGATTGCGAAGCTGCCGATAGCAGCAGTAGAGACATAATGGGAGAAGGGTGAAGGGGAAGAGGCAGCAAAAAAAAACTAGGAGATAATTAATTTTCCTCTAAATTAGAGTTAAACTGTCAGTAAAAGTGCAGAGTGTGATTTTGCTAAAGATGCTAGATTATGTACAATTATTTCACTTAGACTCAACGAAAATTACTTTGGGCGATTTTAGAGCTGTGTTCAATCATGCTAGAAGTGACATTTACACTAGCAATCACACGTGTAACATAAGCAGTATTGGTGTAGGATAAATTTGGCAGATACCATATACAGAAATAGCCACAAACAACACCAGTCCTTTGAATTCTTTCCCCTTTTTTGGGTGCATGTTTTGAGATCATTTTAGGTTTCCCCTCCCTGTGCTCCACACCATATCCTGAAAACGAAAGCAGGCAGTCAGCTTAACAGTTTGAGGCTATCAGAAAGTTTCCCATGGCTTATATTAACACACATGTAGATATTATTGACATTTGCTCCAAACATTTTGCCAAGTGTTTTTACAACACTATCTATCCCAATCTCCCACCACGCGGTGACTTCCTGTACAGACATGTTGGGAATAAAGATCCTCCTGTTGCTGCAACTCATCGAGCGAGTTGCCAAAACCTCATTTGAAATAGAAGAGACCATCCACTGCAACCCAAACTGAGATGGATATGGAGAGTTCAAGACCAAGGCAGTCTTTCAGTTTGTAATTATCTCCAGACAATGCCCCAGGCAATGTCCTAGTCTGACTAGTGTCACTGGTGTGGTCAACACTGAGCACTTATTTCTAAATCGTTACTTACTGTCTTAAACAGGGTGACATAAGGCTTTCCTACAGAGGAAACAACTAATCCTACCTGCAAACTGCGCAATCAGTGAAGGTATTAGGACGCGGCTTTCTTATTGCACCGCATGGGTCTGTTTTGTGGAAAGGCTTTGGAGCCTGAGTTTAGTCGTTTCTGTGGTTTTAACAACCTGTGGTTCAGGGCAAATTGCTGAAGTGAAGGTGGTCTTGTTTCGACTGTCCTCACTTCAGAATTCAGACTCGGTGCCTATTGTCCTCTGGGACGAGGCAGCACCGCATTCAGTATGGATGATTGTACTTTACAGCTGCTGAGAGGGCACAGGGCCTTCTTGCTTTCTCTTCATGTGTTAAGTGAGCACTAGTCGTAGCCAAGACCTGCAAGAGAAGACTTTTGTTCTCTGGGGAATAAATGTTTTTATGCGTTTTGCGCTGTGTTTTAATTGCATTAATGTAAATGTTTGATGTGTATACACTATAACGGGATTCTAGCTCTATAGCTGATTGTACATAATTACTTCCAAAATCAAATACTAGAAACAGCTTTGTACAAACACATCAAGATGAAGTCAATAAAAAATTTATAATGTACAAAAGAGATATGAAATTGTTTCTCAACTGCACACATTTTCGGAAATAATATTGCTATTCATTAATCACCAGGTTTAAACGTGTGACAAAAATCTAACACTTAGCCGGTGGATTCTGAACAGAACAAGAATAATTAATGTTTATATATTGCTTTACACATAAAATAAAGCCCTTGAAAGCACATCACTAATCTCCCAGTATATGGGGGATAAATTGTACAAATGGAGCCTTTTGGGCTTCATATGTGGAGATGAACAAATATAAATTTATAGGCATTATATTTTCAACGTTAGAAAAAAAAAGTGAATGTTTTTAAACGAATTGTAATAGCTGACTTTTCAGTAAAATAGCTTTTCTCTTTAAGTGCGATTTTATTCCTGCCTTTGAGAAGCAAATAGAAAAATTGTACTGCTATAGTGAGCGGGTGTTTTAGAGAGAGATTTTACATAGTTTATTAGCAAGGAAATCATTAGAAATCAGTGAGATGTGTTTGCTGGTTTGGCAGATAGTATTGTGAAGACAGGCTTTTCCATTTCATTCAGAATCTTCCATAGTAGAACACTTACTAATGAGATTGTTTTAAGTTTACTTCCCAGAACTGCTTATCATTTGAATCCACCTATCTCATTCAGATAAGTCTTTATGACTAGGCTCCTGGATTGAGTGGTAGCAGATGGAAAGCCTCCCTTCTATTCCAGTCAAAACAAAATTTACAACATCACTTGAATAGTATACCTGCTTGTAAAGCTGACACTGGTATATGGAGATGCCTATAGTTCTCAATTCCCTAATATATGGGTTGAAGAAGGGTCCCACAGTCCCACCTCCTCGTCTAGCTCCCTCGGCTCCTTCAAGTCCCGCCTCAAGAACCTCCTTTTTCGACGGTCCCATGGGTCACCCCAAATCTCCTTTCCGTCCACCCTCCCCAAACCCGACCCCAGCTCGGGTCTAAAACATTGCCTGTCCAGCACCTTGGGACATCCTCCCGACGTGAAACGCGCTGTACAAATGTAATTTTGCTGCTTGTCTGCCTGCACAGGAAAAGAATAAAGAAAATACATCAGTTTATTTATGGCAATAACGTACTCTACCAGTGATTCACTCATTTTCCTTATTTGGATGCTTTTAGGAAGCATAAGAGCTAAGTGCAATAACGCCAATGATTATGTGTTTGCGGCTTTGTGGCCTAAAATATTTAACTACACTTTGGGGAAACTTGCAATTAGGACATAGCATAGCAGCCAGTGGCTAAAGTGAGTGTTAGCAATTTCACTGGAATTTTAAGTACTTGTTTACCCTCTTTCCCACATGTTCAATCTCTCTGTAGTAGCTATAAAAACAGTGCGGCTTCTCAATGAAAAATCAGCCCAAAGAACTGTTACATCTTGTAATCTGTGAAGAGGATAATTATTAAATAAACTTGAATGCGGGCAAACATAAAACATATTTGTGGCTAGCGCAGCCTCATTTACTGTTGACTTCGGTTCTACACTCGCTGAGATAATTAGATTCATGTTGCTCATTCAACTGGCTTGCATAAATGTCATTTAAGATTGCGGGTTCTGGCTTTTCTCCTTGCTCCAAGACCCCATTCAACCTGCATTCAGACATCATGATGACAATGGCTTGGCCTGGAGTGCACTGCTTACCGCTGGGATTCCAATCCAGGCATCACCGATCGGTGACCTGGCTATTGTTGTTTGTGATACTTACTGGTAAACTTCACAATCAATACAACATCAGCCAGAGAAGCTCCTGGGAATGAAAAGCTGAAACAGTGCACTTAATCTTAGAGCCACATTGCGCTCTCTGCTCTGCTGCTAAACTGAGTAGTTGGCCTACTTGATACTGCATTATCGCACCAGAGGTCAGATGTGAACTGGTTTGGCATGCTCTGATGAATGGCTGTTTGCAAAGAACCACCTCCTCTACCCAACAAAAGACAGTTAATAATGATAGACTATAACAGCACACATGAAAATCCTTGTAGCTTGTTTGCAAGCAATTGTTTCATCTGGGACTGATCTAGAGAGCTCCGGCTATAGTGTAATGCTTTCACAATTAACTGGCATTTTGCTAAAATAGGCAGATGCAGCAGTGACAGTTTTTGAAGCATACAATATCTGTAGTGACAGCAATAACAAATTAATTGGGTCCGCAAAAGAAGCTTTATAAAGGTGAAGTAAACACACTTGACTGTAATTTTTTTCTCACAAGCTGTTCAATCTTGATTGGTTCTAAAAATAAGCGGAAGACACAAGACGGTTTTAATGGATTTTGATGCCTAGGAATTTTGCAGGCAGTCTTGCGTTTCGGAATCATGATTTCGAAAAACCCAATCGATCATATCAGGAAATGATTTTCACCTATCTATGTGTTCTTTTGTTGCATAAGTTATCTTTAAACAGCTGCTGACGCGTTCACTCTCGCTAGTGAAGGCTGTGAAATTCAAAAGTAAAAGAGGCAAGACAGTAAAGATCTGCAAAACATCATCCTGCTTGAAGGTCAGAACTAGAGGGTTTATTTTTCCTGCACTATAATTGCATAATCGTTGGTGTAAAGCTGAAGAGTCCACATGCTTGTACAAAGATTGCTAATTGGGGTGAAAATGTTTCCTTTCTCCGTTACCTGGAGTGATGTAGCCATGTCACATTTGATTAGGGTATGCAATGTGAATTATTAGAATTTACCGTTGGAAGTAGAGAGGGAATTAGCGGTTAAATTAACTCCTGGAGTCTCATTATTTTTGTTGGGTCCACCATATTGTTAAAGATGGGAGATTACAGCAAACCTGTTACTGAACAAACAGCACATCCATCATCCTTCACAGCTTACGACATTATGATAAATAATTTCAGGGACAAGGTCAGACAATGTATGAACATGGTCCTTTCCCCTCCGGGATCTTGGTTTTTGAGCCAAAGTGCGGGCCCCCAAATTGTTAAATACGCTACAGTATTGAAAAGCAATCTGAGCAGTCACAATCCACTCCCTTCATTGTGGTTGTAAACCCACAGAAACAAAACTGCTTCCAGATTTGATACAGTAGTACAATAATAGCAACCCATTATCCAGATAGAAGGTGCGCAAAATAATCTTTGCATTTGATAAGAGTGTTGTAGTAGAGAGGTTGAGACTCTTATCTTTTGCAAAGCACTTCACAGAATATATTGTCAAGTGGAATATATTGATTGGGCATTTTGTGGGTGAAACGAGGCAGCCAATAGCAGTGTCCCTTAAACATTTGTACATTGAGTGACCAATTTTTTTTGGTGGGGGAAGGATTATTACCCCCTGGAAAGTGACCCGCCAACCTACTATCAACTATGGAATTGTCACTGCTGCAGTTAGAGCATTTTGGTGATTGGTGATTGGCAATACATGGTAATAGTGCAACCATAAGTAGAAAGTGATAACATTTTCCCAAACCCTCATCTCAGTGTTGCAATACATTGACGTTCATCACAATAATTACTGAACATTGGTCCACATAATCACATCTCATTTTAACACAGGATAAAAGGCCTCACCATGAACCTTCAATGCAACAATGCTCTGTTTAATAAACCTACTTTATTAACCTGATCGCTTCCATTTGGGGCTTTGGGATCCAAAATTTCCTCTCTTTCATTCTACATCAATGGGGGGGAGGGAGGAGTGGAGCACAGGCAGGAAGAACAACCATTCCCTCTTCTGGTTCCACGGGATATTTAACATCCACCTGAGCAGGCGACGGGACTTTAATAATATCTGAAGAATGGAGTCTTCAATAACACAGCTCTCCAACATCACTGCATGCTGGCGTCCTCCGAGATTATGAGCTCGATGTCCCGATCTGAGTTCTCCTGCTTCAGGGAAGGAGGGTAAGAGTGTGTCACCAGCATAGCCAGGCTGTACAGGAGCAGGAATCTGGGCATCTCCAAGCGAAGGTCTGGCAGAAACTGGGCAACTAATTCTTTTTTTTTAAATGCGATTGTAAAATATTGCTGAAAAGAAAACTGAGCCAACTTGAGTCATTTTGAGGGCCTGATGACCAGATGTGGAGAGACATACCACCACAGGGTATTCACTGCCGACTGGTCTGTACACTCCCAGCCGCCTGCTTCCTAGTACAAGACACTAGGAGGTACAAAGCAACAGTTTGAGGCATTGATCTGCACGGCCATGTTCTTTGTTGCTTCTGCCGTATGGTCAGTAAACCTTCGACTCGGGAGTTTGGCTACAAGTGTCACAAACTACTCTGGTTTAATGAACGCAAGCTCCGCTAACAGTTATTTTGCTCCAATAACTAGGAATGTGTTGAGCCCATATATTTGGCAGGAGAATCATGTTCTCAGCCATATGGACCTCCTGCATGTTGAGGGAATGAAGTCCTTACACCGTTAATATGTTAATTAAATAAAGCAAAATTCAGCTGTTTAAAGACAGCTGAATAACCAGTGAGCGAGGCTCCAGTCTAAACCCTGTGTAGAATCCCAGTTGACTGACTAATGGAGGGAGTTACTATAATTACACTATATTTTTGTAGGTACCTTCCTATGGATCCATATTTAAATAAAATATACTTTATATTAATCTTGCTGAATATCTTTTTTTAAAGTATAGTGTGAAAGCTAATATTTCTTCAAATGCTTGACAGCACACAGTGCTATAGTTCTCAGTTAGACAACTCTCTTGCTATAAGACCTTGGCTCGTGCATTTTTCATCTTACTTTCTATGCTAGTTTGTAGGACATTAATTATAATGTAATTATCACATGCAAATATTTGACCCCCCCAAAGGAGGATGTTATAATCGGAAGCTGTAGGAGAGCACTTAGGGAAATGCCACAATTTATACTTTCAGCTCAGAATTCTCGACATTAAAAGATTTAATTATTTCATTAGCACCATTAAATAGCTTTCCCCCACCCCACCCACCCTGATTCCCCCAAATCCTGTCCCTTCCATGCTGATAATATCCTAGTGTGTACTTTGAGGGATATGAATATTAAAATTCTGGTCTGCTTACCTCCTTCCATGCCAGTTCAAGTAGACAGAAATTACTGGTGGTTAGATTTCAATGTGAAACACAGCTAATGCTCATTAAGCAGATCGGTGAGAGAGGGACACTGCATGTCATTTGCATCCATTTGTGTTGCTCTCAAAAGTGCACAACTTGTATTCGTTACTAATTTACTGTCAGCGTAAGAGGATATTCAGTAATCACAGTCACACATCTCAACAGGAGGAGTCAACACATTGTTGCAGTGGAACGTGCTTAGCCAAGCAATTGTCATGCAAGCTTTGTTGTGAGTAATAATCTGGCCTTTAATGACGAAATGATGGACCTGCCAAACACTAGCTACTGCCATACACTGTCTGCACTCCTCTTCCCCCCCCCCCCCCCAACACACACACACACACCACACATCCCCCCCGCCAGGCAAAGAAAGATGCCCATCTGGGAGTTATTAACATATCCTCATCAATTCAATACTGACTTTAACATAATCCATATTTGTTGGAGAAAGTCCAACACCGGCAACAGAACAGCAGTCATATGTTGCTGTGACACATTTCAACCAGTACATATAAAGCATGCTTGGGTAGCAAAGCACTTCAGAAATGCAAATATCAAAAGCACTTCCCTGACTAGATAAAAAGAACAAATCCCTCTTGGCAAGCCAGCTAAGATTCTTGTTTTGTTGTTTGAATTTTCCCAATGATGTTTGGAGCTATAAATAGGAGATCAAAGCCTGTGTTATCCCCATTATGTCTTTAATTGGGTTATGTAGAGAGGGAATCTTCAAGTGAAATTTCATCTCTTAAAGAGTTGACAACGAATATCCTTTTTCCCAGGTCCTATTTTGCACCGAGATTGTTTTTTTAAAAAAAAGTCATAGTCTCAATGTTTCATTCTTTTACTGTTTTTAAAAAAAAATCTCAAATCTTTACATCTGTGATAGTTCATAGGGCTTCTGTCTGGCAGACACTGCGGGTTTCGTACAAGCGAAAAGTTTGCATACGTCACTTTACTAGAACAAAATATTCTGGCTTCTGCTAAGAGATTAAACATCGAATAAGGGCAGCCAAGCCAAGAACAGATAATACTCAGATTCTCAGATTGCATATTTGCTTCCGTCTCTGTAATAACTGCAATGAAATGTCTCACAATGTGGTTAAAAAAACACAAGTGTGGTTGATTTGGAAGCATTTCCCCCCAATATGCTCTGTGTAGCCTCTGGTCCATTTACCCTCAGATAATGGGACCAATTAGACACCCAGCACTCTCCTTGGCAACGCTCCAGAACGAGCTGTGAGGTTGTGGTACTGTACTGCCGATTTCCCGGAGTGTTCACACACAATAGCTACTGCTTGTTCTCCAGCTTCTGAGCCAGCCTGTCAATTGAACACTGGAGGGACACAGCCACCGTAGGCTCATTTAAACTCACAATCTAAACATTTGCACCTTCAGTGTGGGAAGGCTGTTGAATTGTACATTTGAATAAAGTTACAATAATATAATAAGCCTTGCATTTCAAACAGCGCCTCATCGGGTCTTCGAGACATCTCGAAACACTTCACAGTGCAACATGTAAAGTGAATTGACTGTATAATTTGTGGGCAAAACACGGCAGCCAATTGCGCACAGCAGTGACCCCACAAACAGGTCACTTCAATTTGTTTTGCTTCTTTACCTTCAATACATTGTCGTGCCACCATGAAAGTGCTTTCTAGTTATTTGCTGCTTATCGCCCCATTTATTGTGATTTTTCTCCGCTGTTGGTATGGTTTTACTCTCGAGTGCGAATGATTTGGGCCATAGACGTTCCTTTGTTACCATCCTTGCTGCTTCACAGATGGTGTGAGTTACAGTGAGCTAGTTTCCCCTCGCTGGGAGAAGGAACTTTTGAACTTGGGTTCGACTCAAGGGCCCTGGAGTTCATTCATGTTGTCGCAGTCTCGGCTCTCACACTACAGTTGACAAATGTGTCAATTCACTCTGATGCCTAGTTTTTGGTGATCTGACACACAGCACAATAGGGGCATTGATTCCAAAGCAATTGTTCTACATTGATATCGCTCTATCATGTGGTGCTTGTAATATTATACTAACACCATCACTAAACAGAAATCACTGAGAAAAGCCCCATCACATCTGACAAAAAGGTTGGAAACCAAATACTGACTTTGGTTCATCAATTATTTGTGAATCTTTTGCTGAATCATAAATCGCACGTCACAATTAGTGCAGTCCAGTTTGCAAATGCTGTCAATTACGATGGCTAACTATGATATTATTACACCGTGATTAGTAACTTGCTTCGTGCCTCATCGAAAAAAGCTTCCACTAACTCAAAACAGTTTTCAGTTAGACAAGTCATTTGCTGAGGGCAAAGAGTTAAAAATCAGTTTGAAATTTCACGAAAACACAGGAGAAATATCCTCTTTTTGGCCCACTAAGCAAACACAAGAAACATCTGGACCCCAAACTGTGCAGACATCATGCGCTGCGCTGCATCACCAGTGTCTGCATGTGTTTGTGTGTTATTGTGTAAAGGACCTGTCAAGGGAACAATTCCAGGCAAAATCGTTTCACCAAAATAGTTCTGTGAACACTTTCGAATAAGTTTTCCTTAAAAATCAGAAACGAGTAGCAACTATGAGTCTGTAGATAATTCACTGATCATCAATTCCTATTATTTATACGTTAGCTGCTTTCGGTTTACAGTGATCTGGAATAGGAGAAATAGTCCCAGCAGGAGGCCAAATCCCAGCGGATAAAACATGTTCTGTGATGTGGGAAATGGATCAGCAAGGGGGACCGAAAAGATTAACAACAAACTCTCAAGGGTTGCAGTTAATTTTCCCCAATCGGCACACCTTGGCAAGACAATATGTTGATTCATGGGGGACAGCAAATGGATATATAAAAAAAATACCAGCATCGATGTAAATTGAAGTTGTGCCTTTGTGTGTGCTTCAATGTGCCATTTCTCTGACGGTAAAGATTGCTGTATTCATAAGCTTATTTTGTGGTGATGCTGTTCTGACATTCTGCTCCTTTTCATTGACATGGACCAACAACTCAGTGAGAATCTGAATGGTCCTCTCAACAAATATCCTTTTAAGCCTCGACAGGGAGGTAAATAGGGGCTGCTTAAGGCTGACTAGACTTTGAGGAACCTTATCAAAGCTGGGCAGTTCTTCAACAATCCAAGGCAATTTTGGACAGCTAATAATAGTAATAATAATAATAGTAACAATACTAATCATAATCATAATCCTTAGACATATCCTTAACCCTAAAGGGTGTGATGATCCTATATGACATGCTGCATGGTTAACAGTTTAACTTGCCCATCTTAAAGTAGATTAAAGTAGATGTGATAAAATATTGTTTTGTTTGGTTCACTAAAATATAGAATGGGGGTGGGGGTGGGGGGGGGGGGGGGGGGTGGAGGGGAGTGTTGGACTAAATGGATTTACAACTTTCTAAGTGGCTCCTAATTCTCAATAGGCTGCTGTAATAATAATAATAATGGGGAGATTACTCAATTTCTTCAATGATTGCGAAAGTTGGCTGAAACAGCAACAGGGGGATAAGCAGGCTTTTGCAATTATCGAGGATATTTTTGGCTATGGGCTGTGAGTCTCCAGTGTTTCTAAATCCCAATCAGCCCATCACATATTGAGTCAGTGCAGGGAGAGGTAGGCGGAGGCCAGTCTCCAAACTACTTGCATTATCAATGGTTTACCGAACCCAGCAAACCAAAAGCCTCAAAAGGATGTGACCTGGGCAAGACACAGTCTGTGGTTTCCTGTCCTTGGCCTCCGCTCTGTGTCTCGCTGTGTTGACTGAGTCTGTCAGTGAAGACATGACAGATCATGAGCATGTGCTTGATCAATCCTCTTTATCTCTCATCTACCGCCACTGTCTATTCACCACAGTGTTTTCCTTTGATGATGTAATGAATATGAAATGTTCTCGTTTCTACAATATTTTTCTTTCCTTCGAACAGGAATTATTATCATGGGAAGAATTTTCCAATTGTGCAGTTCAGCTTTAAATAACATGCCAAGTGATTTAGGGATATATTGAGGTACCAATTACATATATAAATCCGACCCATGTATGATAATAATTATTATATATATACATATATGGGTAGCATCCTTCATGATCTGATCTACAAGCTATTGATTGATAGTAAATAAGGTGGAATCTAATCACTGTAGGACCATGATGTGAAAATGTCAAGTTACTCAAGTTGTAACAGGCATTCTATACATAGCTGTGCTGTGAAAATATTTTCTTTTATTTAAACTGTGTAGCACAAGACCGGCAACCTGCATGGAAATGCCGATGGGGGTAGCAGGAAGCAACCAACTTTCTAGCCAAAGGCAGCATTGTCACAAGTCAGATTACACTCCAATAGTTACCACCAGAGGGTCCAACATTTTCAGGCATAAAACATTTAAACAATCTATTTAAATTTAAAAAACGAGCAGAATTTCTAGTGGTTAATCAGGCTTGCAGATTTATTTTCCAGGAGGTAGTATTTTATTCCTATTTATTGAAGTATTGTACATTGCATTTTATTTTTCCATTCAATCCGCTTTGTATGAACTTTCCAAAACTTGTGCAAAGTACAATATCATTATTTTGCTGTGAGACGAATGCAGCTCTTACCTAAATAAATACCGGTGAAATATGGAAATAATTGCATATTCCTGTGCGATTGCACTCATTATAGCATATTATTAACCTGTCGTTTACTCTCAGCCCTGAATCATGCTTCAAGTTTAAGTTTGACTTCAACAAGAACCGCCTCAGTTTTAACACAGCTTTATGTTTGGACAGTTTAGGTAATATTGACAGGGAAACTTTCCATCAGACCTGGACCATAAAAAGTGCACTTCACTACTTCAAAGAGTTATGACTGAAGTAGTCTAAAGGCACTATTTATTACTTGAACTTTACAATGAGCCATTATTAATCTTTACCTGACACTAAACTATGTTAATATATGACCACACAGAATCAAAGGCAGAGTCCCACAACGGTTTATCTGACAAAGCAGGTTTTCCTGTCAGTTATGTTTTTTTTGCTGACTGTAAATAATTTTTTTTTAAAAAGGGTTGATAGGTAGGCTGTCTATATTTTCACATTAAAAATTAGCACTTAAACATATAAACAATATAACCACTAGAAAACCCGAAGGCAGAAAATACAATGTTACCAAAGAGAAATCTCACTTTCCCCGCCCAAGTGCGATAAAAGTCTATTTTAAATACAATCAAAGAAAGGTAGTGGACTCCAGCCACAACGGAAAGAATTTAACGCCGTAAAATCTCTGTGTAAACATTCACATTTCAAAGGGATTAAGTCCAGTGGACCAAATTAAACCACTTCCAACGAGTGAGAACAGCCTGGCACTTGTTAACAGTGTATTGCTGTAAGGTAAGCAGCAGGGGGCTTCTCGGTATCAGGCAAGGGTTCAAACTCTTCTATCCATTTCAGAATGATTTTGACAGCCTCATGGATATATGCAATGCAACCTCTTTTGTGACGGAGACTGTAGCTTTAGTGAGTGAGCTTTAGTGAGTAACTCTCAGCAATCTTTCTACAACTTTTTGTTTTTAATATAATAAAGAAACTAAAGGCCCTGAAATTCTGGAGGGTTTATCCTAACAGAGATCAAGAATTTTTAAGATAAAATAGTGAAAAGGCTTAATAATAATCCTCGCATTTGATATTGCGCCTTATCGTGTTGTCGAAACGTCTGAAAGCGCTTCACAGAATAGACTGGGAATGTTGACCCTGATCATTTGCGGCGTGTGAGTGACTGTCTTCTGGAAGTTGTTGTGATGTTGGTCATTGCTACTGTTAGCCACGTTATGAATATGAATCCAAATCATTTCATCCACACACAGCTCCTTCTTGTCGGCCATCCTCAAGTCAGACAGCAGCATGACTAATATTGAGAGGGAAGAGGATAACAATAATATTAATAATAATAATCCTTGCATTTGATACTGTACTTTTCACGTCATCGAGACGTCTCAAAGTGCGTCACTGAATTTACTGTAAAGTTAATTGACCGTATATTTGTGGACGAAACTTTGTGGCCAAATGCGCACAGCCATGTCCCACAAACAGTCGTGGATTGAAATTACCAATTTATTGTTTTTTTTTTATAGGGATTCCGATTCTATGCTGTGGAAGGTTAGGTAGGGGAGACAGAGGGGGACAGAGAGGGAATGTTTCACTCCAGGATACGCTGTATAAAGCATAAGGCACTCCCAGGGCCTCTTCTGTTTCAATGCCTTTTCTACCACCGTCAAATGCTGTACCTTGGCCACACGGTTCTGCACATCCTCACACAAGCAAAACGCTTAGATAAAGGCACGAGGAAGGTTGGGAGGGACTCACACATGAGGCTGCTTCAGAAGGGAGCATTTCAACTGGCGAGATATCCCGGTAATCATACTTGGCTCTGTGATAATCTTGCAATAGTTTTGTACGTTTCAAGGAATCTTTCTCTGAGAGATTTTAATTTTGAATTTCGATTTAAACTCTGTGTGTGAGCTGGCAGAATTCCCACATCTCAGCAGAGCTGACCACTCAATAAAAGTGCAATGGCAACCCAATGGACGGAGTCCTGCAAGGTGGAATGTTCCCATCCCCTGAAGAAGGATTGTGTGGGTGCGCAGGCAATTAATGGAATAGTGACGGGAAAATAACAAAACATATAGGCTTCGAGTTAAAAAGCCCACTCAGTCAATTAAAACATTGAGGCTGAAGAAAGCCTCTCAAACGACTGATACAAGTCATTTATCAAACCAAAAGGATGTGTTTATCATTAGCGTTCCGTAATAATAAATTACTACGTCAAAAGCCTGCGTGTCAGTGTCGTGTGGAATGTCTTCATCTTTGGGAAGTTGAAGGAACCGATGGTACAGGTGGCCAGCAAAGTGAATGCAGCGGGTTATCAAACACATATGGGATAATAAATGACTAGGAGTGCGCTAAGCTCGAGCGGTTTATGAACGCCAGCAGAACCCTGCGATTGAAATACTGCCTGAAAGTCACTGCCAGACATTTATTATTCCATTTAATATATACCTTTTAATGATATATGGCAGACTCACTGTGCAGGGAGGAGATAGCCTGATAGCATATAGAGAGAGCAGAGTAATAAAGATGATCATTATGGAGGTGCTGACAATATATTGACATCACGTGGCTAATATGATGTAGAAACAATTTTGTTCTCACCGGCAAATTACAGGGAAATAATACCATAATTATTTCACATTAACGCACATACCCCAATATTTCTATGTTACTCAGTTGAAGGATAGCTGGTAACAATTTCTCAATCGTATGGCAAGACTATTCCCGACTAAAAGGTGATTGTTCATTGCTTAAATGGATTGTATGGAGGGAGGGCACAAGAAAGATAAATAGTATGTTATTGCTTGAACGTGTGTCTACAGATGACAAACTGATCTACTGAGAGGTATGACCCATCTTAATGTGAAGAAACTTGGAAACAGCTGCTTCCACCACTTTGGCTTGAAGTTCCAGATTCTACCCATCATAGACTGTGTTCTCAGTCGGCGAATAACTCTTAATTTTAGTAACAGTACCAGCCAATCAGACCAGCCTTTCTTTATTAATAGTAATAATTCCCTCCCAACTCTCTCCCTCCCCTCCCGAGGCAACTCTTTCCCTTCTGCCCATTCGCAACTCTGCCCCTCCCCTCCCTCCTGACTGTTCAGCTCCTTGGGACGTCCTCCTGAAATTAAATGTAATTTTGTTGTTGTTGTTGTTAATAATAATCCTTGCATTTGATATAGCGGCTTATCACGTCTTTGAGACATCTCAAAGTGCTTCACAGAATATACTATAAAGTTAATGTACTATTAATGTTACTGTACATTTTGTGGGCAAAATGTCAAAAGGGTAAAGTTTAGGGCTGCATTTCTCAGAAATCTTTCCTGATACCTCTATTATGCAGACAAGGCTTTATTTAGTGACAACCTGGCAACATTAGAAAACTGTGTAAGTGTATGAAAAAAACATTTGTCTATCAACACAATGTGTGTTGTTTGTAAAAACTACTTGAAATTAGCCATAAGCCATAATTACCTTTAGTATAATATGGTTTTTATGAATAATTATTACTGTACAATTCATTACTATATTGAGTAAGAAGAATTAATTTGGATTAAGAAGTGAATGTAATCCAAGAAATCTGGGAGAAAGACTCCACGTTTTTTGGAAATAGCAATGGCAGAGCTGCCTCTGTACATTCACCTGAATCACAAACCAGACAGCAAACATCTCAATGATAATAATAATAATCCTTGCAATTGATATAGCGCTTTTCACATCTTTTAGATGTCTCAAAAAGCCTCACAAAATATCCTGTAAAGTGAATTGACTGTATTTTTTTGTGTGGGTGAAACACAGTAGCCAGTTGCGCAAAGCAGTGTCTCACAAACAGTCGTTGATTGAAATGACCAATTTAAAAAAAAATAGGGATTATTACTAGGCGTGTGGAGTAAGGAAACTTACTTACGATGTGATAACATGCTATTTCAAATGTAAATTTATTGTGATTATTATTAATCCCAAATTAATAACTTAAATAAAGAATGGGACAATCATCTGGAAAGAAACAAGTTTGAATGTTGTCACTTAAAATGTATTCACACACCAGACCGAGGCATCATCCAACCAGGTTTGCATTAATCCAACCACATTTTGCACAAGTGGCTGTTTCGCCTTCAATTTGTATTTGGGGTAATCCAGTTTTGTTGTGACAGAATTAAACTTTGTGAATGCCTTTACTTTCAGTTAACACCCAGCTCAGTTTCCTTCTTTCAGTCCTGCTGTGTGGCATTGTGAAGAAAAATGTCTTGTCTCTGTAAAGGAAATACCCCTGTGAACCCATTTCCTGACAGACTTGCTAGGACTGAAGATATTTTGTTCGAGTGAAAATGTAGGGCGAGTTCTGCTGGACGTATAGCTGAGTGTGTGCTATCAGGCTTGAAGCATAGAGGGCACCTCTGATACATGCATTATCTCCAGCAGTGAAAAGCTTTCAAACTGCAATGTGACATAATTGAATATATTTTCTGACATCATCTATTTTCAAGGGTTTATCAAACTTTGTCATTTGCTTACCTGCCCTTTTGCTAATCAAGTAAACCAAGTATAAATACGCAACATGCTGTGAATTATGCTGAATGGAGTCCCTGCATGTATCAACTGCTTAAAGCTTTACAGTATTTGCATCCAATTGGGAGCCCTTGTACAATGGATCTTAAAATAGATCATCCTGTCCTAATGGAATCCAAACACAGTTATATTGTCAGATAGACGGTTCACGAGCAAAGGGATACATTTGATTCCCGTGAATGAATGACTAGACTTTCCGGCCAAACTAGATCCCAAAGATTTAGTTCAATCTTTAATTGCACCAGAACAGGAAAGAACTTGCACAATATGTTGCAACCATCTATCCAGCATTTAACTCTGACAATGTTTAAAAATGAATGTATTATTGTTCATCTCCCTCTTAAGCTATATATTAACCATTTCAAATTGATGCCTGTCCAGTGTTCCTGCTCAGTGTGTGTGGCCTTGTCCATAGCTATTAACTGAAAGTAAAGGTAACCAGATTAAAGGCTTTTCAATTTAAGCACATTTGTTTAAGTGACATTATCGTCTGTTAATGTGATGTTGCACGATGATCTTCTGTGACCTGTGGCAATTAAACCTTGAACACAGGCCCCTTAGCTGCATAGCTGGCATTTTCATGTGTTGTACTTTTTTTCAATTCAAAAGTAGACGGAAGGGAAAATCCTGTAAAAGATGCAATGATCTGACAGTAGTTGAAATAAGAGGTTTGCAGTAACATTTTAAAAAATCGGCTTCAAGTTTTTTTAAAAAACTCCCTAAAAAGAGATTAAAAATAAAGCAATCAGTAGATGTCAATTTAGTCAGGATTATTGTCATTTTATAATAATAATAATCCTTGCATTTGATATAACGCTTTATTGAGTCTTCGAGACATCTCTAAGAGTTCACAGAACATACTGTAACGTGAATTGACTGTATATTTGCTGCAAGACACCTGGGTTCAATTCCAGGCGACGCGAAACCTTGGGCAAGTTTCCTTACTCCACACGCCTAATAATAATCCCTCAAAATGAAACAATATGAAATTGGTCATTTCAATCCACGACTGTTTGTGGGACACTGATGTGCACAATTGGCTGCTGCGTTTTGCCCACATACATACAGTCAATTCACTTTACAGAATATTCCATGAAGCTCTTTCAGACGTCTAGAAGACGTGAAAAGCGCTTTATCAAATGCAAGGATTATTATTATTATTATTTTGCGGGTGAGCGCTTTCGAATGTGACCATCTTTATAATGTCTGTATCTTTTGTACTTACAGTCGCATTTACTCCGCTGACGAGTATCAATCCAGATTGTGTGATTCCATCCGATGCTTTCCTACCATGCAAGAGACTGGAAAATATCTCATTCATGTTGGATTTGCTCCCAAAAAAAGTAAACCAGAACAGGGAGAGTTCCTTTTACACTGCCGTAAAAGAGCTTGAACTTTTATGACAACTTTTATGGTGTTAGATTAATCCTGCTGCTTTGGATGAGAAAGCTGCACAGAAATGGAGGCATTTACTTAGCAGGGACTTTAAGATAAATAGACAGCAAAAGGCAGGCAATGTATTACTTTCATAGCAAGACATTTGTTTCCATAAATGTGCAGCAGCATGTTGTGTACGCAGTCTGTTTTTGATCAGAGTGTAAAATCTCGCTCTGCAGTTGCAAACAAACCGTATATATACATGGCATTCCAATGTTATCACCTTGCTCACCAGACACAGACTGTAGTCACCAACCATTACTTGCTCCCCAAACTTGGTGGACAAACGTAAGCCTGTCTGCAGTAAACAAACAAACACTTGTTGCAAATGCACAGAAAGTGTAATTGCAATTGAAACCGCCCTCTACCTTGGCTTAGTTGCCTGCACACGTGACATAGAGGTGAAAGTTTATGTTGAATTATATTATGTCCATTTATCATATACAGTACTGTACACGTATTCCTAGTAAAACCCTATGCCAATGATACCATTTTACGTTGCCTGGTCAACATGGATAATTAAATTCATGCCAGACCTGTTAGTCCAAATTCCTAAAGTGTTTACGTAGCACTTTGCCCACAGAATAAAACAAGGCATCAAATGGGACCCACGTACCAT
Source organism: Hydrolagus colliei (assembly GCA_035084275.1). NCBI lineage: Eukaryota > Metazoa > Chordata > Chondrichthyes > Chimaeriformes > Chimaeridae > Hydrolagus > Hydrolagus colliei. The sequence continues at coordinate 24,244,342 of CM068747.1, read as the reverse complement.
CTGATGTTTAAAACAGTGTGTTTAAAGGAACAGTAACCTGCCAATGTTAATATTGGGCCACCAGTGTGGGAATGTATAAATTCACTGTTGTATTAAACTTACCAACACATTTTGTATGGTAGACATTCTGGATGCTGCTGTAATAATAATAATAATAATAATAAGAAGAAGAATCCTTGTATTATTAGTAATTAATAATAATGCATTAATAATAATATTTTTTGCATAAATAATAATCCACCATTGGTGGGCCGGTCTTTAGCCACTCTGCCCCCACCCTCTGTAACTCCATCCCACAATCCCACCTCCTCTACCCCCATCCCTTACCTCCTTCAAAAGACCCACCTCAAACCCCTCTTCTTCGACCTTGCTTTCGATCAATCTACCTCTCCACCTGCTTTGGGATGTCCTCCCAATGTGAAATGTGCTCTACAAATGTAATTTTATTGTTGTTGTTGTTGTTGTTGTTGCCCTCCACCCTCCCCAAACTCAGCCCCCAGCTCGGTTCCAAAATACTGTCTGTCCAGTGTCTTGGAACGTCCTCCCAACGTGAAAGGCTCCATACAATTGTAATTTTGTTGTTGTTACTGCATTTGACAAATCGCCTTATCATGGTCTCTGTAAACAGCGACTCTTGCATATGATGCATTTGAATTCAGAGCAGCTGCAAACCCGAGGTACAAAAAACAAACTTAATAAATATCCAGTAGAAAGAAGCACAAGATGGAGGTGGGTGAAATGAATATGTCATGGTGATAATGAATTTTTCCTGGGCTTAATCCAAGCAATGAAATCACAGTCGAACTGGATGGATTGGGAGGAGACCTTACACCATAAACATGGTGCCAGGCAAACCACACAGTGTAGGAATGTCAGACACAGCTATTAAAGCCTGTGCCACTTCAGTAAGCAGGCCCTTTTCTGTACTGACTTGCAGTAGCACTCCATTTTGTGTTAGAGATACGGAGTGTGTGTGTGTGTGTAAAAAAAACAGGGTAGGAAAATCACAGCAGGAAAAGCTGCCTTCACATCCAGCAAAGTCTGTCTGTGGTGTCTTTCTGGTTCCTCATATCAACAAATAAAAAGCTCTCAGCATTCTCTCACACCAATTAGAGCCCCGTTATCCTGACTGGAATTGATGTGTGTGCCTCTTTGGTCACACTGCTAATAGTAAGCTGTCAATTGGAAATAAATAAGGGTTATTTTGTATTATTTTTGATCCAATCGTGATATCTTGAAATTATCGGCAGTGTTGTGTAAAACCTTGCTGTCAGTATTTTACCCGCAGGCTTCAAAACAACAGACACCTATTTGAGAGGTTGCAGCGAGGAGTCGCAAGGATTCAGACATGTAGCGGTTTGGTACATTTGAACACGCGGAAAAAAAATGAAGAAAACTGAGATTTCAAGTGCAGAATCTAGCACTGGGAACATTTACACTGAGCTCCGAGCCTCGCGAATGTGCAGATTGGCACAGCGTTTGTTTGGCTTTTCAAATAATGGCTTTGTCAACATGTTCCCACCGATCAGAAACAGGGGAAAAGGAAGATAATGAAACACGGAAAGAGAAATATTACGTTTTAAATTAATCAAATGCTGTACCTTTCTCACATTATGCTGGGAGGTCGAGGGGAAGGTGAGTATAATTCCTGGGACACTCCCTTCGCTTTGTCACTGACCCTTTATATTCCTAACATGTGTTGCAAAATACATCTCCATTATTAGATTGAGTTACATTTAATTAAGAATCCTAGTGATGCCTGTCACACAGGGTCAGAAAGCTTCTCCTGATAAATGTAATAATTCTAGAGTGTGTTGCTTTAATCTGCTGTCTATTTACTCATCCAGCAGCAATTAACTTTCATTACATTATTTTGTGTGATTACATTCTTAATTGCTTGAATTAAGCATCCATTTGATATTTATTAATAACCATACTCTAAAACCAAGCACTGTGAAAATACAAATTGTTCACAATTTCCATATCAGTAATTACATGCAAAATCTTAAATGTAAATTATTTTGCATCTGAACAGAGCATTGATTTCACAGATATAAAAACACTTGTCATTTACTGAGGCTGTGCCATTCATTAATTGTTATAGGAATAAGAACGGACATTGGAAACAGATTGTATCACTCATTTCAATGGTATCATATCCAGTTTATACAATATAATTAATTCCTCCACCTTCTCGCAGTGTAGAATAAATTAGTCGACCTGCATTCTATAACACACTGTCCAAATCTTTTGCAAAGGATATATATCGTTCATCTACTTTGCATATATTCTCTAGCTGCACATATGCAAAGTCACTCAACTGTGTGTTTCTGTGGCACAATCTTGATCGTGTCATTATGCATTCTAAAAGCCTCAGTACAGCTTGCTTGAGAAATTAAATTCTAAAAATTCAGGGAAATTGAATGTGTTTTGGTATGTTGCATGGATCCATATCGTATGTTGGAAAATAATGTAAGGCTGGCATGTCAAAAGTCAATGATGGCTCAAAAAGCCCAGCTTCTAAACCCAGCTAAATTGATGCCAATCCAGATGATTGCTGTTACAGTGGGCAGCATCATTAGGCTTTGCTTTCAAATTATCTATCAGCCTGTAGGGCTGGGAGATGCTTGCAATGCAAGGTTAGACGGAAAATGATGGCAGCATGTTGATGCTTCACAGACCTCATGATAGCTTCCGTCTGTCATTATTTACGTCTGACTGGACGCGTCATGTCAACTACCTAGAAGGCACTTTTAATATGAAACCCTCTGTTTCTCCTGCTTTTAGCTAGCACAATCAGAGCAACATACCATTATTTCTCTGCTTCACTACACTTAGGTGAAATCCACTTCAATCTCACAGTAATGAACATATGGAACGATCCAATGTTGTTCTACGCACAGTATTGTATATGTGTTTATTAAAGCTTATTTGACTCTTCCAAAGATAGACATTAATGAGCTTTCTTTTTTTAAAAGCACACAAATGGTAAATCGAAGATTTAAGATTAAATGTAATCTCTTAAAGGTACAATGTTCTATCAGTGCTAATCATAAGAAAAAACTGCATGTGCTTTGACTGTCATTGCAGTTCGTAACGTGCCTTAACCAACTGAAATATGAAAAAATTAAGCTACAGTCTTATACTTTTCATTCCCCAAATTTCAGTGAGTTTTATTCATAAAATGGGTAAAGAGCACTGAGTGAAGGTACTAAATATTTGTATCTCTTCAGCTCTGTGTGTTTGCAGATTGCATGCACCAAATTCGCATGCTACGTGTAGCAAGCAGTGAGATGTGATCAATATTGTAACAAGTTAGGCTTATCAGAAAACTCATGAATAACAAGCTGTTTAATGTCAGCTTCATATATGGAACCATTGATCATATCACTCCTGACTATGATATACACCTTTAATACCATATTATTAAAGTGTAACTAAAAATATTTTTTCATGACTTTGTGAGTTTAAAACATCTCCAGTTTTTTTTATGCGCTATTGATGCAAAGATTTGCAAAGATTTATGGATGAGCCATAATATTCTACAGTTAAACATCAACAAGATTGAAGCCATGTTGTATGGTTCTGGCCAGCAAATACCTCTGATTTCATCAACCTTCCTGTCTGTTTGCTCAAGCTGAACTAGCTGACGTGTAACCTTGGTGTTCTGCTTGACCTTGAGCAGACTTTCGAAACCCACATCCAGTCCATTGCTTCTTCCATCTCCAGAACATTGCCCAATTATTCCTTTTCCGCTGTTGTTGCTACTCTTACCAATGCTTTGTTACCGAAAGGATAGATTCTTCCAATGATCCCAGTCACTCCAGCTCCACTCTTAACTCTCCAGCCCAGGTTCTCTCCCCACCAAACTTTCGCGTTCATCTTCAACATCACCTTTATTTATTATTCGACATGCAGTGCAAGGCTCCAAATGTGCGAATAGGACAACATTATAGGTGTTAATGGTGTACATCAATAAACCAAAGAAGACGGGTTAGGAATCCTCTTTCAGTGAAACTACAAAGGGGATTCCTTCTCAGACTGATTTTAGAATTATGAATAAATGAAAACTCTTGATTCTGAAACATCTACGGTTCTGAGATAATAAGTAATTTCTGAGATAATACAGTTAATTCACTTGACAGTACTGTACATTCGATGATGCACTTTTAGATGCTTTGAAGATGTGATAAGGCCCTATCACAATCAAATGCAATGATTATTATTATTAGAATCAGTAGCAGTCAAGTGTTTTGAGATGCTGACCCAAGCGACGGTTGCTGTATAATTATTATTTTCATTATAAAATTGTTATTATATAATATTTATTGTCATTCTTGTCATTTATATACAGACTTTATATACAGACAGAGATCTTTCAAGTCAGGGTTTTATTTTAGTGCAGTGATGCTTTGGAATAGTTTCTAATTCAGCGGGTTGGAATTAGGTCAGAGTCAATGCACACAAATGCAAAGGTTTTGACTGACATCAATGTTAGTATTGGTAAATGTCAACGCATAGTGTCGACGTGAGCCAAATAGACAAAACGGCCTACATTTGAATACCTTTTTACAATGTATGAAATAATTGTTGTGCAATGATTATCAGTATGATCAGTCAAAACTTAATTTATTCCATTGCTAAATACCAAGAGATTCCACTTATCCTCCACGCGTTGCTGAAATGAAACTCATAAATATCTATGGAGGTCAGCCCATCTAAATACAGAATTATGATAATATAACATAATTCTGGTCGGAAGGCTGAGGGTTTCATTCCATGTCGGAAACCGAGCTCATACTTGAAGCTGATATTGTCGGGAAATACTGGGAGATCGCAAGATCAGGTGAAGAAAGCCCTTGATCTCATCATTCCAGAACCCCACTCTTTCTTTTCTTATATGAATCAGAGAAATGCGGACTGATCATAGAGTACAGTTCTACTGACCGGGCCCTCTCACCTTTCATTCAAGTGGCCATTCTATGTGTGTGAGTCTGAACATTGAGTGTTGGCAAGCTAGTTGACAGCAGGGGGCGCATCACATCTGACACACAATGTTGTACCCATCTCACCGAGCCACACATGTACTTCCCCTGTTAATTGGCTCCCTTGTGCAGCCTAAGGGTGCTGAGGCCAACCGTAACTTTCCAACTTCTGCTCAAACTCAGTGGAGACCAAGTTTCAAACATACAATCTCTTGGCTCTATGGCTTTGTGCTCCAGCAATACATTAACTATACCTACTGGGTTACTAAGGGAACTAACATTAATTAAACTTTTGACATTTTAGTTTCACGTCTGAGCCAGAAATCTACCAATAAATTAATCTCTTTTGAGTTAATTTAGGAATATTGAGTCCCTTTTAACAACACAGAGTGTCTTTTAACATGGACCCAATAGAGGCCCTTAGAAAACCATCTCTTCAATTGACCATAATTGGATTGTGTTTCTTAGTCTTTGCTGAATTTTGTTAAACGTGGTGTTGTAAACGTTTTTCGATTAGGGCTTCATTATAAGTAAGTAACTTTATGGAGTCCTGTAGGGTATTGGTTAGAGCACTCGCCTCACAAGCAACAGTTCAATTCCTAGGTGGGGTGAAACCATAGTCATGTTCTTTACTCCACACGCCTCTGTTTATCTAACAGCAAGTAGGAAACCAGTTGTCAGTTGATTGGAGGATTGCTTTCTGGGGGTAATAAACCCTCCAAAATAAATGGTCACTCAATCCACAACCGTTTGTTGTGGGACACAGCCGGGTGCTATTGGCTGCTGCATTTCGCCCACAAAATACACAGCCACAACACTTTACAATACATTCTGTGACGCGCTTTGAGAATAATGTGATGAGGTCCTATATCAAATGCAAGGATTATTATTGTAATATATATATATAGTACATTATTCTAACCTGCTTTGCTTGAACCAAGATTGCAGTGCAATCAATACCTAAAGCTGGCTATGGCTATAGCAAAATGATCATCACTAATTTGTAGAAGTACAACATTAATTTATTCATATGTTTGTTTAGAATTTCACAGTAAATTGAAAACAAGCATTGAATGTTACAGAATTATTGATGGGTTTGCAATTAAAAACTAAGATAAAAATTAAAAACAAGCTCATACTTTGAAAACTAATTAAATATGAACCCATTGAGCTTTCAAAGTCTAATTGTATATGTTTTCATCTCATCAACATTTTAATTGCGGGTTCTGAGCCTTTGTTGATAAAATCATGTTGGAATCATTTTTTTAAAAACAAACTTGTACATATATTTATCTCTCTTTCTTATTTACAATATTCCCCTGTGTCCCATCATCTTATAACGTAACTCATTACTACTGCAATGAGCTGAGCCGCTCCACTTCACATTTATTTCTGCTGTGGAACATTTCTTACAATTTCCAAACATGCTTAACTTGCACCAAATACTGGGCTTGTTTGTAAATGGATTTTGTTTCCTCCAGATAAATTAGTAACAAAACTTTAATGAGCAAACTTAAATAGAAATGAGATTCTCAAAGATTGGCCTCGTATATTAAATCATGCATAATATATAAATATAATATGAAAGCGTTAACGCGCAGATTTGTTAATGCAAAAGAATAAACAAATCCACCAAAAAGTAATGATTGATTTTTAATTTTCATGTCTGTTTGCTTTTGCAGTCATATCTGATTTTATTGCATTTCTCGCCAAATAGATCCAAAATACAGTGACAGGAAAAGACCGCTTTTAAAATATCAGCACTAGGTGTCTCTGCAGTATTCTTGGATCTGCAAACAGTCCTAGCCATTTGTTTCCGAAATACATTCCCACCATTTAGAAGCAAACACCATTGATGCATATTTGGAGACAGTAACAAAGTATTTAAGAACAATGAGTAAATTCACTGCAGATCTGGTTTATGTTCTATCACACATCATCTATTTATTAACATGCACTTAAATGACTAAAGTTCGTTAGGGGCCACACAAGAAATCAAAGAAAGAACTGCTCTAAACATATTGAACAAGCTCACTGAACAAACCCATTTTTTTTATAAGGTGGGAATGGGTCCATCAGATAGTCATCGCTAAATGCAGATGTGGATTCACATGACTTTTGTTTTATTTATGATGTTCCTTGTATCTCCAAACAGAAATGTGCTAAAGCTTCATCCCATTCACAAAATATTGACGTAATATTGTACTAGCATCAAAATAAATAATTCCTTCCTATTGTTTGGATCCCATGATTTGCAATAAGCCACTTTTACATTCCATGCAAGATTGAAATAATCAGTTAGCAACAAAGGTTTTAAATATTTTGCAATTTTTGGTGGCTACTATTCACATTTACATCTGCCAGTCACCATACATCTATTAGAACTGAAACTACTGTGGACACACAGATTATTTGGGCAGAGATGAAACTAACTAAACTAAAGTATCATAGTTGATATCTATTTGAAACAACAGAGTTTGACTTTTACATAATGGTGTAACTGCGTGTAGGCACTTTCCTGATGCTTTTCATTATGTGTTATGAAAAGTGACCTTTGAAGGTCTATATCTTTGTAATTAATCGTTTTATTGCTTCAAAAGCATTTGGAAATCAGTGCTAAACGTACAAAAGACTGTCGGCAGCGAAGAATTTAAACATTTCAGCGCAATCGTGCTTTACTTGAGTGAAAGAAAATTAGAAATGTTAAGGATTATGTTCAGAATTACTTTTATAATTTATATAAATCTATATATCGGTGCACGTTTGTCACAGCAAGCTTTAAGTTATCAGTCATTGGAAATGTAAGGCCTTGATTATATCTTTGACCAAGCACATAAACGTATTAAAAGTGGAGTCCTGTAGCTCAATGGTTAGAGTACGTGCCTTACAAGCGAGAGATTCGGGTTCAATTCCAGGCAGGGCGAAACCTTGGACAAGCTTCCTTACTCTGCATGTCTAATAATAATCCCTCCAAAAAAAAATTAATCACTTCAATCCAGGACTGTTTGTGGGACATTGCTGTGCGCAATTGGCTGCCACCTTTTGCCCATATATGCAGTCAATTCACTTTACAATATACTCTGTGAGTGATTTGAGACAGCTTGAAGATGTGAAAAGCGCTATATCAAATGCAAGGATTATTATTATTAAGAGTCAATTTCTTGCATTATCAGTTCTATACAAATAGGTTACTGGAATTAACTACTGAGAATGTTGAATAAGTACTTGCAAAATCTCCTCCATGCTATTGACATAACTTACTCCCTGCACACTGTGACCTACTGCAGTATCATTTAACTGAATGATCAACAGTTTGACAATATGTTCAGCTGTTGGCTTCATGTCATTTAAGGTTTGTTTATAAATAGATAATAAATAGTCCTGTCTCTCAAACTGGCACTAAAATAGCACTTACAACATAAAGGGGAACTTTTTCCCCTTTGTTTAATAAAGCAAATCAAGTTTGAATCACATTGTTATATATTTTCTATTCACCGCATTCTGTTTTTGCCATTATTTGATCTCCTGCATTGCGCAGTGATGTCCCAATTCTGTGCAGATAAAAACAATTCTCTGAAACATGTCCCATCTCTGACCTTTCCATTGGTTTATGAGTCTTGTGTCTTGTCTGTGAGTAAAGGGAAAATAGATCTAGATTTTCAGAGCTTTAAATATGATTTATTACGTGTCTGACTTAATAAGCATATGATCGAATATGATTCCGGGCACAATCTTTGTGAGTTCTGTTCACATTACCTGGGTTTAGTTTTCTTTGAAGGAGGCTGGAGGTTCCTGTATAAAAGAAATCCCCTCGTGCTAGTTCAAAAAGTGTATAGAGTACTGTTATTTTACTTTAAAATACAGTAATAGGAAAGCAGAACTCATTATTTCACTGAAAGAATGATGCTTACCTTTGTCAGTTGCAAGCGCCCTTTCCTCTCATTTGTAATGTACAGATGGCACACTTGAATGTACTCAGAGAACAACACGACTGTGTCGTGTGTTTTGTGGTTCATTGTTAGGAGCCTAGTCTGCTGTGCAGCACATATGTATATTCGCGCAATATAATGCTATGTACATGGGAGACGGGAATGGCAGGTGGGTGCTTATGTAGCACTGCAAGCAATTTTATGGGCAGAAATGTACATATACGATCCTGGACAGTGAATTATTAAATGACAGACTAAGAGATCCAATGAATCAGGGAGAAACCTTGGGAAAGTTTCCTTACTCCACACGCCTAATAATAATCCGGCCAAAAAAACCACACAATCATAAAATTTGTCATTTCAATCCATGACTGTTTGCGGGACACTGCTGTGCACAATTAGCTGCCGCGTTTTGCCCACACACATACAGTCAATTCACTTTACAGTGTATTCTGTGAAGCGCTTTGAGACGTCGATAAGATGTGAAAAGTGCCCTATCAAATTCAAGGATTACTATCATAATCATAAAGGATGATTTTTCTTCTATGAAAATGCTTTCGCAACAAGTACTTGATATCAGTAGATATAATGTACATGTTGAGCAGCACAGTAGAACAGTCCTCAGATAAAGAAAGTCCAGAGACCAAAAAGAAAACAAAAATCCAGCAAAATATCAAATACAATTGCTCTTAGCCGCTGATGTATCATTAACTCGAAAAGAAATGATGCCTTCGTAGAACAATTATGGAAAATTGCTTGGAAACGGGGCAACACAAGAGCAGTCAGTGTTATTATTGTTGGTTTCCACAAACACTGAATTAGGAAGCGCAGCAAAGGATGCGTTCTATTTGCAAACAAAATATTGAATTAAAAGAACCTGACTGATTCATAATTATTTTGTGGCTTTTTTACATTTCCGAAATTTTACTTCATCGGGACTAGCAAATTATAGGAAAAAAATCATTGATGTGAATGTCAATAGAGAGTGTTCGGAATCCACTATGGCTGTTAATACTCAAACCTAAGATGTATGACTTGCTTGGCTCTTGACAATAATTGTCCATGACTCACTTGCTAGATGGAGTACCATGGCAACATGTAAAACTAACTTGATTCATTAAACTTTACCCATTAGGGTGACAGTATTTGTAGGAAACACAGATTACCAAACAACTGCAAAAAGGTACATTAACTTTTTTCTTGTAATCCATCCCCATAAAATAAACTACGATAAAAATAAATTGCCATGTTTGAAATGACATGACGACACAGACTGTAAGAAAATGTAGTCATACTGAAACTAAACAGATTGAATCAGGCTACATTATCGTATAAAGTGTGTACTTAACTAATGTAATCAGGTGCAGTCTGTTAAATTTCAGTATGATTTTGCTTTTGAGTTCGGAACTCAGTGTACAGAACACAACAGTAGTTAATCAGATCTGAATGTCATTGAAGTCCACCGGCAGGCAGAATAACTATAATACATCTCCAACCCTTTACAAATCAAAATGCAGCATAAGTCATGACAGTATATGCTTTTCACACATATCAATACTCCACACCACGCAAGTAGAAAAACTAGTCGTGGAGGCAAACCTGAAAGAAAAGTATCGTCATTGCAGTTTTGCTCTTTACTGCTAAACAAAGAACTTTTAAGTATTGTGCAAAAGGCAATACCAGCTAAACCGCTTGAAGTGGATCTCTGAGAAATCTACCCTGATTTGAAGGACATATCATATAAGTGGCCTAGATTTGCAGACTCAGTACAAGGCAGCAACATATTCAGATGGCACTATGGCTAGGAGGAGTAGACAGACGTAATCTTACAAAAATTATTTGACAGGGTATATGCATCTTGTGAATGACACCATGGATATCGCTTGTATATAGTTTTGGGTCCGAAGCATTGACTGTCCAGCGCCTTGGGACGTCCTCCTGAGGTGAAAGGTACTATACAAATGTAATTTTGTTGTTGTTGTTGTTGGGCAACCCACAGGATGTGACATTAGTAGCAACTCAATGACCAAGGAGTCAGTCATTGTTTAGTAGAGGAAGCTGGAAAATGGACCTTACCTCCAGTAACTATGGGACAACATGTTAAAGGCAGACCCACACTCTAGCGTAGCGCTTAATAATGGGGTTGCCCTCTAATTTAAATTTTGAAAGTTTAAGGCTAAATTTTACAATTGAATCTAGCAAGTACATGGTTCCTTCACTGAGAAATGTTCTGAATTACCATCATATTTTATTGAATGGGAATTCACAAAAGAGTTTCTGCACTTTTGTTGACAAAGGGTTAAAATATTCTTGAGCTGTTTAGGAAGACAGACTCAGGGGAAAGATAAGTACATTATACATAAGATTTTTTATCCAATCAATTCAAAACTCAATCTAATCTTAAAATAGTGATCAATAAAATAATTTGGTCACTCAATCCACGACTGTCTGTGAGACCCTGTTGTGCCCAATTGGCTTCCACAGTTTCCACATATTCCACAAAATATGCAGCCAATTCACTTTGCAATATATTCTGTGAAGGGTTTTCAGACATCTCTACGGCATGATAAAGTGCTACGTTACATGGAATGATTATTATTAGTAGTATCAGTAGTATTAGAACCCCCTCCCCATTCTCCCACATATAGTGGAGTCCTGTAGCTCAGTGGTTAGAGAACTCATCTTACAAGCGAGAGACCTGGGTTCAATTCCAGGCAGAGTGAAACCTTGGGCAAGTTTCTTTACTCCACACGCGTAATAATAATCCCTAAAAAAAAACAATAACAATTTGATCGACTGTTTATGAGACACTGCTGTGCTCAATTGGCTGCCGCATTTTGCCCACAAATATACAGTCAATTCACTTTACAGTATATTCTGTGAAGTCCTTTGAGACATCTAAAAGACATGTTAAGGGATTATATCAAATGGCAAGGATTATTATTATTATTTGATATAGCGCTTCAGCATGTCTTTGAAATGTCTCAAAGCACTTCACAGATAATACTTTGTAAGGTTGGCCAGAAAGAGACTTTACCCAGTACAGGTGGTGTGAATGATAAATCTTTTATTATCATATACAATTCAAAGGTTAATGCTTTAACGCATGTAATTATTATATTGTTATGTTCCATTAAAGGAACTTCTAGTTCCATCTAGAAGAGGTGAAAAGCGCTGTATCAAATGCAAGGATTATTATTATTATTATTATTATTATTATTATATACACCCATTTCCAAATAACCTTTTTGTGTGAAATTATGAAATTGTGGGCAGATTAGAATGTGGGTCTCTCTACATCTGCAGCAATTATAACTAAATAACTGGAGATGCTTCACTTGCAGTCAACAAGCTGGACAGTGTTAAGTGGTTACTTACGTTTCTTCTGTTTTCATATCCTCTGGGGTAAAATTCTATTTCTAGCGCAAGGCTGGACACCAAATAGTCGGAAAGCTGAGAAACCTCTTCTCAATTCAGACAGGCAGGTTAGGGTGTCAAGCAGTCCTGGACCTCACTACTCTGACCTTCCGATCGTGAGGTGAGCGCCATCTCACCACAGCTCTGTGCAGACTGCTCACTCTCAGTCGGACACTGAGTTTAGTAAAATAGGTGTCAGCTTTTAATAGTTAGTAATTGTGTGTGTTCTGATACCAGAGGGCAAATCTTAGCCCGGTGACGAGGTAAATAATAGGGCAGAGTAAGGCATGGCAAATTTTAGAAGATTTCATAAAGCAGTCGAAATCAAGTCAATCAATAAGCTTCCGAGTTATTTGATTTTCAACTGGGAGATACTGACGATTGGATTGGTGGCAATAAGAAATTATCCCCATCAGTACAGTAATTCGGTTCATTTCTCTGCACTATCCCACCATTTTTCTCCCGAGTCACTGCAAAAGCTGGAGGTCTAGAGAGACGTGACTTATTGTCTCTCGCTCGGGTAATTTGTGACCTACATTTATCTAGTGTTTGTAATCTGCCTGTTCTTTTGCCGTTTGGGTTCGGATCAGCGCAAGGTGAGAGGTTCTTGGGGAAAGCAAATGCCAGCCTGCTACAGTAGGAGGCATTATTCTACACTTGGGCAGAGGAGGAACACAGGAGCATTGCTGAGGAAGCTTGACAAGCCACGTGACACACAGCTTCCATCATTTAATGCTGCCACTGATTAGAAACCTGTATAAAGCATTCACTTCCCGACTTCACCCCTCACCTTGATACACCCACAGGAAAGCTGCACAACAGACCTGTATTTCGTGGAATACCTGGGATTTAAAAATTAACTTAAAACGTTACGACCTTACATTGTTCTGTAAAGGATTTCTCAGAATATGGAAAATCATATCCTCCCATTGCATTTTGTTTATTGACATACGATGATGCTAATGAAAGGGTTATCAGTTACCATCTGGTGCAATCACTCAATCTTCTAGGTGTGGTCTGAAATCCAGAATGTGGTCTGACAGACCCATGTAGTCTTAAAAGAGCTAGGTCTAAATGTAAACAGACACAACTACTGAAGTTTTACTGCGGTTCAGTAATTAAAGAGAATTGGAGCAGCTTCACTGATGGATCAGTGAGTTTATCCAGTGACTAACTGAACCATAAAGATCCTCCCCTCCGCCTTTCTCCTCCCCTCCCCCCACAGTCACATCGGCTGCTAAGACTCAGTGTCAAGGCTCCCATATAAACGAATGAGGAACATTAGGTGCTAATGGAACTGTACCACTTACTCAAGGAGAAAGAGGAGAGGGTAAGAGAGAGCAAAGCATGGGAACAAAAATTGTGCAGTAAACAAAAAGAGAACTGAGATTGAATTGAAAAATTTGAATCACAGTTATTGATTGATTGAGAATGAAATTAATAGCATTGTAGATTTGTACGCTTTTAAGAATAGAATACATTGAATTACAATACATGGAGTTATATAGAGTGATTCAGCAAAGGAAATAGGCCATTCAGCCTGACCATGCCAATGCTTATACTCCAGACAAGCCCCTTTGCTCTTATTCCCCTCTCCTCTATTCCATTCGCTTTAATGAATGCATCAAATTTCCATTAAACAGATTTATTTAACTGTAGCGTCTAGCAGCGAGTTTCACTTACCACCCTCTGCGTGACGGATGTTCCTTCTAAAAATACCCAACAACAAAATAAACTAGGCAATGATATATATTCCAAATAATGTTCATCTGATAAGATGATTGCCTTAAAATAAAATGGTACAAATAATTCGTGAAAATAGCTTCTGATTGTCAACAAGAACTGCATGTGCTTGTTCAAGTGTCTCTACTATAATAATAGTCCTTGCATTTGATCTAGCGCCTTATCATGTCTTTGAGTTGTCTCAAAGTAAATTGATTGCATATTTTGTGCGTGAAACATCTTTCTGTTCATCAGTGGTTGTTGCAGAATGTGCAACTCACTGACAGGATGAGCAAAAGAGAAGCAAATCACAGGGCTTAAGAGAATCAAGGATTTCATTGTCTTGGAGGAAATAAAATCTCTCAGTGAAACAGCATAAATAAATAAGAATTTTCTCTGCAAATTCTTGTTCACCTTAGATTGAAAATGTGTTTTTCAAAGAAAAGGTATATTTACCCAGTGCATTCCTTACCCACAGGAATTGTAATCATGTAAATTAGTAAGAAATAATGGAGAATTTCTCTGCAAAAGTGATTTAAGCGAGATCGAAGAAAAAAGAACTACAATTTTGTGTGCTCAATAGTATAAATAAAATAACGAATAAACAAGCCATGGGCATGATTTCTTTCATCACCTCCCTCTTATGAAAGTCCGTCACAGTTCGACACAGAAATACAAGAGAATTGATTTGAGAAAATGTGTTGATGATTCTACATTCCAAATAAATAAATGACAAGGCTTGAATTACTTTGTTTATAAAGTTGCTGGATTGTTTTCATACGTCTTTGAGGGAATAAATGTGGCAAATCTGAGTAAAATATTATTATTATTAAAATATTTTTAAAATAATAATAATCGTTGCATTTGATATAGCACTTTTCACGTCTTCCAGATGTCTCAAAGCGCTTCACAGAATATACTGCAAAGTGAATTGACTGTATATTTGTGGGTGAATATTTTTGTTCCCTAACTTCTTTTATTTAATTGTAAGTCGAATCTAAAGATTAAGCTGAATTGTGATGTACAGTTGTGATTCGAAATAGAATGCCTCTGTTCCACTGTTTACTCACAGGCTACTCTTCCACAGCAATGTCCTTTATAGTAAAAGGCTCCTGCAATCGAAAATTTGCATTATTAGTGTGGGAGTGATTTCTCCTTGACTTTGGCAGCACCGCTTGTCAGTTTGTAATGAAGAGACAGTACAAATGATTGTTGGCACTGCACACTTAAAATCGGAAATACACTTGTGTCCTCGGGGAGGGAATTGCAGCAAAGGGGCTTTTCATCTGTGTAAAGAACACTTGATATGCACTTGAGATTGCAGCTTTTTAAAAGGATTGGGAATGTCAACATGCACTCCCGGTGAAAATCTGCTACAGGGATTAAATTAAGAAATTATGTCACACAGCCATATTTGTTTCTTCAAGTGGCCAGTCCTGTTCCCCCAAAGGGAATAGTCTGCGTCGAAACCTTTTTTTCCCCCTTTTGCAGGAGTCAAGATCTTTATTCAGAACACAAGTTTGTACTGTGTGTATCATGTTTGAGTGATATTTGAGTGAGTTAAAGTGCGGCTGCTCAGTTTGTCTTGCGAAGTGTTCCTGCTATGATTTGTATATTATTCCAGTGATTCATTTGAAGATGGCTGGTAACAGAAACATTTGAAGGGCCAATTTCACCCCACAAATAAAGGCGTAGTAGTGAATTAAGTTTGCTGTAACAGTAGGTGCAGACCTACAAACAACACAAGTGGAAGTTAAAATATAAGGCTGCCGTGGTTTTTAATTGCAAAGGTCTGCAGGCACTATCAAAAGTATGGTATATGAAATCATTTGTACACGAGGATCACCATTTGTAACACTCCCAAATCTTCTTTATTTGTAAAATAAGATTGTATTTCTAATGAAATCTTTGATATTACATAAAGGATGCTGCACATATTTAAGAATTCCCTAGATTGCAAGTCCCTGACTGTATACTGTACGCAATGATGATTGGTCTCTTATTGATATCAATGCACAAAACTCAAAATCTTTTTTTGTCTATATGTTTCTCCACTTGACCAGGTTTTTTTTTTCCATTTCCTCCCACGAGGCCTCTCTTCATGTCCTTCACTTGGACAGTTCTGAGATGGGAAACCCTTTGACTTGAATTTACAGCCATCTGGTTAGGAATCCACTGTCAAATCCCCCTATCCGCCAGCCAACAAGACTGATGAAAATACTTGATTCTCTTTCTCTGTGCTACATCTCCATGAGCTATTGCATTCATGAAACAAATCATTAATTTCATATTATTTCAATAAAATTGCTCAGTTGCATTCGTATGATTTTATAAAATCTTAATTTGTTAAATAATTCGGTGAATTAAACAAAATGTGTATTGCTATTTGAGAGTAACCTGTTATTCCTGCGATCATGACTGTTTGTGGGAAACTGTTTTGTGCAGTTGTTTGCGGTGTTTATCCTACACACAGTCAATTCGCTTCATATTCTGTGAATCGCTTTGAGACATCTCTACAACCTGATAAGGAGCTATATCAAATGCAGGCATTATTATTCGATTTCTCCAGATAGCATCTCTACTGCAACACAACTGCGATATTATTCACATTGGTTTAACAATAATAATAATCCTTGCATTTGATATAGCGCTTTTCACATCTTCTAGACGTCTCAAAGCACTGCACAGAATACACTGTAAAATGAATTGACTGTATATTTATGGGCAACACACAGTAGTCAATTGATTGCACACAGCAGTATCCCACAAACAGTTATGGATTGAAATGATAAATTTTCTTTTTTGAGGACTTATTATCAGTCGTGTGGAGTAAGGAAACTTGCCCAAGGTTTCGCCCTGACCTGCTTGGGATTGAATGCAGGTCTCTAGCTTGTCTTGTTATAGGATCCTGTCGACCACCATTCTATTCCATTGTAATATAACTATAATTATATCATTATATCAATTAGATCATTAGTCCTGTATACATGCTTTTGTAATTGTACAACACAGGAGTGGATTCTATTGACCGCTTAAGTGTATACTAGTGATTTCTCCCATCTTGGTAAGGGTAGTGGCACAAAAGATCCTGATAACCTCTTTGGTAATCCAGATGGGAACAGTGTCCAGACACTAAATATGCGAAGGGCCCCACGATGGTTGAAATCCCAAACAAACCAGATTATCTTTGCTTGATTAAAGAATGTTAAATCAGCAGCTGAGACCTGGCGCGCTGTTTGCTGTCACACAAACAGCAGACCTGCAAAGGACATCATTCAGAACGACATTGGTAAGAGCTGGTAATTAGCAGAGAGCAGACCCTTAACACACCAACAATTTATGTCTTTAACAAACAAGCAATCAACAAAAGTGGATGCAATATCAACAGCGCAATTATAAATGATAGGAATTAAAACAAGAGATGGTTACTGACTTGATTACAGTTACATTTTTCATCAAATTAAAACATGATCTCTTATCTCATAATATGCCGGAGACTTAATTGCTACAGTTTCTTGTGGCACCACAATAAATTTCCACGGCTGCTCATTTAATGTATGACTGCGATGCCTGTGGCAAGTTTGAAAATGTCAGTTTAGTTTCATAATTCTGAAAACCTATTAAATAGATTGTGAATGCTACACACTAAAGACTCTATAGTAACACTGTGGTGCGATCCCAAGGCTTCAAGACAATGTGAATTTCCAAAATGAAACCAGGAGCCATTAAAACAGATGAAGACATCTACAAAACAATAACAATTTGCATTTATCTGGCGCCCTTCACTTAGGGTAAGCTCTCAAACACATCATGTACATTAGCCAGACTCACACACTCATAGTTTGATGGATTAGTTCTCTGCCCTTGAAAATCTTCGCACCTCCACACTGGGGAGACGGAGAGGGGTGGAGGTGGGGGGCGTGGGGTGGTAGAATGGTTTCCCCCAATTACACTATATCCGAGAGAGGGGAATTCCCTGGCTTGTTGAATGAGAACTTGGAAGAAGAAAGATGAACCTGGATTTCAGTCTGATTTGCAGCTACTGGAGAGATTGAAAGTTTTCTTCCATCCCTTGAGGCCCAAGGTTTGCAAAAATGTACATAGCCAAGCAGGCAGTGTGAGGTGCTTAATGGACTCATTATGAGCAATTAACAAGGTCAGTGGTGCTTATAAGAAACAAGAAAGTTCCCAGACAGGAGATAAAAACTGACTATCCTCACACCCCTGAGGTAGGGATGCATCCAGACAGAAGAGAAAGATGCCTGTGAATGTTAAAGATTTGCTTAATATGATTTGTTATGCTCCTGTGCAGTAGTTTTGATCACAACACTTTTAACATCTGAAATTTCATAATATTGGCCAAACCTGAAGGCTGAATTTGCAGCCAACTCTTTCCCTGTAAGAAGACTCTTCTGTGTTAAAATTGAAGACTATTTTAAATTGAGGAAAAAATCTTGAAGCCAATCTTACTTTGGAAGCGTTTTTTATTTGCCCTTTTGGGACATCCTTCCGACGTGAAAGGCGCTCTATCAATGTAATTTTGTTGTTGTTAATGCAGATTGCAGAGTAAAACTGGATTAAAGGATTTTCCACAATTTTGCGTGATGGTGTCCCATTAAGTAAACAGCGACAGGTAGAGTAAGGAACTTGCTTAAGGTTTCGCCCTGGCCAGAAATCAAACCCTGGTCCTCTCGCTTGTGAACCAATGCATTACATTTTTAAATTTGTATTTTGAAAAGAGTTAAGATGTTGACATCTCATCATCCTTTTAGAAATATAACTCAACAACAGTTGTGTGGCAGCTATAAAATAAAGTACTGTACTAAAACAGACCCATTTCCTTTCTTTGCTGTGTAAAGATAACATGCTGGCTTGCGTGTCAAGCAGTGATTTAATGTGCAATGCACATGCATCTGAAAGTTTACCACCAGGACAATCAGTCTGATTTAGAAATGACATGCATGAGGACTTTGGAAAACTGGGCATGCTTTAGTGAAAAATCTTCTGCAACTTTCCACACATCCACAAAATGCTAATGCAATTTCAATGTTGTTAAAAGCTGCTCTGGGTTACACTTATGATGCTATACTGTAACTCATATTTATTACCTTTGCTTTACCTGACTGTACCCAAAGGAATTTGCAATTTTGCCTGTTTATTGCTGTTGATTGCAGCAAAGATTTTATTGCACCTTTGACAAGGATCTTTTTAATTGCTTAATTGTTTTACAATCGTTAAATTCAGAATATAGAGTGGAAGAATCATATGAGTATAGATTGCACAATCAGTCTCCACTATTTCCTGGGATTTACAGTCCAAAATAGGTTTTTTTTTCCTGGACAGTTTACCCCCTTCTCTCCTAATTTTTAAATCTGCATCATAAACCACACAGAATAACTTTCAGTAGTGACAGGGTTTGTTACCTTATCACATCTCATAGTGTATCTTGGATTGATGGCTAAAAATAATGATCTCATTATAAAGATGTAGCAAGATAATTGCTAATTTAGCAATTAGTGTAAGATTGCCACACCCCCCCTCCCCACACTTCCCCCTCCCCCACTCTCCCTCACCCATTAGACATCTCCTTGGCCAATTGGGCACAGAACCAATGAAGTTGCAACTCATCCTTTTAGAATAAAAAGAAACCTTCCCCCACTGTGTGGCAGAAACTAGTCTCGATTTGTTACCTCCCCCGATGGCATGACCTAGGATGATAGACGAAGAGAACTCAAATCTGCCAGCCTTTGGTTGATTACTTTGGAGTTCCAACATAATTCATTATAATAATAATAATATTTTTTGAATTTGAAATGGCGTTCTTTCAAGTTGGGAGGGTTTTTCAAAACGCTTCACAATCCCCCCAAATAAAATCAGTCATTCATTTCATGGCTGCTTGTGGGACATTGCTGTGTACTCTTGTGCCTTCAAATACATAGTCACTCCATCTCACAGTAAATCCTGTGAAGCACTTTAATGAGATATCCTTCCGCCTTGATAAGTTTCTATACCAACTGCAAGTACGTGTTAATATTATTGTTAGAATTTTGTATAGAGGAAATGCACAGTTCAATTGTACAAAATTCCCCCATTACAACAATGGTGAACCAGTGTTCTAGACATAAGTATATTAAATTCAATAAATATTAAATGCACTATTGTAGTAAAACAAACCTGAAAATTTAGATGTTGATCATTTTGACAACCACACCGTTAGATCAATATTGTCATTGCACTAAAATACTAATTTACAGTATGTCATGGGCTCTGTTATTGAGAGGAAATCTTTTACAGTGTGTTGTTCTAATAATGAAAATTCTCAAAAGCAGTGGATGCTGTGATATAAGTCATCGTGTATCAAGGAATGTCATCGTCGCTTACCACTAGATTGCTCGTTTCATTAATTATGTATTTGTGACAGAACAACCTACAAACATGTTTAGAATATTTTAGAGCATTCACCTCTGTACTCGTGAAGTTTGATATTGTGGGGGGGAAAAGTGCTGAGTTAAAATGATTAGGACATTAATAATGTCCTCAGTCACCAAAGAAGCATTGCACCTGTTTTACTGTCACATTAACCCTGCTTTGTCTTCAGCCATTGAGTAGTGTAGAAACAGCAAATCTCACAAGGTTGCAGAAGTCAATTGAGACGTAACCATTTACTGAGCACTTTATATAGATCTTTATGAATATTCAGATAATCAAATGTCACATTAATGAAGCACTGTCCTTCCACGAACCTGCTCTAAGAGTGACTGTCCTAACAATTTTCACTGAAGTTAACTGTTAGAACAGGAGGGATGTTGAAGATAGTGGCAATGATATGCTCAGGGGTGCTGATACAAGAACTATGCTGGGTCAGCTAGAGTTATTAACACTGCTGAAATGCGTCCAGGGATTTGAGTTGGGTCAGAAGGTAATGGTGCTTTGAACACATTACTCGAGGTGGGTGCAGCACTTCAAGAAGCTGTTAAACCATTTCCTCGGTTAAGCAGACACTTGGGTCTATTTTGTGGCAGTGGAGCCTCAGGATGTCTCTCATGCCCTTGTATCTCTTTGAAAAGGAAAGACAGTGGGATTCCATAGTACCTTTAACACAAGAACCGCTATCAATCAGAATAGCACAACAACAACAACTTCGATTTATATAGCGCCCTCCACGCCGGACGGAATAGAATCAGAATAGAACCACTGTTGTACAGTGTTGGTGGTGGGGTGGAGGAGTAGGAGGCTGGAAAGTGCATCGTTAAAGGAAATTATCAATAATACTAATAATCCTTGTGTTTGATATAGCGCTTTTCACATCTTCTCGATGTCTCAAGGCGCTTCACAAGGCGAATGTACTGTAAAGTGAATTGATTGTATTTTTTTTGTGGGTGAAACTCGGCAGCCGATTGCGCACAGCAGTGTCCCACAAACAGTCGTAGATTGAAAGGACCAATTTTTTAAAAACATTTTGGAGGGATTATCATTAGCTGTGTGGGGTAAGGAAATTTGGCCAAGTTTTCGCCCTGCCGGGAAATGAACCCAGGTCTCTTGCTTGTGAGGTGAGTGCTCCTACCACTGAGCTACAGGACTCCACGTGATCTATGTGTATCCAGGTTAATTTTACAAAACATTGAGGTTAGCTATTTAATTGTGTTAAACTCAAGACAATATATAATTTAGAAAACACAAAATCACGTAACAATGTTGATTATATCCAAGGATTTATTGTTACAGTTTTTCAACCAACCAAGGCGTAAATTTGTACTGGTGTTTGGTAAAGGGCTTGTGGATACATCATTGTAAAAGTTTAGTGCAACCTACATTGCTACGGGAGACATGCTGACAGTTCTCCTTTGTATTCTACAGATTCTGATGCAAACTGTAGCAAATCATGCTGATGGTGAGAGGAAGTTACAGTACATATCCCTGCACAGAGCACAGCATTGTTGGTGGTTCCAGGTCAGACGCAGTCACGTGATGAAGTATGACTATGTAGGTCAAGCAATTGGTGCGCCAAATAGCAATTGGTGAAGACAGGAGTGTTAGTTGAGATTAAAACTATTAACTTTCCTTTGCTGGCTCTAAGGAGAACACTGTCTCCTCCCCCCACCCATCCCATGATTTGTGGAGAGAGCAAACCTTTCTACTTGGTATTCTTACAAAGGAAAAAGACTGGTGTAACACTTCAATTTTCTTGAGGACAATGGAGCTGAAATTGTGCTATTCAAGACCTACTCAATAAATAATTTTTAATTCCTAAAGAGCGACTTCTGCAGGTTACTAACTGTATGTGTGTGTGTTTCTTCAATCAAAATGAATACGTACTACTCTGTACTCTGAAAATTCCCAGAAGAGCATTTTGTGAGCAGACAAGTACAACAACAAACAACAAAATTGCATTTGTATAGCACTTTTCATGTCGGGAGGACGTCCCAAGGTATTGTATCACACGATGCAGATCTCCGCAGTAAAAATCATGCAAGGTTTATGATCCTCCATGTGTTCAAAAAGCATAATCATTGAGCTTTGATCATCACAGATTATCAATGACCTGGTTGAAGCGAACAGAACCCTGCAAACAAAGTTAGATTTCTTGCAAGACCGACCACCTCAACTCAATAGCTTGCAACGCCTGCTGGGACATTAACCTAATATAGAAGCAGCTTCCCGGATTACTGTGGCTAAAATATCTATGGAATAATAACCCATTATTCATGGCTGTTAAATAACTTTCACTCAATGGCACAAGGACATCATAAAATGCTTCTACCTAGCAACTGGACAATTGCATTATAACACTCTCTCAGTTTAGACAAAAAGCAGAAAAACAGTTTAAACCACAATTTACTCTCCCACTCCCCCTCCCCCCCACCAACCCCACCACACACACACTCACTCACTACGTGGAACTTTTTTCAACATCACATAGAACTTTTAGACCACCGCTTTCAAACTCCCTTCAGCTGGAAATCAAGCATTAAACTTTGACTGCCAAACAGAGCATGCGGCAGCAATGAGTTATGGGATTCAGATGCGTTTAGAGCTTTGTGACCTGACATAAAGAGAAGTAATTGTGAAATCGTTTTTTTTAAAAAAAGAGGAGAATTGGACGGTCGTACTACATTGAAGCGACAGAAGCACATGGAGGATTTTATCCGCTTTGAATTTATTTCAACTTTTTGCGTTGACACAACAGCCTCCTGAAGGCTTTGTGAATTGAAACTTTGTCCTTAATAAACAGATTCTGAATATCACAGACACTCCCCTCCAGAAGGAGCTGACACCTGACCCGCTGAGGGACATGATGGAGTCTGTGCTTGAAATAGCCTTCAATAAATATCAAACATTTAAATATATAATTTGACTTATATGTTCAATGGAGAACTGTGGGAAGTAGAATGCTTCCATATGCTATACTCCTTGCATTTGATCTCGCCCCTTATCACGTCTTCGAGACATCTGAAAGCGCTTCACAGAATATACTGTAAAGTGAATTGGCTGTACAGTTTGTGAGGGAAAGTCATGAGGGAAGTTTTGATAAATTACTCATGACGGTTTTATTTGGCTGGAGCTCTGTTACTCAAACAAAAATGAATAATGAACAAGTTTATGCAAGCTAGGTTCATACTAGTACAAGAGTAACACTGATCTGAGATTGGGGTTGAAGTGTTATATTGAGGGTCAGTAGGAGGAGCTTTAACATTCATCCTGTTATTATTTGCCCTGGAGTTCATATTACTGACTATGGATGTTAAATATCTCCCTCTGCTCCTCATTGACGTTTCTCAGCACGGTTATTATAATACTAACACAAAACTATAAATAAATATATACAATTTTATATACAGTATACTGTATATATATTATATATGCAAGTACGTTTCCCATTGACTGGCCTGATTAAAATTAAACTGAAAGAAGAAGATTCTTTTTGATGTTCAAACAGGCTGGAGCTAAAAAGAGAAACTTTTTTTTAAAAGTTTAACTTTTTTTTACATACTGCAGTCTAATAAACTCCAAAGTACTTGGAATCAAATAGAAAACCCAGCGGTACAAATTGTGCACTGCAAAGAACTGATAAATCATTGAGTAACATTTTGGCAGTTATCGTTTGTGAGGACTGTGTTAAGATTTATGTGCCAAATGGCAAACTGTCCAGAGACAGAAAACACTCATTTTCACTTTTTTCATGGGACCTGGTGAGATGATGATATAATCAGGAATTGAAAAATAGAAAATGATTGACAATATAATAAATACTTATTTTTTATTCATTATTTTTGCCTTTATCCATGGATGCAACTTTCCACTTCCGGCACCCAGCATCATTTTGCCCATATAAAACGTAGAGATGTTACAATATGTTCTATGAAGCACTTTGAGATGTCTCAATGATGTGAGAGGTGCTATATCAAATGCAAGGATTGTTATTATTGTTATCAAGCCTATCAATGCCTTAATATTAACTTTTGTACTAAGATCCAAAACATATTCGGTTTATGATGAGTACTAATCTGTTACTCCAAGTTAAATTTTAAACATTGCCAACTATGTTTCCAAAGCCAAAATGTATAATTCTATTATCCATAACCGAGACATGCAAATGCAGTCTACTGCACTTATAAGTAGTCCCATGTAAAATATATAAATGTTCATCTGCTACAGTATATGTAGTAATAACTAGCTTGTGTAAATGTCACACTGCTGCACTTTTCAGCAGTCTTCAACTGTAAATAGAACATTTAATAATAACATTCGATAAATAAATCACCTCTTGTATTACAGATTGAGATACATTTGCTCCTTTAGTCTATTTGCTAACATACATTGTGAAAAATCAGGGACCAGATGGTACATTTGGTTAACTTGCACTTTATCCTTTCATTGGAAGTCTTTCTTTCCCTCTTCTCCGCACCCACCCTCTGAATAACAGATTTCCATATAATAATAATCCTCATCCTTGCACAGCATGTTGGGATGTCCTCCTGGCGTGAAAGGCACTCTATAGATGTAATTTTGTTGTTCTTGCATTTGATATAGCGCTTTTCATGTCTTCTAGACACCTCAAAGCGCTTCACAGAATATACTGTAAAGTAAATTGACTGTATATATGTGGGCGAAACTCGGCAGCCAATTCAGCACAGCAGCGTCCCACAAACACCTGGAATGAAAATGACCAACATATTATGGATTTTTTGCAACAACAACAACAACAAATTACATTTATAAAGCGCCTTTCACGTCGGGAGGACGTCCCAAGGCGCTGCACAGGAGGCGTGTGACCCGAGCTGGGAGGGGAGTGTGCGGGAAGGGGTGAGACACGAAGGGGAGGTTGAAAAATTTGGGGTGGAACAAAAGGCACGGTCGAAGAGGAAAGTCTTCAAACCGGCCTTGAAAGAGGAAAGGGAAGAAACAAGACGGAGGGATTGGGGGATGGAATTCCATAGGGTCGGAGCAGAAAAACTGAAGGCCCGGCCTCCGATGGTGGGGCGGTTTGGGCGGGGGGCTTGGAGCAGGCCAAGTCCTGCTGAACGGAGGGTCCGGGTGGGCTTGTAGGGGGAGAGTAAATTGGTTAAATAGGGCGGGGCAAGGCCATGTAAGGCCTTGAAGGTGAGGACGAGGATCTTGAACTTCAAGCAATTATTATCAGGCATGTGGAGTAAGTAAGGAAACTTGCCCAAGATCTCATCCTGCCTGCAATCGAACCCAGATCTCTCACTTGCAAGGTGAATGCTCTCGCCACTGAGCTACAGGACTCCACAAAACATATCTAAAAATTGCTAATGCAGGTCTGCATTATTAATTGCAAAAATCTTATTCCTTCATCTCCAACCCTTCGCAAATTATTCTTTTCTCAAGGCACCCTATACTCATTATCTGAAATCATCTTTAAATGACCCACCCTGACAGGTCTTACCTTTCCCTCTATTGCTTCCATTGCTTGATCCACTTCATGAAACTACCAATAATAATTAATTATAATAGTAATAATACAATAGTAATGCTTGTATTTGATATAGCACCTTATCATGTCATTGAGATGCCCAAAAGCGCTTCAAGGATATACTGCAAAGTGGATTGACTGTATTTTGTGGACAAAATGTTACGCACACCAATGTCCCACAAACTGCCATGGAGTTCTGACGTGGGGCTTGAACCCACAACCTTCAGACTTACAGGCGAGAGTGCTACCACTCTGCCAGGTTGACACACAATGCCTGTCCTTGGTTCTATTACTCCAGATACAGGGGTATAGAGCTCCCTGATATGGCAAAGAAAGGCTTCAATGCAGCAACAGTTCGGCAGCTGTGAATATAAAGACAGCAGTGACCATAGAACAGGCTGATAGTGAACGGAATGAGAGGGAGGGGAGTTTGAAACTAGCAGGTACCAGATGGCAGAGGGGGTTCAGGACAGATATCGGGCAGGTGGAAAGGAAGCAGGAGATGGTCTGAACCAAGCAGCTGGTTTGGACATTGATCGGTTGTGACTATAAAACTCACTCGTACTCGCGCAAATATTTACTGCAACACACAGTGTTAAACCAAGGAACAGTGAGGATACTTGTTATTCGTGACACCAGCATGGCACACCACAAGTTGAAGCCGTACTCAATGCAAAGAAAGTAACGTCCAATTTTTGTGAATGACTCGATGCTACACAGCCATTTGTAGGAACGCCTGTTGAAAAAATCCTGTTGGAAAACCTGCAGCTCAAGTCTACTTGTCGTGTAGAGCAACAGCGCTGCTGTTTTACATAGTGCCACATGTTCTCCGGGGAGGCTTGAGGCAATTAGTAGAAATAGACATTAGATGTTGTGATAAAGTTAATCAGGTGCAAAGATAAAAGGTTCTGTTGGTACAATATACAAGGCCATGTTTCTATGATGTTCATTAGACAAAACAAATAGGTTTTATTTTTACACTTTTTTTTGGCGATACAGCATTTGATTGGTTGGTTACACAGCAGTACATATTGACTCATCACTCCATAGAATTGTGATTGATCATAGCCAAGGTAACTATTAATAATACTTTGGTCACTCAATCTACGGCTGTTTGTGGGACACTGCTGTGCGCGATTGGCTGCCACGTTTCACCCCTCAGAGAACATAGTTAACTCCCTTTACAGTATATTCTGTGAAGAGCTTTGAGATGTTTTGCAGACGTGATAAAGCGTGGCATCAAATGTAATGGTTATTGTTTTTTGTTATTAAAATTGTTCCACAGATTGTGGTAATGGACTGACAGATGCCAACCTAAATAGATAAGAAATATCAGAGTAAAGTTTGTATCCAGTTAACTAGCAGACCAATAAACAGGTGACTATTGTGTGACATAACAGTCTTGTTGGATTCAACCATTGATATAAGTCCCCCAGAGTGGGAAGAGAAGGCGTTTACCTGTAACTCACCTGGAGTCAAGCCAGAGTGCTAATTAAGATATGGATGTTTTTTTACCAGTGCATGTGTTAATCATCACATCACATAGCTTGCCCTGTTCGTGGTAACATGATCACCTCAAAGCGAGCTGTGACAGTGTGATCAGGGAAGAGCCTGGTCTGAAATATGTATAGCTTGTTACCAGGAAACAATGCACTCGTTCCACTCTTATATGAATAAAATATTAAATAAAGCTGATATTTCTGTCACTCTGTGGTGGATTAATAATTAAAATCACAGCCGCACAATAAGACGCTATAATAAATCGCCAAAAAGGAAGCCACAATTTATAGACCCAGAACACATTTTTAAAAATATATACTGTATATATTTTTGGTTTATATGTGTTCAGCCTAAATTTTGGTTTAAAAAAAATCCTCATCATGTATTTCCTATTTCACTGCAAAATCCCTGACCTCCTAGTTGGGTATTTTAGCCTGTACTTCTGCTCATGGATGACTAATCACAGCAGGCCCACAGCAGAGCCTCAGAGCAGAACTACAAATACATCATTCCCTGTGTTGTAAATCAAAGCCTCAAAGAGCATCATTTAGCCTGCAGCTAAAATTGCTTGTTTATCAGATAGTGCCTCGGTACAAGACGGAGAAGTTCCTCGTAAATCTCTGAGACCTTTTACGGTATATACTTATGCAGGCATGCTGGCTCCTAGGAGGCTTTCACAGAGATTTAATGAGTATAGGCTACTTAAAGAGCTGGGCCTACTTTAGTGTAGGTAGTCCCTTGTAGTGTGTGGCTCCATATTATCAACTCTCGAAGATAGTGCGAGTAATTTATCTTAAGTAAAAGCACTAAAGCTTCCCATCCCAAGTTCTAATGGCGACTCCCTTTTGATGGTGTGACCCCTCTTAAGTATGGGTATGGGTCTTACAATTTACCGAGAAGAAAAGAGTTTGGCGTCTCAACTTTACTGTCTTTCCTGTTTCCGAAGACTGACGATCACACAAAAAACATGACAATCTTGTGAAAAGACTTATGAAAATTTTGCTTGAAATAAAATATGTATATACAGCACTGTATTTTTTGGGGAGGAAAAAAACACAAGCACCATGTTGGTATCTCTCAAATAAATAATTAAAGCTTAAGAGTGAAAAAAATATGCAGCAATTTAGCCCACTGTGAGGCAGTGAGGGTCTTTGCAAAACAGCTACAATTATCTGGAGTATTAAAATGTAGCTGGAGGCAGAATCAAAGACTGACTATTACACTTGACCTCTGTGTATCAAGAGGATAAAGTAAACAGGCTGCAAGTTTGTTGTGGCTACAGTGAGGGAATGGACTGCATCGATTCCTTGCAATTATTAGCTATACAGGGATAAGCCCTCTTCTTATTATGCAGATTAGTGGCGCTCTCAGTTCAAACATATTGTACAGATGCTGTATAGCAGCTGCTGTTACAGATGGTAGGTACACAGCACCATTAGTATTCTACTATTGTCTGCAGTCTGCTTGTTTAGGGTCTAATGAAACTGCTTACAAGGTATTCATTTGCAAGTAAAGAAAACAGTGTACATTTTGCACAGATGAGCTCACTCGCCCACCACAATAAACCTGAGAAAGAACATTACAATTTTTACTGCAAACGTTTCTAGAACCTGACTCTTAAATATGTTGTACAACAACAACAACAAAATTACATTTATGTAGCGCCTTTCACATCAGGAGGACTCTTTCTTATATGTAACCTATTGACAAACAAAATAATGCAGTTAGTAGCCATTTAAAAATATATACTTTGTTCTTAATAGTCAATTTCTAGGTTTTGTTTGAAACGTAGGAATCTATGGAATGTGAAACACATCTGTCAAGCATGTTGTATACTCAGTTCTGATACTGAATTTGTAAATTATTTATATCTGTACACCAAACAAAAATGTCAAACATTCAATTTTGTGCACTTTCTTGCAATAAAACCAGAATTTAAACATAATTGAATGGTTTACATGACAATGTGGAAGGGATTTGTTTGTCCCATAAACTTATGCAGCTATTGATTTTCAATAGATTTAGTTAATGGGGGAAGGTCTATATATGTATATAATTGATCTTGAATCCAAAGTAATATATATTGTGTGCATGTTTCAGCTGTTCTGTTCTGAAACTTCATGCACTCTTTGAACATGTGGACTTTTGTGAGGCTGGACAGATATGTAATGTAGCTTGTATTAGCAATGCTACTTTCAAGACCTGACAAAGTGCAAACACTGCTTAATACAATTTCTCAGTAATGCAGATTTTTAATAGTTCACAACTTCTCAGTGATGAAGTACTTATTAGCAACATTTATTTTGCTTCCAATAAAAAGGTTTACTTAATGAAAATGGACTTGCTGTGTGCTAAGTATGATAGCATTGCGTATATACGAAAACTAATAATCAACACGTTACATCTAACCAGATTTTTATACAATAGGTGATTGTTTCATTAATGCTTATGTGAGAACAATGTTTTGACCATGTAACAGTTTGAAGGCTTTCCTGTATCAGTATTGCATGTACCAGTACATGAATTTAAGTATGTATTTTTCTCAACACTGTTATAATAATATGTTGTATCTAATGAGATCAATACATCAAGTCTTTGCAATGTGTGTAATAGGAATGATGTCGGTAAGAAGATGAGGGTACTCAACAATGTGGCATTTAAATGTTGCATTGAGGAATTTAACCTTTTGCATAAACACAATTTTAAGTACTGTCACAAAAAGGAGAAAGTTTAGTCAACAATAACTTGTCTTAACTTGTATTGCCCACAAATATACAGTCAATTCTCCTTCATCCTGCCCCGACCCTTCCCACCCTGCTCTTGTCCCTACCTGACTGCACAGCGCCTTCGGACGTCCTCTCGACGTGAAAGGCGCTATATAAACGTACCGTAAGTTTTGATTGATTGATTGATTGATTGATTATCTGTGCTGAAAACAGCAAATCCTTCTTGTTATTGGATGTCCTGTAAGATGGGTTCACTCACACACTCTAAAGTGTGAGGAAGCAAGCATTTTACTTCCTATTGAGGAGATTGTGGATGCTGCTGATACGCATATTTGGGATGTATTTAGAAGTGCTACTTACGCTGGTCAGTTAGTCGGTTATCTGGAGCAGTGGTTCTCAACCTTTTTCAGTAATGTACCTCAACCACATACACACAGACACACACCACCCCCACCCTCATTCCGCTTGCATTTTATTACCAAGCTTGTCTTATATAACAAAACAAACAGCACATACAAAACAAGGGGAATAACAATTAAATATACAATTTGGAAGGCTATGAAATGCAAAATAAGAGAGCTAAATAAATCAATGTACCCCCTGGAAGTAATTTTGTACAAAATTACCAGGGGGTACAAAAGTTGGTTGAGAACCGCTGATCTAGAAGGTATATAAAAACAAAGGAGAGGTTGGGAGAATTCTTCTAACACAATTGGTTATTCTGCCATGGAATGTTTTTCCAAAAGTGATTATTTAAAATAGCTTTCAAAGGGAATTAGATAAACAGGCATAATTCTTCGGTGCTGAAATAATCTGTGATTCTATGACAAGACAGTACCTTCAAACTAACCACTCAGAATGTGTGACTATGACTATGTTAAACCAATTAGATTACGCTTCCGTTACTTAGATAGAACAAAACAAATCCAGTGACTCCAACCTCACACAAAACCCTGCTAAGATCCCACACAGTAAGATCCCCTTTTTTCCCCTCATGCTTTGTGCTTTCCTTGTATACTTTCTGGATCTTGAAAGCAAACATACCTGAGATAATATCAAAGCTCTCCTCAAAGCAGAATCTAGTAAATCACACCTTATTACCAGAACCCAAATGTACCATTTATGACCCAGCGAGGGTGGGTGAATTGCCTTGGGCGACTTTGAGTTAGCCATGAATTACAACCGTAGTACAACTCAGCCCTGAGGCTCTGGAACTCCCTTCCTCACTCCCTTCGCCTCAACCCCTCTCTTCCCAATTTCAGGTCTCAGCTAAAGACCTTTCCTCTTTGACCGCGCCTTTGGTCACCTTTCCACCCCTGCCCCTGGCTCGTTCCTGGGATCCATTATTGTGAAGCGCTCTGAGATGCCATCCAGCATGGAGGGCGCTATATAAATCAAAGTTGTTGTTGTTGTTGTAATGGAAAGTACAGCTGAGAGCCTCCTTGTAAACAGATGTTTGGGTCCAATTTTGCAGTACAGCCATTCAAACAACAAACAAGAGGAACAAAGCACCTAAGATATTCTCCAACCCACTGTCACTTTAAAGGTCTTATCCCATTATATTCTGTTTTATTTTTGTATATGTTATGCTATGTAGATGAGGTTTATGGTTGACATTTCCACATACAAAATCACACCTAGTTTGAAAAAAATAATGTCAAATGCTCAGCCAAGTTATAATAGCATTAGAGAGACATAATCTTGCATTTTGGTCTTTTAAAGTTTTTAAAGAATATGATTTCAAAAGTTTTTAAAGAATATGATTTCAAAAGTTTTCTTCGCCCCCAAAATCTAACAGATATCATTGGTTTGTGAACATTTTACATATTTTGTAGATTCATTACAGTCTGAACTTGCAAGCCATGATTGGTACTGATTTAAGAGGAAGTCTGGCAGTTGTCAGCCTGGCTGTTGATAATAGTCTTGACTCAGAAGGATTTGGGATTTGGGTTCAAGTCCCATGTCAGAGCTTTGAGCTCATAGCTCATAATCCAGGCAGGGACTCCGATGCAGCATTGGGGGAGACCTGCACTTTCTGAGGTGACATCCTTTAGATCAGCCATTAAACCAAGTTTCTCACTGCTTGTTTGGATGCACGTTATGGATCCCATGGCACTATTTGAAAAGAAAATGAAACTTCATCTGATGTTTCCAGCCAATAATACCCCAGATAAAATTATCCATTTACTTCATGGCTATTTGTGGGACATTGCTCTGGGCAAACTGGCTGTCCCATTGGTAACAAAATATAGACATTAAATTCTAGTAAATCCTATGAACTGCTTTACGATGCTTCAATTATGTGATGAGGCATTATATCAAATGCAACAATTATTTTTTACTATGAAAGCAACAGTAATGCAGTAAAATGAGAACCTCAGGTGAGGAATCCGATGATTCTGATATAGGAGGTCTTGAATTACATAATAAAGTGCGCAATTCACATATGTAGAATCCAATCTCTATCACATAATCAAACGGATGCATTTGTTAGTGAAAGACATGCAGTGAACATCATTTATAGAAATAGTATTAGTAAAATAAATATACATTAAATTTAATACTGAATTTATAAAACCGTATTCCCCGCATGATAGTTTGTGTATACCAAATAGAGTTTTCCATCTTATAATTTATAATGGTGTATGATGCCCCTTACTTAATGTACATAACTGCTTGAATTCCAATGATCCTTCATGATGTCCTCTCTCTAGCCTGCAGAAAGCTCAAATTGTTTGCAAAGAAGTTGAAACAGACATACGTTATTTTAGTATGTTTCTGTGATTTATGATGGGAAACAAAGTTTCAAATTAACATGTGGCTGTTGCATCTGATGAATGAATAAACATTTCCTCAAATTGGGGAACAAAAAAATCAAATAAATTTCAGCAAATCTGTGACTTGTAATACCTCTGCTGGGGGCAAGTTCATGAAAAAACATTGTGTTGGATCTGAATTAAACCAAATTGCATAATGGACAAATGGTATGAAAAATAAATTCAGGTCACAAAATAATTATTAGATAATATTCTCATTTTTATTTGCAAGGAACCATCCAATAGTAAGATTATTAGAGTAAATCGGGTAGATTTAATTTGAACCTACCTTGGAGGTAGTTCGGAACAAACTGGTTTAACAGCAATCGTTTCCATGTCAAACTGCGCAGGCAGAATCAATACAGATCAGCTCAGTGCAAGCTTCTGTTGATTCCAACATCATAGCACCTCACTGGGGGTCACTAGTAAAATCTATTCAAAGGTTCAAAAGACAGACTGATTCCAATTAAACTGCTCTGGAACTTTTCAAGTTATACTGTGAACTTGAATTGAACTTCATTTGTTTGAAGAGCTAGATACTGTTCCATTAGGTTGGTCATTATAGGCTGCGTTTCAAAGTTACTTTATATGAAATCTCTCTCTGAGACTTAAATCTTTATTAGATTTGCTTAGACAAAAATACAGCTGTAAAACCGAACAATAGTTAGAGAAGATAACCTGGTAAATTTGGGCTCAGTTTAAATACCTATGATAGTTCATATTTTATATAAATATTCAGTATGTCTTAACAAATGGAGGATCTTATTGGCCTAGTTTTATTTCCCATTGAACTCTACAAACGGGCATTATTATTTTCATATTGACATCTTTTCTATGATATAATGGATCTGCTATTTGACAACCCAGTTGTGTTTCTGTGTGCTCCACATTTTTTTTTTGCTTTTGTGCAATTGAACCTTTGTTTTACCCTCCCCTCCCACCTACCCTGCCCCTCCCCCTTGCTTGGGTCACGACCTGACTATTCAGCGTCTTGGCATGTCTTCCTGACGTGAACGGCGCTCTATAAATGTCATTTTGTTGTTGTTTTAGGAACAATCAAAGAATGACAGACTGCAAATATGTATTAAATAACAATCAATGTATGAATGGGTGCAGTTTAATATGAGTCGCTCCCAGATTTACACAGTGAACATCTTCTTAGTTATTTGACATGTCTTGCTATGTACATCCCTCGTGAAGGAGGAATGCTGGTGGATGGCTATTTGGTTAGCTTTGGAGCGATCAGAAATATTCCAGACAGCTATTTAACTATCTTCAATGCTTTGATATTTCTGTATCATGACCAGGGTCTCTGGTACAGTAGCTGTGGTGAGTTCAGTTCTGTCACATGGAGTGCCGTGGTCACTTGTGTGGGAGTATTTGGGGGCGGGGACTGGCATTAATATGAATAATAATCGTAAATATCTTTTGCATTTGATATGAAGCTTTGCACATTGGGTGGATGTCTCAAAGCACTTCACAGGAGATAGTTGTCAGGTGCAGTGACTCTATTTTGCAGGCGAATGTGACAACCAATTTGTTTCTCAGCAATATTTTCACCAACAAAACTTACACAGTGACTACACTTTATGGTATACGCTGTGAAGTGTTTGGGGAAGTCCTCCAGAGGTGAAAGGCGCTATACCAAATGTAAGGATTACTATTATAACAGCAACAACAAATTATACAGCACCCTAAACGCAGGGTAGCATCTCAGAGCTCTTATTGTCATTGTTTGCACGAGTTGTTAAAGCCAGGTTTTGCTTCCTTTCAAACTTTGAAAAGGTTCCATGCAGCTATTTCACAGATTTGGGATAATTTTCCCCATTTCTCCTGGATGATATTCTACGCTCATCCAAATTTAGACGAGTTGGCCTCTCAGCTTGTTTTTGTTTGCAAGATGTTGCTATTGCAAATTAACTACCCCAATTACCTACATAATAACAGTTAGCAATAGAGAATCTAAAGCTTGGCCGCTGATAGTGATTCAGAGAGGTCGGAGAGTGCGAGGCAAACCCAAATTACCTGAGTGTAGCTGAGATTGGACCATTGCGTCAGATTGAACAGCTACTTTTACATCACGTGGAAATGTCTTCTTTATTCTCACAAGTGATAATTCTCCAGAATATAACAGAAAGTTACAGGACTTTCCGTCAGTATCACACATTAAACATTCATATAAGACAGTATCGAAAACTTCAATTTCCATCTTTTTTTAAGTATCACTTGTTCGAGAATGTCTTGCACAATCAAAAGTAATGAATTGCTGCCCTGAAAACTCAGTCACTTCACAGTAAATCCTGCGAAGGACTTCCAGACATTTCAGCAATGTTATAATGCACCAAACCAAATGCAAGAATAATTATTATTTATCGTCGAAATGTCATGTAATTGGAAGGGGTGAGCGTTGCAGCAGTGTGTGCCAACTTCATTTGTGCCTTAAATTGAAGTTCGAGAATAAGCTTTAACCCTTTTTCTCTCAAATCATTTGTTAAAATAAGATTTAAATAAATTATTTAAGTTTATATAGCAAGGTGGCAATGCCGTAAATCAAAAACCTAGATTTAAAAATATTAGCTCGTAATCAGTGGCATTATATTAGCTACTACATGGTGGATGAGGTATCTATTTTTCAAAGCCTTTTTTAGCTCAGTAACTTGTAACATTCTATATTCCCCAGACATCATCCCTCCTAGAAGCCTTCAGACTCTACCATGGTTTTGACTGAGTAAGACAACAGAGATGACGATGATACTGTAACACAGTACCACAGCAGACAAAAAAAAACCGTGCTGAATCATTGACTGTCTCCAATAATTGTTACTGAGTAAGAAAATGATTTTTGCTTGTTCACCTTTGAGGATGATAGACTAGTTTCTGTGCTCTACACTGCGAGCTTGCTTGGGTTGCAGCAAGCACACTGTATATAACTCCAGAGAGGTCCCTGGTTTCACTTTCAAAGGCATGGCATTCCCTTGGTGGGTGACACAAATTAATGAGGTCATGTTTATAGCCTTTCTGGTTTTATGTCAGATGTAGCTACACAATCGGCCCGTATTAAGCATAGCCTTAAATGGCGGGAGCATTTGTAGCAAATCATTTCACTTCTGCTTCATAGTATTTAAAAAAAACGCCGAGGCCATAAAAAGAATTAGGTGAACCTTTTGTTCGTACATTATGTAAAGCAAAAGAAGTGCTCGTCTAAAGCGGGGTCCACTTGGGGTCAGTCTTGCACGCGATGCTCATGAGGAAAGGGAGGGGAGGCTTACAGAAGTCATGAGGGCATTGTTAGAGCCTTCAAACGACCATGAAGAATTGCTGATTATGCAAGTTAGCCTTAATATTATTAGGAATTCTACTTCGATCACTCCAGAACAGATGTTTGCTGGGCACTGCCATGCTGTCTGCATATAGAGTTATGCTAATTTGCCTGTTTTTCCTTCAAGTTAGCTCTAAGTCATTAGAGCACTTTGTTACCCAGGGTCCTTCTGTCTAACTAATAATTGGCTATTATTGATATTAATTAACATTTTTTGCACCTTCCCCAGTTTTGACCCAGTATCTGTTTGTAAGTTTAATTACTACCCCCTATTATCTGCCAAAATTTGGGCCCTACAACAATCACAAGCCATTTATCAAAAAGGATACAAGGCCAATTAAACAGGCGGCCAGACAGTTGTCTTGATTTGCTGCTGACTGCTTCTTGATCGCCATTATAAATTGCTAATAGGGCAGAAACCTCTAAGTGCTGCATCTGTAGGGGGTAGTGACTGCTCAGTATATGGCTGGTGACAGGTGAGAGAGACCAGAGATACCCGTATTGATGAGAGCTGCCCATCAGTTGGTATTTATTTTGAAGGCTCATAATGCCACATCTTATTTTTTCCTGCTGAGAGTCAATCAAATTAATTGAGATTAGTAATCCTGCAGGGTTACACCAGTGCGTTCAACTACCTCATGATTCTGGCCTTAAGGAGAAATTAAATTTGTTCAGGTATTACTGTGTAAGTCAACCAGAATATTTCATCCATTATTCTATAATAAGGGCTGAGACTGAAGGTTTTTATGGCCACAGATCAAGAGATCATAATAGAAGCATATTGACAGACTTTTTTCTCTAATACTCGAGGGGACGAGCCAGTGGAGGAAAATATATCAAAACACCATCAACAGCACTTGAATCTACTGTGTAAAATCAATACTGAGCCGTATAGGGGTTGAGTTTTAACAGTTCTCCTCAGTCATTTGTACAATGTGCATCTGTGCAGTTTTAGACCCTAGAGGCTGATGTAGCTTAGCAACTGTAAGGCTTACACCGATTAGCTACAGATGAAGTACTGTATGGCTATCAAAGCAATTGTTCATGGTTTGCCTTTGTTGGGAAGATTGAACTAATTGAACATGATACAGTATGAAGTTAATTAACACCCATGAGTTTGTTAATTGCCTCTCAGCAATACCTTCAGGTCTCTCGGCTGCTTCGAGCTTTTGGTTGTGCTTGCTGCAAGTCCCTCATAAACTGGAGGGCCTATTTCTGATAGAATTCAAGCTGCCTTTCGACAAAATATTAATTCTGCCTTTAACTGTCAGCAGTGATCCGGATCTTGCTGCTAAGATACATTAGTATTGCTAGAAATAGTAATTGAATCCAGCATCTGGTCAGCATTTTGCCCACTGTTTCACTAACCTCCCTGTTGATAACGTGGTTGCTGAAATTAAAATCAGTTGCCTTGATTCCAAGCTGTTTTTCCTGAGAACTAAGGGGTGCTTGGGCAGATCCTCCCACATTGTCGAGCGTACGGCGATAAGGAGGCCTGACACTGACGACCACAGAGAGATGCTGGTACTTTAATACACGAAAGTTAATGTTCCATCATTGTGTAGGGAACATATGCTCTGTAGGGTGTGCTATACTCAGCTGAATAGAGCACTGTAGCCATGTCACAGCTGTTCAGCGAAGATTCTCCAGAATTATTCCAGGTTTCTTTGCTCTTTCTTGTGCCTCATTCAATCTATGCTCGGGAGGCTGTTCCCTGGAGAATCGTTTCCAGTGCCCAATTACAAGTTCCATCATCAATCATAAGTATTATTTATTCAGCAAAATGAATTGCTAATTAATAACTGATGAGCATTATGGCCTCCGAGTCTGTAAAGCTATTAATTAAGGCTGGCAAGTGGGATTCTATCCATGACAGGTTATCTGGCAAACTTTTGCAACAATTAGCACCGAGGGTTTGAGAGGGTGTTTGTCCATCAGATGCAAATCAATATTTTCCACGTTCACCTATTCCTTGAGGCTTTTTGTTGCTTATCTCCCCTCCTCTCCTGGTGTCACTGTCACATTGTTGTGTAGGATTCCCTGGCCAAGTGGTCAATCTTGATGTATGACCCTGAACAAGTGATCTGGGACTCTATCCTGCACGAGGCTCGTTCTAATAAATACAAGTTGGTGTTATCGTTGTTGTGTTACAGGCTATTTGACTGTGGTAAGCATTATAAATTTTTCAATCATACCATACCATAGCCCACTCTGACTGAGGTCTAATGTAATAATAATATTCCTTGGATTTGAGATAGCGCCTTATCACCTCATTTAGACATCTCAAAGCGCTTCACAGAATATACTGCAAAGTGAATTGATGCTGTATGTTGCAGGCGAAACACGGCAGCCAACTGCGCACAGCAGTGTCCCACAAACAGTCGTGGATTGAGTGACCAAATTATTATCAAATTCCACCTTCTCTTCATGTGCAAGTCCATTTAGTCTTAAAATGTAAGAACATGGAGAAGCTTTTGTTTTGCACTTCATCAAAACAAACTGCTTCCAAATTATAAGAGAAGTTAGGAATTTTACAAAATATTCCTCAGAAAATAGCAACAATATTTTTTCACAGTAAAGTAAACATATTAGTTAGATTGAATTTAAGGTTGAGGAAAAGTGGGATAATTTGAGACATCACATTAACATTTCATTTTCATTTAAAACAATGGTATAAATTTTATCTCAGATATTAATGCAACTAATCTTCATGGTACACAACACTTTTGAAGTTTTGAATATGACATTGAAAGAGGTAAAGGAACAAAGCTATCAGGGAAATAAGAAGAGTTCAGCCATAAATAATGTAATAGGAAATTGTGACTTTACTGCCCGTCACATTTCAATACGTAGTTTTTATGCAGGAAGCTTTTTTTTACTGACTAATATTTTGTGAAGAGCAATTTGTATAAAATTTGAGGTATAATATTTGACAAAATTACTTTGTCAGGTTGACCTGACAATGTGGGTAAATATAAATAATACATTCAACTATTGGGTTTTAGAAAAATACAGGGTTTTAATTTTGACTATAATATATTCAGTGGTAGCAAATAAATGCTGATGTTGTGAGGGATTTACTTTAGAATTTGCTGTCTTTGATGAGAATAGAAAATACTATCATCCAGAGAATAACTCTGTCCTGCCTCATTATTCAAATAAATTTAGATTTTCCATTGGTACCTACAATTGCAGTATATTGTACTGTGTGTCTTAAATATTTGGCACAAATATATATACTTACTTGTGTGTGGGGTGGGAGAGAGGGGTCGATGAGATTTGAAAGAGCAATTTCCACCCAAAAAAAGTCAAATTGAGATTTAGATTCATTCTCTGTAAACTAACATTAGAAAACAGATTAGCGGATACAAATCAACTGATGGTTATTTGAGAGCAGCATCAGGCATAGCTGTAAGTGTCCCTTGTGTAATGAGTTTGGAAATGTTTAATCTTTGCTAAGGGCTAAGAACTACACCGTTCATAATTCAACCGTAATTGGGATTAAATTACCAATCTCAACCAGAGATGTCATCAGGATAGTTGATGTGAGGATTAGTATTTAACACTGCTGTGGTAGGAGGTGCAATTTTTAGGTTAAGGTTAGACGAGCATCGTTATTTAACCACCATTTACCCATTGATAGCCATGATCCCTGTGACTCAGAATCTATCAACAAAAATCTGCTAATTATACTAGAAATAATTGGAAAAGTTCATTTTATTTAACAGAAGCTTTTGCTTCATTCGCCATCGTGTAAAGAGGTGTATAAGCAGACCCAAACTGTCCACGTCTAACCTATCTGCGGCCTTTATTATTATTAATAATAATGATAATCCTTGCACTTGACATCATGCCTCCTCAATGTTGTGTAGGCACGTAGTTGAGACACCTCAAAGCGCCTGGTAGAATGTAGTGTAAAACGCATTTTGTGGGCAAAACACAGTGGCCAATTGTCCCACAAACAGTTATAGAGTGAGTGACATTTCTTCTTACGTTTTATAAGTGATTTCCAATATAAATACAATTGTTACATACCATTCACTACTTCTCATACAGTTGGAAGAAGGCAGGATCAAATGGAATACAACAACAAGAACAACAACAAAAGAACATTTGTATAGCGCCTTTCACATCAGGAGGATGTCCCAAGGCACTAGGCAATCAATGTTTCAGACCTGAGCTGGGGTCGGGATCAGCGAAGGTGGAGGGAAAAGAGACGATTTGGGGAAACTAGAAAATGAACTGAAATAATCTCAGCATTTTTTAAAATTTAAAGTTTGTTCAGAGGGCTGAGTGGTGCAATGTTTATTTGAACGATTTTTACGCCAAATCTGCATCACATCCTTCACTCCAATTATTCTGGACAAGATGGTTCAGAACAGTTCTAGATAAAGGTACTCGAGTAGTGCCTTACTGACCGGATTGGCCCAGGTTTGACTGCTTGTTCTGCACTCGTGAATTTCAATGCGTACAAATGGAATTTTCACAATGTTTTGTACAAAAGAAGTAAAGGAACACAGAAATTATATGCACCTTAGAAAAGCATGCACACATATTCAATATTTCTCAGTTATGGCTATGAGGAAGCTTCACTCTAAATTAGAGAATTCTTGCAGTTCAGAGGCGGACACTCAGATTTGGGGTTTTGAGACGTATTAATAAATATTTATCCAAC
This sequence comes from Hydrolagus colliei, assembly GCA_035084275.1. NCBI lineage: Eukaryota > Metazoa > Chordata > Chondrichthyes > Chimaeriformes > Chimaeridae > Hydrolagus > Hydrolagus colliei. The sequence continues at coordinate 24,203,318 of CM068747.1, read as the reverse complement.
ACTGAGCAGTTTGTTGTCATCAAACAAGAATAACTATTGCTGACAGTGTTGAGAAATGTAGTTGATCAGCTGTCTCGTTCGGCTGAATCCGGTTTAATTATTTGGACAGTAGGCTGATGTTGCATAAACAAACACAGAGAGGCAGCCAGAGATATGTACTTTCCATGCTGGTTTTAAATGAAGCTGATGCAAGTATATATTACTAACTTGATTACCTCAAATGTGTTTGCCTATTTGTTTAATAAGCAATGCTTTAGTTGATGACTTTTTAATATCCCATAAAATGTGGGAAATTATGAAGGAATATTTATGAGGATTTATTAACTGGAGTAATTCATCCACCAGAATCTTAGGAAAACATCACAGATTGTTGGATAATGTCAAGATATCACAGCTGTTACTTGCTAAAATGCCGAATAAATGATTTGGTTAGAAACACAAATAATTCAAGTGAAAACTTGTGAAGGAAGCGTGGGTATATACATCGAATGAGGAAGGCATAGAAGGCATAGGGATTCGGATTCTAAATACTTATAACGGAAATAAGTGAATCTTCACGAAGGATTAGTTGCACTGGCAGTGGACAGATTCTTTATGCAGACACACCACAGATGACACAATTAAAATTCAAAAATTAGTATTCTGACTCAATGTACCAAGGGTTTAGACTGATGTGAGAGTGATTCCACAGTGATCTAATTATCTTTAGGCCACATCTACTTTATCACAGGAGGTAGCTTATTTTGTACTTTAGCGTTCTAATAAACAAGGCAATGATTTTGAGATGTGGGATCTTTAGTGACACAGTTTTAAGTGCCAATAGGACAGTGCGAAGAAGAGTTTATGTGGCATTAGTTCCAGGCACAAATCTGCCGGAACACTGTAAAATACTAGATTGTTTGTGGTATCAGGAGATGGAAACCAAATAAATGAACAAATGAATTGTGGCCCATCAATATTCCTGTTGTTTCTATCACAGATGTATATCGTGCTGGGATATTAACAATACTGGAAGAATCCTTGCATTTAGTATCACATCTTCGAGACATCTGAAAGCGCTTCACAGAATATGGAGCTCCTGTGGCTCAGTGGTTAGAGCACTTGTCTTGCAAGCTGGGGAGACCAAGCTGGGGAGACCTGTGTTCGAATCCAGGCAGGTCAGGGCGAAACCTTGGGCAAGTTTCCTTACTCCACACGCCTAATAATAATAATCCCTCCAAAAAAAACCACAATAATAAAATTGGTCATTTCAATCCACGACTGTGTGTGGGACACTGCTGTGTGCAATTGGCTGCCGTGATTCGCCCACAAATATACAGTCAATTCACTTTACAGTATATTCTGTGAAGCACTTTGACGTTGATAAAATGTGGAAAGCGCTATATCAAATGCAAGGATTATTATTATTATAATATACTGTAAAGTGAATTGATTGTATATTTCGTGGGCGTAACGCGGCAGCCAATTGCGCACAGTAGTGTCCCACAAACAGTCATGGATTGAGTGACCAAATTCTTGTTAGAGATGCTGTGTTTTTTGTGGCTATGTGCTGATAATGTTCAGTATATTGAATATGTCTCTGCCGTATACTGAACGAGGTTTCCATTTCCTGTTTCCACACCACCCATGGTTGCTGACATAGACAGTATCATTTGAATGAGTGGGAAATTTGAGTACAACCCCAATCTGTTCAACCTCACTGGCCCTGTGCTACCTTGAGTCAGGCAGCATGAGCCTCTTGTGACTACGAAAACAAAAGTGTTGCCTTGGTAAGAAAGTCAGATTGAAGGGAGAGAAAATGCATGTGAGTGGCACCCTCCAGTTTAGGATTATCAGACCAAATGTTTTCTGTTCCACACTCTTTCTTTATTTGCAGTCGTCAAACTTCTGCTATATAAATTAAATGGCCGGGAGTTAATTAGTGTTTACTTATATGATTCATGGCGGACACTTGTGAAGTATTTTCCCCTAATATGTTAATACTTTCGTGGTGCTGCGTTCATCTATCATTGCAATTAGGACTGTCTTTTCAACGTGCGATTTGAGTCCGAGGACCAACCCTGGAAAGATATTCCTAATAAATATGTGTATTCAAGCATGGTATCACTGAAGACTATTACCTGGAATAATCTGGATAAATGAAAAACATTACAGCCTCCCAGGTGCAAAGTTACCAGCTGGAGCTCTCAACAACACAGCAACACATGGCATGGAGCCCTGGAGAGGCCAAGAGAGAACAGAATTGTCGAGATACTTGTTTTCCTCTTTTGGAGCCAATTTGCGATTGCATCTCTTCACAATATGCTTTTTTTAAAGAGACCATTATGTAGTGAATGTCACGTATTCTTGTGCTGTATCTGATCCGAGAGCTTGCACAGATATTTCATATTAAACGTGAAAAAGAGACATCCTTTACTTTTTTGGAGTGGAAACCCACCACCACCACCACCCAAAATATATAAATGAGGTCTTATTAAATAATCTACAAACAGCGCACAATGACCAGTCTGGTTAGTTGGAAGTGATATATAATTCTATATTTTATATAGTGACTTATCACATTTCTCAGATGTCTCAAAGCCCATCACAGGATTTTAATGTGCAGGGCACTAACTATATATTTGTAGGTGAATGTGGCAGTCAATTTCACACAGCAACGATCCGCAAACAGCTGTGAAGTGGCTGACCAATTCCTTACCCTCCTGGGCCTATCGATCTTCCTATTATATCTCTTTAACTCTTAGGCACCACTACCTTATATTGTGTAATATCATTGAAGCACGGACTGTGGTTGCTCTTAGAATGATGTAGTAATTTGATCCCCGCCGCTGGACATTCCTTGATCTTTCATGCTTGTAGGTTTGGGTTTCTTTCCCCCTTTTTACTCTGGATGCAGGATTTAAACCCGATGATGTTGTGATGGGAGGACAATAGGGGAGGTCAAAGGGCATTCATCGTCTGAAGCTGCTTTGTGACCATATGAATCTTTGGTACAGAGCCATGATTGCTACCAACTAAGCTAAGCTGGCAGTGCTTCTCTCTTGGGTACACAAGAATGGAGCATTGTCAGTGGGTTGCTCGTGGAGTCATTTATTTTCATAAACTTGGCTGGAATTTTATTTTTAAGAAAATCCACCACTTCGCCAACACTTAAGGAAAGTCACACCATTGGACTATATATATAAACAAAAGAGTTAATAAGGTCAAACATCATAGAATTGCCAAACCCTACTTTCAACCTCTTATACAGCGAGGATTTAGCTCTGGGAACGCTTGGATGAACTTGTTCCCAGACAAACAACAAATACCTCCTGGATATTCTCAATTAAAAAAGAGAAAGGCGCAGTTTTTCCCAGACAAAATTAACGATGCTTCATTGATATTTCTCAATAAAACCAAGAGACAGACCCACAAAATAGAAAGGTGTGTATATTTAGGTCTGTCCATTGGGGGTATATGAACAATTTGCACCTCTCTGGCACTTGAACAAATTAAACATGTTGTTGTTACTTGGCTAATGATCTTCACATCTTCACGAAGAAACCAACCCATTCTTTAGAGTACAGGAAACCACTGATGAGTAAATCGATGAGTCCATTCAGTGTTTAGAACCAAGATGAAATTTAATTCGTAAGTGTGTAGAACAAGATGATCTTTAGATCAAAGAATCCAGAATTTCCGACTTGTCCCAACGACAGTCATAAATCTTTCACTGCACAATGCTCCAGTAAACATTTCAGATCACTGATTTTGTGTGGTTCTTTTTCTGCACAACTTTCACCGTGCCAATGAAATGAAATGAAATAACATCAACAAACTCCATGCAATACTATTAATATTGGTTTATCGCTGGTGATCCTATTGAACTCTTTCATTCTCTCAGTGTAGCGCACTGTTTCTCTGCCTCTTTAGTTTTCCAATAATCTGATTTCTTTCAGTTCCCTTTTCTACTGTATCTGGATATGACAGATATGACAGATGTCCAACAAAAGCAGCTGATGTTGGTTGGTTTAACTCCTTCGCAAAATAGGCAAATATCTGGTTGACAATGTTGTGGGAGGACATAGGGATATGCGCAGACTGAAATAAACTGATGTTTCACCTTTAAGTCTCTTATTTTCCTGCCCGGTAATCACCACGACATTTGGCAAGCACTTTGAGATATTATTTTACATGAAAGCCACTGTATAATAATAGTAATACTATAATAACCATTGCAATTGACATAGCGCCTTATCATGTCTTTGAGTCATCTCATTCCCTTCACAGAATACAGTATATTGTAAAGTGAATTGACTGGACATTTTGTGGGCGAAACAGGGCAGCCAATTGCCTGTGAGTTGTTTTCAATCGGCTTTTAGTAAGAGTGAGAAACGGTTATTAGCACAGAAAACTCCTCCTCGGTTTGATCATTAGCAAAAAAAAACATTTCATTACATCCAGCAAAAGAATATTCCTTGGTTCCCATATCCAATTTTTCATAGGCCATATGTTAATCAGCTGTAAAAAGCACGAGAACATCATCTTACAACGAGGAAGCACTAACGATTGCTCTAAAATGGTTAGTGACTTTTATTAGATAAGTAGAAAAACATTTTGAAAATTGCCTTTAGTGGAGATGTAATAAATATGAATTAGTGCTGGGAAGTACATACCAGTGAAGCATTTGTATATTAAACTGAAGTTGTCTGACTGCTTATAGTTTGGGTTTAATCTTGGAAGGGAAGTTTTTTTTAAAAAAATGAATGTGTTTCTATCACTGTGTAGTCATCTGTCTTATAGGCATATTGTGCACCTTAGAATTTTCCATGTCATCCATAATAATATAATACTCCCTGTGTTTGAAATTGCATCTTATTGCATAATTCAGATATCTCAAAGCGCTCTAAAGGATATATTGTAAAAATAAATTGATTCTATATTTTGTCAGCGAAATGCAACAGTCAATTGCACGCAGTAGTGTCCCAAAAACAGTTGTGAGTTGAGTGACATGATTACTGAATCTGCTCAGTATTGACTTTCCTTTCTAATGTTGCCTTCCTCTCTGCTGGGTGGTACCATCATTTTCACTAGGGTCCGTCGATATGGAAATTTTCCAATATCGATATATTGGTGGGCTCATATCGATATATACCATATATCGATATTTCTGGGGGGTTTTATACTGCGTATGCGCGCGCATTCTTAGGTGCGTGCACATTCGGGGGTGCGCGCGCATTCCTTGCTCGAGGCCCAGGAGGTTGCAATGCCGGTGACAAGGTAAGCTGGAAAAGATTGCATTATACCGATAATACCGATATATCGCCGGAAACGATATTTACGATATACCGATATACTTTTTCATATCGAATTTTTTGACATATCGATATATTTTAAATTCTGATATCGGCATATTGATATGAAAAATTATATTGATATAACCGATATATCGATATATTGCCAGACCCTAATTTTCACCAAACATATTTCTGCTTGTCCTGGCTCAGAATTGAACAGAGTGCAGGAGAATTCAAACCTGTTTCATTTCTCTGGGTCTTGCACTGATAACCTTTGCATCCCCCACATTAGTTGTTTTCAAGTTGATAATGATTGCAGTCAGTGAATGTGACTGCCGTCAAGTGATGATACTCAAACATCACAGACAAGCTGTTCTAAGAATGTGAATTTTAAGTTTATAAATTATAATTGTTAGCTACAAAGGGGACATTCTGGCCTTGAGAGCAAATCATTGCCAGGGACTCATATGCAAAGGACGAGAATGCTATCCAGAGGATAACAGAAAACATAAAGCTGTCAGTTTCCTCACGTCCGGAATTCACATGTAAATGTGACATTTAATGGGCAAGGCAAACTAATTTTTCTCCCGTCCAGCTGGTTGCGTGATTAGAATTAAAATAAAACAACTGGGAGAGCAAAGGCTTAAGCTCAATTCAATCCAAATTAATTTATATTCCTTTGTTTACAAGGAATTTAATTGAACACAAAGCAAGCCTGGATGTTGAGTGACTGAGTCAAAAACATGGTGTGGAAATAGTTCGTCATGTACCCTTTTAATTTACAATTCCTGAAGTTGATGCCATCTTTGTGCAAAAGTACTAGACTTTGTTTCAAATTATACCACAACTCTTCATGACTTTAAAGTCAACCAAACCTTTTGTGGCCTCTGTCTCATGGTTTGGTGACCACACATTTCCACAATTCAGAGACAGACCTTACTGGAGACTTGCGGACCTTATTATTGGATATTCCTCTATGGTGCTAAACAACAACAACAACAACAAAATTACACTTGTATAGGCCTTTCATGTAAGGAGAATGTCCCAAGGCGCTGGACAGTCATTGTTTCAGACCCGAGGTACGGATGGGGACGGGGAGTGTGGAGGGAAAAGGGGGCGGCGGGATTTGGGGTGGCAGATGGGACCGTCGAAGAGGAGGGTCCTGAGTTGGGACTTGAAGGATGCCAGGGTGAGGCAAAGGGATGGCGGAATGGAGTTCCAGAGGCTGATCATGACAATGGGCTGTACGTTGTTGAAAGTTCACTCAAGTCAGTTACTTACAATACAAATAGTAACCTGTGTACCAGTACCTGAATTGTACAATTTAACATTGTTATCAGTATCAAAGGTAGCATTCCCACTACTAATAATACTAATAATATTCAGAGGATTTGTGGGGAACAAGACTGCTGTAGACTCTGGTTAACTCGTTGCTTCAAGGGAATAGAGTCCAGCAGTGAGTTGAGCGGACTGGCCAATTACACCTCAGCCCTCCTGGGCCACAAGGAGGTGCTGTGACTGGTGCGGGAGCTCGGCGGAGGTTGGGTACACATGTTCAGATACATAGCAGAGGCCTCTGGTCTATCGAAGGTGCCACACGCCATGGCCTTCCATTCCTGGCACAGCAGAGAATGTGATTGGTTATGTGCTAACCAGAGTGAGAACGACAAGTAAAGTGAAGTCCCCAACATTTTACATGGGAAATGGCTGGGATATTGTCAACCATTTCTAGTGACAAGTTAACCAGGGTCAAGTTATTAGACCTTTATTGTATTATAAGAACGTAAGTTATATCTGCAAACAGCTTGCATTTTATATCTATATTGCGTCTTTCCTGTAGAAAAACATCATAAGGCACTTAAAGGGAATTATATCTGCCAAAAGTGGGAGGAACTTTAGAGGTTTGCAAAATTATCTACCTTGAATTCAAACAAATCGTATAAAGAATAAGAATATGAATAAGAAGCCGCATATATTTCAACACGACACTGCAGAAAAAGAACTCTTTCGCTTTTCAAACATTCTTCAAGTTTTCACAAGTTTCATTATCCATCTGATTCCTCAACTTTGATTCTGTTTAACTGTAGGTAATTAACTTTTGGAATTGAATCCGAGCTTCATTTGGATTTTTAAACATGTAGTTGAGAAATAATCAGCATTTTAAATTCAGATGTCAGCGGTTGAAATTATATCCCAAAACGCAATCTCCCAGGTAGAGCGGGTGAGCAGGAAACTGTGGAGGAAACTCATCTTGAAGTGTGGAAATGTTAGAATCAAAGAATATTTAGAAACTTTCCCTTACTTATCTTTGAAGAATAGAGATTACTTACACAGATCTTTTGCAAACGAGAGAATGGTGCATTGAAGCCCGGGTTTTGCATGTGCCTATGGAAGAAGGCCAGAAGGGGCTGAATTGCTGGTTCTCATTCTATTCTTTCCTGTGATCCTCACTTATGCTCTTAAATGCTTTGTAAATTGGGCAATGCTGTTTGATATACTTGAGAATAACTTTTACAGACAGTAGCATATTATTGGTACCCTTGGGCCAGTCTACTATATCTGCCACAAAATTCCTTTTGTAAACCAACTTAAGTCTAATTTACCTGCAAAAAAATAATAATTAAGTTTCAGTTAAACTGTGCTGGAGTTCAACCCACTATTCATTACCCAAGTGTACTCATCTTCTCAGGAGAGTTAGGGGCACTAAACGATTTAAAGAAATCTAATTTGGGAAGCAAAATAAACTGAAGAAACAAGAGTTAGAAACAAAAGTAATAATTGAAGTGCCTGGCACAGTTTATGAAAGCACTTAAGGTTAAGTGGATTGAGGTTAATACAATGTTTGTACTGTGCTTGCTTCACACGTGTTACATGGAATCCATATTGCATAACAGCATAGATAATCAATGCGGCAAATGTTTGATAAGATAATAATATTCCTGCTGAATTGGTCTTTGGAGATATTATCTCACAATCATGTAAAATGTTGATATTATTTGTGTAAGCATAGCACAGTAGTCTCAGAAATTCAGCAACATTTTTCTTCACATTTGGAAACAGCTCTTAAATCTTACTTCAAAGCCTATTGCAAGATGACAAGTGAGCATTAATGTGTTTTGAGAGGAGTTACGTATTTGCTTTATCCTTTGTCTTCCTTGACAGGAGGAAGGAAAGACAAGTAAAGCCCTTCAGAATTCTGAGATTCTGGGAAAGAATGAAATAGAAGAAAAAACAACAATAACATTATATTTGCATACCCCTTACACGTCGGGAGGACATCCTAAGATACTGGACAATCAATGTTTCGGACCCAAGCTGGGGGGTCGGGATCAGGGAGGGTGGAGAGCAGGGGTGAGGAGGGGGATCAAAGGCATGGGCAAAGAGTAGGGTCTTGAGATGGAATGGAGTTCTAGAGGGTGGGGGCAGATTGGCAGAAGGCCCGTCTGCAAAATAGTGCAACATTTTTTTATTTTAACATTAAGAAAGGAAGAAGAGTAGCTTGGACAATATATATACAGTATATGAAGTTTGGGAGGAATGAGAAATAAATATCATGTGGGATTATATTGTAGTTATGTAAATAAAGAAAAATAAGAAAAGTTGCTCATAACATCCCAGGTACAAGCCCATATAGGCCCCATATGGGCATGGATCAACCCAATTTGTCCCATATGGGGCCCATATGGGCTTGCTACCTGGGATATAGCTTCCTTCAGCTAAGTCTGAGCTGTGGACCTATCTAAAATTAACTTTAATTGATGTTGCATCATCATTAGGCAACAAGAACTGCTCTTAGAGCGGGGTGAACAACTATGTCTGTGACTTCCTTCCCTGAGATAAAGCATCCTAGGATACTGAAGAGGACTTAAGGGCACTGTTGATGACAGACCACTAGCTCATCAGCAGGACCTGGAAGGGCAGGCCCGTCACTGGGGGAGCAGAGAGCCCACTCCTGATAACCTTGTAAACCAAAGCCCTAATGGGCAGTCCAATCAATGTGAAGCTTGGGAGGAATTAGGAAAAATTAGGAAATTTGCCAGTCAATGTTTCTAAGACAATCTGAAATCAACAAGTCTTGGCTCTTACCAACCAGTGCCTAATACTCTTTGGAATTGGGCAAGCAAAGTATGTCCCTCTGGGGAGAGAGTGCACATCTCACGTGTAGGGGGGATACATGGAATCCTCAGTGTGGTGTGGATACTCTGAAGCACGGCGATGGTTTCCCACGTGTGTCTGACTAAACAAAATACAAATATAGATAAGCAAATACTGGGATCCATGAAATTTTTTGTTTTGATAGCTACGTTTTCCAGATTAAATGGAACAGTGTGATTGCAGCATAGTCCAAATAGTTTGCCAAATAACTCTTATTATAGATTCAATATTTAGAACTGATATGCATCAAAATTCATGCGCAAATAATTTCAATTACTTTTCTCAAATATAAGTCAAAGTGGTTAATGCTGGTTTAAAAACGGCGCTCAAGCAAAATGATTCCAATAAGACTAGTGTAAATAAATTGATTGAAATCTCTCCTTATCTCTTGCTCTACAATGATTACTAATGCAGAAATGCACAAATCTTATGAATACCTCAACCCGCTGAGAAACTAAATATTCATTGGAATACAAGGTTGGTGTATTTATTTAAGTGGTTTGGATTTTTTTGATATTAGGTGTGATAAGAGCTTTGTGCAATCAGAAGCAATTGTAACAGTTCTTTCGCAAATACAATTGTTCAGAATACAGAAGATGTTGCAGAAATCAAGCTGGGACAACACTCGACAAATCATAGATTTCCAAAATATAACAATATATTTTTGATGCTGAAATGATATTTTGCATTTAAACGTCTGTATATGAGGGACAGAGTTCTACATGACAGTCTGTAGACAGGAGAAACCGTGTGTGAAGCTTTACTGCTAGTTTTCTTTACTGACATGAAGCTGTGGCAGGCAGTTCTTGTGTTTCTGGCATAATCGTAAAGATTTGGCTCTAATGTTGGCATCTCTGATGATGATGTTCTATTCATAATCATGTAGGGAATCTGCAGCCAAGCAACATCTCCTTGATGTAGAAGATGATTTTGACATGCAAAATCAGAAGGCCATCATTATAAGTGTCAGCCTGGCACACTGGTAGAACTCTCTCCACTGAGTCAGAAGTTTGTGGGTTTGAACCTCATGTCGGGACTTGGAATCACACAGTCTAAGTTCACACTCCCATGCAGTACTGGGATGGTTTTGCATTGTCAGAGATACCGAATTGAATGAGATGTTAAACCGAGGTCCCATCTGCTTGTACAGGTGGATGTTTAATATCCCTTGGTACTATTCGAAAAGGGGGTTTCTCTCAGTGGCCTGGCCAATAATCCCCAAATGCAAATTGGTCACTTGCTCCATGGCTGTTTTGTAGCACATTGCTATGTAGAATTAGCTGCCGCATTTTGCCCACAAAATATACAGTAAATCCACTTCGCAGTATATTTGTGATACAGCACTATATCAAATGCAAGGATTATTATCAATGATACTCCTTGCATTTAATGCAATGTCTTATTATGTATGTAATTGAGATATCTCACAGTGTTTCACAGGATTTCATGTATAGTGTAGTGACTGTACTTGTAGGCAACTGTGACACCCAAATTTCACACAGTAATGTCTCACAAACAGTCATGAAATGAATGACCAAATTTATCTGAGAGATTATATGTCAGTTATGCCTCCTCTTTTTGAACAGTGCCATGGGATCTTTAACATTCACCTGAATAAGGTGGATATCTCATCCAAAGTTTAATGTCTCTTGGTTTAGTGTCTCATCTGAAGGACGACACCTATTTGATCCTTATCAATGCCACTGCTCTTAAGCCTTTATTACACCTATTGTTTGAACAATCTTGGTCTAAACTGAGCTCAGATGTGAGCTCTCTTTCAGCCAAACAAACAATATCCTAGTTATGGCACCAGAGCTCTGAAGCCACTGATAGTGCGAGTAGGAGTGGGAAGTATTGAGGATTAGCATATTTCAAGCAGCTTTTCCAGATATATTTGCCACTTGTTTGATCCATTGCAGATCAGATGTGATTACTAAACAAGCTACAACTGACAAGTACTCGTAATCCTTCAGAGAATAAAGACAAGTGGGCCATACCATAGAAAAGATTTCTTAAAAGATTAATTGACTTGCCTCTTACAGACAAGATTATAAACCATTTGTCCATTTGCTATTTAATTCAGTCTGTATCTGTCTGGAATGACACCATGATCCCTTTGCTTTCCGAGGGGAAGTTAACTCTTTTCTAGGAGTGCCAAAGTTGAGGCTACAAATACAGTATCTCTCTCTGTCACACCGACAACACTAACAAAGAATAACAAAATTACATTAGTGCCTTTCACGTCAGGAGGACGTTGCACTGTAGATGCAAAGACAAGGACAGTGTTTTAATTGTGATTGACAAGGTCTTTATACAAAAATAACATTAACCACCGAAGCTTGGGATTCAGCAGAAGACTACCCTATGAAATTGTTGATTAAGAGGCATTATTAGTTTTTTTCTAAAATATTTTGAACAAATTTTTGTGGAATGTCTGACTGCTGGAGAAATATATGGGTGTTGCCTTTACCAAAAGTATTGTTATAAATACTGATTGAGCTGTGGTGAAAATACATTTTTCTTTTTATTTCAATGAAGTCTCAGAATATATTTTCACATAGACAGTTTGTTAACCACAAATCATATGGGGGGTAGCATTAATTTTATGCAATTCATTTCTTTAAGTAGCAAAGAAATTGCAGTGAAAATAGTGAGTAGATCACTTACATAATGGGCAGATCTAACACAAACCCAAATATAGGCCAACAATATCAATTAGATTTTCATGAGTAAAAGTCTAGGTAAAAGCCTGAGTGAGTGCTGGTTACACTGCTAACTTAGTTGAGTGAACCTGCTCTACAATCAGTAGTGTAGCATACAGTAAAAGTCTGTTTATCCGGCACCCGATCAACCGTAACGTCCGTATAACCGGCATCACAAGGAAAAGGTCTGCATTTGATTAACCAGAATTTATCTGGAAAAATGCATTTGTTTTAGTTTTATTATTTTTTATTTACATTTTCGGTCAAATATCCGGCACGTGCTTTAACCGGCATTGCCCAGGTCCCGAGAGTTGCGAAATCTCACCATTGTAGATTGTAACTTGTGGAGTCCAATAGCTCAGTGGTTTGAGCACTTGCCTTGCAAGCGAGAGACTTGGGTTCCATTCCAGGCAGGGTGAAACCATGGGAAGTTTCCTTACTCCATACACATAACAATAATCCCTCAAACAAAAGTAGCAATTTGCAAAATTTAGCATTAGTATAGCACTAACCTCACTACAATTAATGTTCTGACAACGTGACACAGATGGAAATGAATGGGCAGTATATCTGTTAAACCTTTGCAGATGAACATACTGTAGTATTAGATAAATAGACCCTCCCACCACATCCCCTTAGCCTCCACCCCTTTTGAATCCAAACCCCTCGCCTTGCGCCTTGGGATGTCCTTCCAACGTGAAAGGTGCTGTATATATGTAATTTTTGTTGTTGTTGTTCATCAACCAATAAAGCTGCTTTACTGGAGGGAGCAGTGAAAACAATTGTAGTTCTCAGCATAGACTGTTGCGGTTTTACACTGGTTACAATAGAAGTGGGCATTCAAAGGGGGGCATGTTCAATCACACAGACACTTAATTAAGGTGTACAAAGTTTTCTTTTTTTACTACAGAAATGCCACTGGTGTCATAAATGGGTTAACAGCTTATTCCTAGAGCTAAACTGTTGAGAATGAAACGAATGATATAAAAAAAGATAAATAATCCATCCGATCGTCGAAACAAAGGGAAAAGAGTAGACAAAGATGTGACCAGTTTCAACCAGAAGGTTATGAAAATCATTCATGTGAATATTTAAGAGAAAAACACTCACAACCAAATAAATTAAGATACAAATTCACCTCTATTTTGCTGCAAAGATACTTTTCAATGATTCGACTGATCAGTAATGTCTACATTTTTATTTTTTATATATTGGGAAAAAATAACATTACACAGCTTTAGATTCAGAACAAGTAAAACAAAATACAACCATGGAACCGCTTTACTGTTTTCAGAAGTAGGTTTTTATTTTCAGCTGCGTTGAAAAGAAATAAAATATGGAAGCAATCTAGCAGAGAACATTTTGGAAAATCTATTTGAAATGATTTCTGCAACAGCACTAGCAGTTTGTCATACAAGGGAAAAGAAGCAGAGATAATTGTCTCTAGTCCAGTAAAACACAGAATAACTGCCATCACACTTGAGTGAGCTTATAGCTACTCTGTCCCAGAGCCTCTAGAAGATAGAGCAGTTAATGTTCCCTTTTATTTCAGAGGATATGTCACTTGTACCACAGATTTATACCATGATGCTGCAATTTCAACAAAACAGATGGATAATGGTGTCAAAGTCAGAAGCCTGGTTTTATTGAGTTTAATGCAGATTGTTCAGATAACAGCTTCTATCTACTGGCCTCGGCAATACTTTAACTCTTAATCTTTGTAATCTCAGCTGTATTAAATTTCATCGGTTTTGTTAGAAAGTAGAAAATTCTGCAGTAATGGTTTCCTAATAGCCAACTGAGAGCGTACAAATCTGGGGGTTGATATGCAGCTCCTCCACAAAGCTGCACCGCAGCTGATTTATAGAGTTCTTTATGACAGAAAGGAAAATTATCTTCTGCAGGTATAAATCAGGTAAAGAGTAGGAAATTGAACTTAGATATCATCTTGTCAGATGGCTAATGCTCTTCCTCCTGTCACTTTGGATAGGCCCAATTTGTAGAATATAGCAGAGGTAAAAGAAGACAATTAACAGTGACAGTAAAGTAATAGATGAAGCTATAAATCAGATCTGCTGTTTTTGGATAGCAAGTATGATTTTTAAGATGAAATGCTGACACAAATCTGAATTAGCTAAAGCCAACTGTATTCTTATAACCAACACTGCCCTTCTCTTCTTTATTCTACTAGCCACTTCCTGAAATTTTGCATGGTAATTCCATGGTAATTGTGGTAATTCCACAACATTTCTCACATAAGCGAGGCACAAGACTGAAGTTAAACGCTGCATTACCACATGAAGAACAATACAGTAACTGTACCTTTCATTCCTCACCCACTTTTAACGGGGCTATCTAAACAATATGAGGAAATTCAGATCTCCATTATCTACATTTTAACAAAGAAACTGAAAGGGGGACAATCTGGCAGAACACCAGCTTTCAGTGCAGGTATCAATTGATGCAGAGAAGAATATCTTAAAGGTGAATTTTTGGAATTTGTAGGATTTTTTTTGCAGGGCTCAAAATGAAGTGCTTAGTGTCAATTTGTGTAAACAGCTTACTAAAGCCGTGTGTATACAGTATACGTATGATTACTCAAGTAATGAGAAAGGCACAAGTAACAGCACGTCACACATATAGCATGTGCCAGAATTGTTCTAGCAAGGACCTACTATAATGTGCATGTCATTATAAAGAAGATGTTTTGAAATTTCATGTGAATAAAATGTCTTTACAAATAAATCCTTTCATTTCCTTATAAATAAAAAGTTTACATCTGCTTCACTATAGCGTTGAACTAAAACCAGTGTTTCCGATTCAGATACTAAATGATCAAGAGTTGGGTAGATTTTACATTTTGGTCACTTTTAACATAAGATAATAAAATATCAATGCCATAGAACTATAGGTATCTGTACAGAACTGAGTTCTGAAATCAAATCCAGCTAATATTAGTCATTTTAGAAAAATACTCATTTTTGAGCAAATTCATATGTACAACAGCCTATTTTGGAACAAAATATAATTCCATTCCTGATTTGAGTTTTCTAAGTTACACCCCAAGACTTCCTCCTACTTTAGGTATTGTTTTCCACTGCCCATTTTTCTCCTTGTTGCTTTCCTCCGAAAGCACTGAGTCAATCTGCAATATGGTTCCCCGGGTACCTGTCCTAGCCTTATCTGAAATCTATACAGATGGATCCACAGGGGTGACGAGTTACTGATGAGAGGGAACCTAGCCTAAAATGCCCCCATTTTCTCCAGTCGAGAAGGACAGAGGCCAATTGTAATACTGCTATCACCCCAGCTCAGATCAGCTAATTTGGCCCAGGCAGATAATCAAAGCTAGGACCATTCTAGTTGATATGACAGTATCATTCAGTATCACCATGTACTTTATTTACTTATTGAGCCATTACAGATTCATCCTGCAATTGCTTTGAAGTACAAAAACCAGATGTTGGAACAGTGATTTGTGCTTTGTGCCTTGGGTTCCTGACAGTTTCATGGGAGAGGGGAAAGTACCTCCAGTTACTTGGTGCTTTATTGAGAGTGAAGGTATACTTCAATGTTCTCTAATGGTCAAGTGGGGTAATGTAGCTGAATTTATTGGCATTGGAGTGAAAAATGACACTTGTGGTCTAAGAAGTTTGTGGTCTCATTCATGTTTTTCACTTTGGAAGTAGATCACTCTTCTATAAGTAAACATTTTGAGGATGATGATTCAGTCTGATGAGAAACTAAACACATTTTGATGATGTGCACTTATAAAGGAAAATTCCATTAACCACGCACATCGTCAAAATGCACTAAATGTGCATTAGATGGCATCCAGTTTGTCTTCTCAATCAGCTTGTTTATTCATGTAAATGATGGAAAATTGGGCCTTTTTGCACTCAACTGTAGATATAATCTGTTAACTCACATTGTAATCTACATTTTAGAAATGTAAGTACATTATCAGAATTTAGAGGATCTACATATTTCCATGATCGCATGAAATAATAAAAGTAGTTGGGTCACATAGTTTTACGTAGAGCAGGGTGTGCAATAGAGAAACATGTTTCACACTATCCTTCATCTGAATACTACAAAATTATAAATTAATTAATTTTATTCTTTGTAATCGCTTAATCTAGGTTCTATAATCTAGGTTTTATAATTACGATGAGAAACAAATCAGAGCTCATGTTAACATGAATACATAAACTGGGTCAACATCTTAGGGCAATTTATATCATTTTATTTTTTCTCAGGAGAAGATTATATAAAAGTTGGTCTGCTTGTTTTCATAGTAAGAACAATAATAACAATCCTTGCATTTAATATAGCACCTTAGCACGTTTTCGAGACGTCTCAAAGCACTTAACAGAATTTACCGTAAAGTGAATTGACTGTATATTTTGAAAGGAAAATGGCAATGCAATACAATGTCTATGCAAATGGTGTAGTTTGTTGTTTTCTCCAAAGCAATGAGACACAAAATACAATAGTTAATGCTCCTTTCTACTCTGTACAACAAATTGTGAGTATTTCGGTGTCCTTGTCTTTTTGAGTTATTCTGAGATACTGTTTCATATCCCAAGTAAATAGGCAGGTTATTTTCCCCCAAGGGTTCAGAAGGGCATAGGATTTCATTTCTTCGGAAAATTGTTTCCTCAGATTTCAATCTCCCTTGTTAGATATTATTAAACATGCTGTAGAAGAACACTTATGGCTTTTTCACCTAAAATATTTTCTAACTATAAATAAAAGATTGCTACAAATTTCAGTCCAAGGGAGTAGAAAATAGCATACATTTATATATCTATATTATAGATATATAAATATTTTATATATCTATATTATAGATATATAAAAACAATCAGATATCAGAATAAAGGCAATGTGTGAATCTGTCCACAGGTAAATTAAGACAACTATTGAATCAATAACATTCTATGATCGTAAACTATGAAAACCATTACAATGAAAGCTCTCACTATACGATACTGTGTTACGGCACTAGTGGGGTCCCAGTAGGATGCAAATAAAAATCACATTTCAAATGTTGGTTACGCTGCAAAAGTGCAATAACATTACCAGATAGTTAACTCCAGCTTCAGAGTTTAAAAAGGATAATATTTTTATATAAACTTTGCAAGCAGAAAACTTCAGCAAGTAATATGTATTTTTACATCCATGTGTGAGGGTCTCTGTAACAGCTATAACTCTTGCTTCTGAATTACCAAATCCCCTCATGCATGACAAATAAGCATGACAAATAAGCTTATTTCCACCTGCGCAATATTGCCAGGCTCCGCAATTATCTTACCCCCAGCACTGCCGAAACACTCGTGCACGCATACATCACCTCATGGCTGGACTACGGAAACTCTCTCCTCGTCGGCCTCCGCAGTTCCTCCATTCACAGGCTGCAGGTCATCCAAAACTCTGCAGCCCGTGTACTGCCCCGCACCCGCCTCCGCGACCACATAACCCCCACCCTCGCCCGTCTCCACTGGCTCCCCATCCTCCAGAGGATCGAGTTCAAGATCCTCGTCCGCACCTACAAGGCCTTACACGGCCTTGCCCCGCCCTATTTAACCGATCTACTTTCCCCCTACAAGCCCACCCGGACCCTCCGTTCAACAGGACTTGGCCTGCTCCAAGCCCCCCGCCCCAACCGCCCCACCATCGGAGGCCGGGCCTTCAGTTTCTCCGCTCCCACCCTATGGAATGCCATCCCTCAATCCCTCCGTCTCGTTTCTTCCCTTTCCTCTTTCAAGGCCGGTTTGAAGACTTTCCTCTTCGATCGTGCCTTTTGTTCCACCCCGAATTGTTTTACCTCCTTTTCGTGTTTTACCCCTTCCCAAACATTCCCCTCCCAGCTCGGGTCAAACGTCTCCTGTGCAGCGCCTCGGGACGTCCTCCCGACGTGAAAGGCGCTCTATAAATGTAATTTGTTGTTGTTGTTTGTTGGATCTCTACACAATAACTTCAACAGAATTTCCCTGAAAACCTGCTACATTTCTGATATATCCTAGAGTAATTATGTTTCAATGTGGAAAAAGAGCTAAAAATGACAAGAAACCTGGAAGTCCTCATAAGAAATATCAGAACATTTGATGGCAGTACAATATCATGCATTGCATATATTAACTTGGGTGGAGTTAAAAGCTGAAACTGAGCCTGGAGATTCATTTGGGGGTCATGACATTTGGTGTATTGCCTTTATTGTTATTCCACACCCTTTTTAATTGCCACCTATATAACACCTGCATCAACTCTATAACTAAATCATTAATGTTTTAACAGATAATATTGAAATGCTCTTAAATGATCTGCAGCATTGGTTATCATCAATGGTGGATGCCAGTTACGGTAATGTAACCTATAATTTGTTCTCCGACCTGCATAAAACACGATGTGTTTTTCCAGTATAGGACCTTTTAAAATGTCATCAGTTCACAACTCATACCATCCTATTGATCCTTCAGTAAGGATTTTAATTATTATGTCCTGCACAAAAAGGATGTGAGAATTAGGGGTTTTAGTCTGCTTAAGGCCTTATAATGAGTATATCAGCTTTTTAAAAATAATAGTATAAAATTCATTTAAAATAAGCATTTAAAAAAAAACATTCTTATGGCCGACACAATGACCCCAGTTATCATTTTGCAATGGATGCCCTACTTCTAGAGACTGAAAAACTGATACATCATGCTTCATGTTATGTCAATGTGGTCCTTTATTTCAGTCTTTGAACAATAGATGATCATTTGATCTGCCTCTTGGATTCTTCAAGCTGAAGGTTATGTGGAGTCCTGTAACTTGTGGAGTCCTGTAGCTCAGTGGTTAGAGCACTCGCCTTACAAGCATGAGACTTGTGTTTGAAACCAGGCAGGTCAGGGTGAAATATTGGGCAAAGGTGGTAAATATGGTTGGTTTTTGTACAATATGTGGTTAGCAGTGCAGGATAGCTCTCAGAATAATCTAATGCACTCTACAAATATTAAATCTGAAGTTTTCTTTGAATGGGTCACAAGTTCAAATTAATTATACTTTGAATTTGAGTATTCCCTATATCACATGGCTGGTAAATGCACTAGCACTAGCATATAACTAAGCTATAAGGACAAGGAACATTCTATGATTGACTGTGGCTTCTCTGAATTGTGTGATGCATTTATAGGGGCTCTACAACAACAACAACAATTTACATTTATAGAGCGCCTCTCACGTCGGGAGGACGTCCCAAGGCACTGAACAGGAGGCGTGTGACCCGAGCTGGGAGGGGAGTGTTTGGGAAGGGGTGAAACACGAAGGGGAGGTAAAAGAGTTCGGGGTGGAACAAAAGGCACGATCGAAGAGGAAAGTCTTCAAACCGGCCTTGAAAGAGGAAAGGGAAGAGACGAAACGGAGGGATTGAGGGATGGCATTCCATAAGGTGGGAGCGGAGAAACTGAAGGCCCGGCCTCTGATGGTGGGGCGGTTCGGGCGGGGGGCTTGGAGCAGACCAAGTCCTGTTGAACGGAGGGTCCGGGTGGGCGTGTAGGGGGAGAGTAGATCGGTTAAGTAGGGTGAGGCAAGGCCGTGTAAGGCCTTGTAGGTGAGGACGAGGATCTTAAACTCGATCCTCTGGAGGATGGGGAGCCAGTGGAGACGGGCGAGGGTGGGGGTTATGTGGTCGCGGAGGCGGGTGCGGGATAGTACACGGGCTGCAGAGTTTTGGATGGCCTGCAGCCTATCAATGGAGGAACTGGGGAGGCCGACTAGGAGAGAATTTCCGTAGTCCAGCCGTGAGGTGATGTATGCGTGCACGAGTGTTTCGGCAGTGCGGGGGGTAAGATAATTGCGGAGCCTGGCAATGTTGCACAGATGGAAATAGGCGGTGCCGGTCAAGGCGTGGATGTGGGGGAGGAAGGAAAGTTTTTGATCGAACATGATGCCGAGGTTCCTGATTGGCTTTGTGAGGTGGAGAGTGCAGCCTTGGATATTGAGGCTGGCAGCGCCCGATGTGCGGAGGCGCTGGCTTGAGCCAATCAGGAGGGCCTCGGTCTTATTCACGTTCAATTGCAAAAAGTTGTCCCTCGTCCACGACTCAATGTCGGACAGACATGCTGTCAGAACATCGATGGTCGAGGGATGAGGCAGAAAGGTACAACTGGGTGTCATCCGCATACATGTGGAAATTTACCCCATGTCTGCGGATGACGTCACCCAGAGGGAGCGTGTAA
Source organism: Hydrolagus colliei (assembly GCA_035084275.1). NCBI lineage: Eukaryota > Metazoa > Chordata > Chondrichthyes > Chimaeriformes > Chimaeridae > Hydrolagus > Hydrolagus colliei. The sequence goes on along the minus strand of CM068747.1, from coordinate 24,182,963 downwards.
AGGGTGAAAAGGAGGGGACCGAGGACAGAGCCCTGAGGGACGCCGTGGGAAACTGTGCGGGAGTTTGAAGAAAAACCATTGGAAGAAACAAAATGTAAACGGTGGGTCAAATAAGAATGGAACCAGTCAAGGACTGTGCCTTGAAGGTTGAGGTGGGAGGAAAGACGTTGAAGGAGGATGGTGTGATCGACTGTGTCGAACGCAGCAGACAGGTCAAGGAGGACGAGGAGGCAGAGGGAGCCCTGGTCACAGGCGGTTAGGATGTCATTTGTAACCTTAACCAGGGCAGTTTCTGTGCTGTGGATAGGGCGGAAACCTGATTGGAGGGGTTCAAGAAGTGAGTGATTTGAAAGGAAAGAGCGGAGCTGGGAGGCAACCACTCTTTCAAGGACCTTGGATAGAAACGGGAGGTTGGAGATGGGTCGATAACTTGATGGTTGCGACGCATCAAGGGAGGGTTTCTTCAGGATAGTACTCCAAGTGCTCTTGGATCATGGAGGTGGGAAGTGATACCAGGGTTCCCGCTCCTAATTGCTATTCAATAACTCTCGTGGAAGGGTGTATGTGTGCAGATTGTGTGAAGACAGGATCAGGCTTGGCTGCATTGCACCCACAGTTGAATAACCTGCTGACACCTCACTGTCTTCGTTCATGCATAATAGCGAGAAGAACCAGGTGCTGAAGGGATGGTGCCTGCAGAATGGTACATGTGAGAATTACATCATATGACAAAAGTATACAAATGTGCATTGCCTTCAGAAGAGAAGGCTGAAAATTGGTGGGAAAATTTGCATTGATTTAGCAGTACAGTATACAGTATATGCTATCTCACCTCCAGAGTTGAGGGGATTAGTCTTAAATTAGTTTTACTTATTTGAGGTATAGAAACTACAGAACACCCCTGACAGGATAATAGAAATTACAGCATAGAATGATTCAAAGCTTACTGCATGGTAAAAGAAATGTGTTGAAAGAAGCTTTTGGAATGGGGCTCATTAGATGGTCCAATGGTCTAGTTCTGCCAGAAACTACTATATTAAAGCCTCCTAATAATATGCTCAACTGCAGTCAACAACTCTAATCCAAATTCCCTGCTCCCTCCTCATACCCAAACAATCAGAATTCAGCAGTGTATCACTCAAGACCTTCAGCCTATGCAAATATCCATTTACTGTCAGTGTGAGTTGCTGAAATATTATATGGTGTAATGAAGGAAATTGGTTTCAAGGACTAAATACTCTTTTCTCATCCCCTGCTTAATATTCCTAATGCAGTGCTGTGGTAGATAACAATGACTAATTATTGAAAGGTTTCATGGTATGCAAAGTCTTTCAGATTTACAATACTCTACTAATTCAGTCTGTACTCCTGGATAAACTGATATTGTTTAGCAATATACATAAGCTTTATTTCACTACCATACAGCATGATGGTGGTCAAATTAGTATTGTACCTACATCAAATAAACCAAAGCACCCTCTCCTCTCCTCCTCCTCAGCTGAAGCTGTTACCTTTGGCTGGGTTACAATTTCACGGGCATCAACAACTCTTCTGTACCTCACTAAAGTGGCCATTTTTCATGTGTGAGCCCAGACAGTGAATGTCAATGGGCTATTCGACTGTGACAGTTGTGCTTGATTCTGTGGCACTTGATATCCACACATCTCCACCTTTTACAGAGGTGACTGGATAGTGATCTGGAGTGTAAACTAATGTTGATTTTCCTTCCCTGACCCTGGGGAATTAAGGACAATTATAGTGTCCAACTGCTTGTCCAGTTAAGATTAGCAAACTCAATTTTAACATACTTTTTTTTAAAAAACAAAAATTAAAATCATATTCTAAAAATTTATTCCACACTAAATTATGCACAATCCATGATGCATCCAATAATCTGCATGGTATTAAAGGGACACAATTACATTGTTAGATCAGAATTGGTAATGTTGTGTCCGCATTTAAATGAAATCTAGAGGTCACTTTTATAATACAAGTAAAGGCTGGGCAATTTCACCAGTTACTGTGCTCAAGAGTAGTCATGTTGATGCATTGCAAACAACCAAAGGTCAACCTTCTACACACATGTAATATCAAATCGGAGAGAAACATCTTTGTTGTGTACTATCTGAAACGACACAGACTGTATGCAGAATGTAATGAGTTTCGCTGTTTGAAGTGTAAAAACGACACTCCCGTTTTCCAGCACACTGGGTCAAAGAGTCAAGTACGCAGGGTTAGAAGTCAGAGGCGTCATCTAATTCTGTCTTAAATGATCAATGAAGTAAAAAAAAATTGATCACACAGTAAACAGCTTTACTAATGAAAATAAAACCATTTGCAAGCATCTGGTAACACAATGCCATGACATAGGGCAGAGTTATATATACAGCAAACTATAAAGGGGTAAAGGGCCATTGGTGGAAAAACAATTGACTTTGCAAGAAAAAAGATCCTTACATGGAGATTAAATTACATGTGATATAGATGTAACATAGAAACCATTCTGTGTATTCCATGCAGTTCTGTCAACATTTTCAATGATGGATAAGAAATAATTAAATATTAACTTACAATATTTGCATAAATTGCAGAGCAAAATGAATATACTGTATTTTGATTTTTAGAAACCAGTTTACAAAGTAGTCATTATTTCCCTTTTATTTCAAAATGATTAGATAATTTTGTTATTATAATCTTTCTCTTTACACAGAAGCAATTAACAATGAGTAATTCAACGTTAACCTGAACATTTGTACAAAGATGCTGAAAGGCAATGCAAATTTGTGTAGTTTTGATGTACAGTTATAGTAAGATGCTGGGTAGTAATTTAAACAATTGCTGATTTCAAATCACATCAACCTAGTTTGAACATATTTTAAAAAGTGTAATTCAAGAAATTAGCATAGAATGAAGACAATCATTTTAAAACAAGTGTGTAGTTTCCTCCAGCGAGGTACCAAGGCCAACCATTCCAGAGCACTGCTGATGACAGCACAGTCAGTCTGGCTCATTGGCAGGGTTTGGAAGGGCAGACAAATCACTGTGGGCAGGGAATCCCCCCCCACTCAGCTCCTTTTAATCCTGCAAGACACAGCCCTAATGGGTAGAGTGGTCCAAGCTAGACAAGCAGTGGGAAAGCTTGCTGACAATGGCAATCTACACAGTTCTAGTTGATTAAAACTTCAGCAGTTACCCCAAAACACACACTGGGATCCACAAGCGTTGCCTCTTCAATCTAATAATACATCCTAGAATTAGGAAGGCAGCATGTGTCCCTCTTAGGAGTGCACATTCCAATAATTTGTGTCTGGAATTCACATGTGTAGGTGGGATTCATTTTATTCTCAGTTTAGTTTGGATACTGCTAAACATGGTGATGGGTTTATGTATGCGTCAGACACCCAGTTGTCCTAAAACAAAGTCTCAAAGTACTTCACAGGATTTACTGTAAAGTGGAGGGATTGTGTATTTCGTAGATGAAATTTAAGGATATTGGCCTTTTTAAGTGTTGCTAGGGAAGCCTAAATGTCCTAGCGTTCTTTTGGAAAGTCCTAATGAACCTTAATAAACCTTGGCCACTTGTAGTAACTATTAATAATAATAATGCCTTAGATGCATCTGGATAGTATCCTGATGGCACATTACCTAGTTTATTTATATTTCTCTGTCCTCTTAGAAAACATGCAGTGTAGTTTCGACATTTATTATCAGTATAACCTTCCCCTAAATTACACTCATATTAAACAGTTCTGTTAAGTTGGACACTCACAGAAGCCATGTGATGAGATGATACTGACTGACATCTACGACCCTTATATTTACGCTCAGCAGGCCACAACATGCAACAATTTTTAAAACCTGGAGCTGTATTATAATAATCCTTGCCTTTGATATAGTGCTTTCCATGTGTTCTAGACGTCTCAAAGCACTTAACAGAATATACTGTAAAGTGAATTGACTGTGTATTTGTGGGTGAAATTGACCGGGGAGGTTAAGATAAATCAATTGGAGCCAAACCAAACCAAGCTGTAAAACGCAAAACACTGCAGATGCTGGAAATCTGAAATAAAAACAGAAATTGCTGGGAACACTCAGCAGGTCAGGCAGCATCTATGGAGAAAGGAAAAGTGAGTCAATGTTTCAGGTCCACAACCCATCGTCAGAACAGTCATGGGCCATGGACTCAGAAGGGGGGGTTTGTGGGGATGGAGGGCAGTGAACCCGAAATGTTGACCCCTTTTCCTTTCTCCATAGATGCTGCCTGACCTGCTGATTGTTCCCAGTGACTTTTTGTTTTAAAGCAAAGGTGACAATGGCACTTAGCATCAAAAACAAATGGAAAATGAAAATCATACTAAAGCCTGAAATATCAGCAATCCTCACTGTGTCCAATGGAAAACAGACTACATAATTAAATCCACTCCAAATTATGCCTATTGCTTTCTGCCCTGATCTTTTAAATGTTTGTCCTTTAATTGTAATCTGAAGCTACATATCATTTTATTTTTAATATAGCATATTATATACATCACCAATTACTTTTTATTATTTCACTGTACCTGAGCAATGATTTAATAGTTTTTTGCAGTAAATGAAAATATTAAACCCTCTAAGTCTTAGCATTGTAACAAAATGTTTGGAACAATGAGACAGCAACATAAATGAAGATATACAATTTTAATAGCTTGAAAATAGAAAGAAGACTAGCTCTACGCGCTTTGGTTTGAGATGAAAAAAATGATAACTGTAAAACATTGATAGCATTAACCTTTTCCCCTACAGTCTAACATAGCAAACCAAAGATACCAGTATTGTTGCTGGACTTGAAAATGTTGATTTATGACTTGGCTCATCACTTACAGAGCTTTCTAGCAACAGATTGGTCAACAGTAGAAACACAGATGGAGGCGGAATAAAGGTCTGTACATCAAATTGGTTCTAGAAATAAAAAGATGGGTAAGAGGTGAAAGCTATGGATGCAAACGTGGATAAGATAATGTATTCTGAAGCATCTGATATGGTTCAATTAGATGTTTATTAGAATACAACAGTCTACTTGTTATCTAATTTGGCTGATGCATTCCATATAATAAAAAGACGTACTTTGGAGGATGTAAACTATTTAATGTGGATTAAAAAGCATTTCATACAGGACTCCAACTTGAACTTTAATATTCTCAGCATTATAGTGCATTTCTGAAGAGTTTAATAACTTACATGTTATAACACCTTTCAAATGAAATCCTATGCTGAAGCACTCTACAAAATATATCTAATTAGAAATAGGAGTTGTTACACTGTATGGGCAAACTGTGCAGGTAATCTGCACCAACAACAACCAATAAATGAGTGAAATTCAGGAAGAAAATGAAAAGGGGGAAAGGAAGAGTATAACTGAGGAAAATCAAATAGAGGATACAGGTCAGGAGCTCAGTACATACATACCTTGTATGTGAAACGCACGCATAAAGATAGTGAATTAGGATTTGAAAGATGATTTCAACATATGCAAAATTAAGGAGCTTTTTGTTCAGATACTGCATGCACAAAGTAGTCTAAAGACATGATGGCTGGTGGCATTTTGGAGCCTGAACCATAAAAAAGAGTAAATAATGCTTCTTCTCCAATTTAATACCTTTAATTCAGCAAAAAGGTTTCCACAAAGACATCCCCAACCATTCAAAAATATATTTTGCTTATTTATCTAGATTTGTTTTATAGATATTGCCAGCACAGGAACACTGCAAGTACAGCACATGAAAATTACCCCCCAAAAACAGCCAAAGGTCATGATATATACAGAAAACTATTTTCTCTTTGTGCAACTCTAAATATCACAGATTTAAATGTATTGGACAACCTCAACTATATTTTATCTCCTGAAATAGGCTTTGCTGCTAAGCCTACTAGGTAGGATCCCACAGTAAAACAATTTTTACAAACTCTCTGTGTAAATATATTAAATGATCATGCCCATGAGGTTTGCATTCTTGAAATTATTATTGTTATTAGGGTATCCTATTTGATTGATGCTTTGCCTCTCAGTGAAGACAGCAGCCTAGTTGAATGCAAATAATACCACTGACATAGTCAATACCATTTATTTGGCTTTCCTACAGAAAGACAGCTAAGATAAATAACCTGGGAAAGAAATCGCAAGTTTGCTTCACTCTTTCTTTCAAAGCAACAGAAACTGGAAAGCAACACTGGAAGCCTAATACCATGCTCAGTATCTATTCATAATATAAGTAGCCAAATATTAATATTTGCCACAGTATATATGCACATCCCCTTTGCTACAAGCTCACTTTTATCCATCACCTTTACCCACCATTGTGGTGTCCTGCAGTTCAGCGGTTGGAGCACTCGCTTTGCATGCGAGAGACCTGGTTTCGATACCAGGCAGGATGATTCCTTACTCTACACATCTAATAATATTCCCTAAATAAAAAATATATAATTGGTCATTTCAATATGCGACTGTTGTGGGACCCTGCTGCGCGCAATTGGCTGCCGAGTTTCGTCCACAAAAAATAGTGAATTCACTTTACAGAATAGTCTGTGAAGTGCTTTGAGACGTCCAGAAGACATGAAAACTGATATATCATGTGCAAGGATTATTATTATTGTCAAGATGATTGAAGTATACAGTAGATGGTAGAGCGTAGTTGAGGTACCCTTGTAGTTCAATGCTGATTAATAAATATACACAGAATAAGATGTAGGAATCCTGTAGCTTAATGGTTAGAGCACTCATCTCTCAGGTGAGAGACCTGGGTTCGATCCCCAGCAGGGCGAACCTTGGTCAAGTTTCCTTATTTCACATGTCTGATAAGAATCCCTCAAGAAAGAAAAACAAGAATTATTTGGTCACTGAATCCACAACTGTTTGTGGGAGACAAACATTTTGTAAAGTATTATGAATTCTATTTTCATATAAGGGAAAAGTAACATTTTAACTTACTAAAAATGCTTGGTTGATGAAAACATGGTCATTACAGTTTATTTAATTCTGAAAACATCAAACTTAAAAGCACATAGGCAGATACATTGGCAGCTTTGCAATGAAAGCATGTAAACAAAGAATGCAATCCGACCATAAATTGCCAAGGGCATTCGTGGACCATTTTATTAGTCCCTATAATGTAATAGCTTTTCATTTAAATTTAACGCTGGTTTTAGTACAAAAAATTGCATTGCATCTCCTTGAAAATGGCATACCGATTCAGCAACCACTGGCAAAGGAAACTCATTACAATATTTCAAGTGAACTAGTTTAAATATTACAAATTTACAAAGAGTTTTCAACCATCCAGCTCTTCCATGTTCGGAAATAAAAAAGCTAGTTAAATATCTATATCAAGTACTATAGCACATATCATAGTCATGGTACATTCTATGCCATTATTTTTTCCACCCTAATCCAGCTTCAAACTTTAAAGCATTATAAATTAACAGCCTTAAAAAAGAAAAAATGGCTAAACTCAACCCACAGTACCTCATTTTGAAAGAAAGTTCCAAAGCAGCTATTTTAATGAGTCCGCCAGTTTTCAATAATAGAGAATTCGGATTCTAATCTACCCATCTTGTAGGGCAGTGTAGACAATAATATTTGAACGACAAAGGATATCTCGTCATCTGACAAGCACTCTTTGTGATAAATATTCTAACTTAATCAGTGACAAAAAGCAAACGGAAATATCAGAATACATAACAATAAATCCAAACTACATTTCCTCCCAAAAGAAAAAAAACAGATAATTGCAGCATCACGGTGATGCTTTAATACTGACACTAGATAATTATTGTACATTCGAACCTTATCAATGGGCTCGCTAGTTCGCTAACAGTAATGTGGCAGAGCCATGAACATTACTTCCAGGAATCTGGCTACTGCCTGAAGTGTGCAGGTTCAACAGTGCTATCTGTACCCACAGGAGCCTCTTCGTTTTTGCCTAGAGCAACAAACTCCTCCATTTGTTTCGGTTGCTCCTCAATTAGTTCCACTTTCTCTTCATCTCCTGTTAGTTCAGCCTCTATTGGAGTGGATTTGGTTTTGTCCTCTGTTTCAGCTTGATTCCCATCATGACCAGATGCCTCACCTTGACTTTGGTCTTCCTCAGATTCAGGTTCTAAAACACAAAATCATGACCTTTCTGAATATTTAAGATGGATCAACAAACTCTGAACAACCTCTTGCAATTATCACATAGGAAAACATCTCAAAAGCACTTCACAAAGACTGGGTGGTAGCTCAAAGAAGTTGACTGGGAGTGGGGAAGATTAAAGGGAGGTCAAACAGACAGGTTTTTTTAAAGAAGAATTTTGAACATGGTTCAGGGTGGTATTTATGGAATGTATTCCAGAGTGACTGAAAATGTACCCATCAGTACATAATTTAATCTCCAAAAATACATTTTAGGAACAACTTGAAGTTACAATAGCTGATTGAGTATTTTAGAAGGAGATGAAATGTCCTATCATCCATATTTCTGTGACCATCTGAATTTAGGTCGGACAAACTGACCATCAAACTGAAAGGATGTTTGTCAGAATACTATTTAGGTGGAATTTTACTGTCCTTAACCTTCAAATGGATAACCTTTCTTTACAGAATTGATTACTAAAGGTTTTATTGCCACACATCAAGCTGTGAAACCCTGCTATTCACTGTTCTCTTTGCAAATTTATTATTGTACATTGTAAAAACTTCAAAAATAAATGGATTAAAATTTACATCCGACTCATTTTACATACCTACCCAAATGGCATAAAGTGTGGCAAAGGGATAGGAAATGATTTGCAGAGCACATCATTCACAGTGCAGATTATAATTCAGCACAGCTATGGGATACAAATGATAACCTGCTACTCCTCACCATGCTTTCTCTATACATAATATCACTTGAAACTGCTATGGTAGATTCTAATTCTGCAATCAAATCTCTATAAGTTATATTTCAGTATAAACATAATTGTATATTAAAGTAGTTATACTTCTTTTACATTTCCGTAACTGGTTTAAACTTTATTTAGAAATTTGCTTTCGAACACTTGTCTGCATAATTAATCAAAAAGTAATAATGTATACATTTTCATCTATCTTCCAGCATACTGTCTATATTCAAATATTCTTCTTTTTCATTAAGTTACTTTCTCATGAAGTTAGCTTGCTCAGATTGGAGAAATTTGAGCTTCAGTGATTGGGAGTCACTTTCTCTCAACTGGATTTCAATTTGCAGGGCACCAAATGTAATGTTTCCATTCAAGATAAATTGCAAGAGCCTTTTGATACCTATTTTGAGATAGGACGTTAGAACTCCCACATTGTACACGATTGCAGGTGGATTTCAAGACACGTAAAACTAATGCTGCTAACAATAACCGTATAAAAGTGAGAGCTGACATGCTCCCATACTCAGGTAGGCTTTATATGTTAAAAGCAGAGTGATTAAATAAGGTGGGGGTGAGGCAGGGGTGGGGGAGGTACCTTACTCACATTTTGTATGGGAAGGGGCTGGGAATATTAACAGCATGGTGATAATAGCCTGTGTGATGATGGAAGCCAGTGTTTTATCATTAGGAGTTCACAATATTTCATTGATCAGATAGAAAGGTATCAAATCTGCAGAACCAAGCAAAGTTGAGGAAGGGTATACAAATAAGACACGATTGGACAACCTTCTAACACAAATGTTGAACATTTAAATAGGTTTATACATACAGCTTTATTGAAAGTGATCCATTTGTCTGCTTTGCAACGTGTTTTGATTTGACTATAACGAACACTGTACATACCATTAGCACGCTTGCCATCACTGGTTGCAGAATGGGAAGTGACTGGACCCTGTAATTCAGAACAACTTCTTTTCTCAAAGTTGAACTCTGGAAGGCGTGGAGCCTGAGGCCGTGTTTTCCGTGCAGGATTAAGAAAGTAACAGTATGCACATCTAAATGCTAATGAAGGAAAACAGGAAATATGAAATGAAAACAATGACATATTTATGGTTAAATATAAACATAATGTAAGGCATGTACATTAGATTTCATTAAAACGTCCTCTATTATAAATTACAAAAGAAAGTCATCCTCATTCTGGTGAGGAATAAAAAAAACTACTTCTTGTGAAAACCTGTCAGGAGTTAACATGAGTCAACTTTCTACTGTTGTATTTCAACTCCCTCTAAAAAAGGATTACTAAATTAGTTTACTGAAGTACTTAACGGTATGATCAAGCAAGTGGAAAACCTTTCCTTTTAAACTGTTCTCTGTGCAGATTAAATGACAGGATTAGTACCAGGATTTAGATATTGGACATACGTCGTGTATTCTATTTGACCCCAGTTATAATGCAGTGTTTGGGAACCAGCCAAGATCATTCAAAATGGTGGGAATGTTTATAACAAGATATCCATTATTTATAGTACCGATACTTCATTCTGAAATGAAGACACTAAAAATTACATTATCTATGTTATGGTTAGTGTTCCTGATTCTTTGAAGTTTAGCCTTTATATACATTTGCTTTATGTGAGAAAGATGGGTTGAAGTCAGAGGAAATGGCCTATTCGTTAGGCTTTTCCTGCTGTTATCTTGCCAAAAAGAACTATATTGTATTTAGTTTGGTACTTTAAAAACAAAATTACTACATTATCTCCCCTGTGAAGTGAAACACTGAGGATGTCAGTCCCAATACTTGGGACGTCCTCTCGATGTGAAAGCCGCTATACAAATGTAATTTTGTATTATATTCTGTATATAGTCAAATTGAAAAAAAAACTTACCAACATATTCAAACTCTTCCTTCAAGGCCATGCCATTGTGGGAGAAGCACTGCTGGCAGATAAGAGCATATCTAAGAAGATCAAGAATAAACAGTATAAAAGGTTAAAGGGCTACAGTTTGATTCAACTTATGTCAGAAATCTAGTAAGTAATGTCACAGTTGCAACAAATGATTCTTTAACTTCCCACCTGTTCTGTGGTCCATCACCAACTAAATATTCAATTACTCTATCAACAGCCCCTCGATCCCGAGGGAGAATGGGTCTCGCTAGTGGAGGGCCAGGAGGATGTAGACCTACAAACATAAGAAGTCAAAAGGTTAAGATGTGGTAAGGGCTATTTGACACATACTATTCTGAAACTTCTTTATTTGAAACCATACTATGTTACTTTATTTGGGACCATAACAATGCCGATGTTCATTGCCAATATTGAACCAAATAACAAATTGTGCACAGGTTAACCAAACTTATAAGAATCTTTGATTTCTATATTTGAGTATAGTTTCAAATCTTCAAGTGGCTAATTAGATTTCTTTCATCTCTCTGACATACCAGATATTATTCAAGTTATCTTTCCTGAAATTAGTTGCAAGCAGTTTATTTTAACCAAAACAAAATTCTATATTAAAATTAACAATCCTAATTTTCAAGTCTTTGAAGAATGTTTAACTTCAACTGAGGTGTTTGGAGTCTGGAGGAGCATCAATATTTCTCCAAAGCATCATAGGAGTTGAGGTTGCCCTGATATGATGTTACAATAATAATAATAATCCTTAAATTTATATAGCGCTTTGCACGTCTTATCGATTTCTCAAAGCGCTTCAGGGAATACAACAACGTCCCATGGTTGGGACCTTAGCAGGGTGGGGAGGGGTCTTTATTGGGGGGAAGGAAAGTACGAAAAATGACTATTTGTGGGCGAAACCCAGCAGCCAAATTGCGCACAGCCGTGTCCCACAAACAGTCGTGGAAATAGGGACAGGGGAGAAAGGGAGAAAAGAGGAAAGGGGGAGAGGGAGAGGAAGGTGGGGAACAATAGATAGGAAAGGGGTGGGGGGGGCAAGGGAGAGAGGGAGGGAGAGATGGGTGGGGGGAAAAATCAGGGAGAAAGGGGGGCAAGAGGGAAGAGGGAGAGAAGGGGAAAAGGGGGGAGAGAAAGTGGGGAAAGGGAGCAAGGGAGGAAGAAGAGGGAGGGGAAGGCCAGGGGGCGGGGGGGGGGGAATCAAACAACAACAATAAACAAAAACAACATTAACAACAAAACAACAACAATCAAAAATAGTCTAGCAACCGCTCCTTGTCCTCGCTGCCCGCCTGGACTATCTTCAAAAATGGCAGGAAAACAGGGCTCAGTGTGACTACAGGCCCGAAAACTGACCGGCTCCTCAGCCGGTGTACCCGGTGACAGCCCTGGTGCTCAGACATGGCGTGTCTGGACAGTTCGCACAGCCCTCTGATGATGGGATGTTGACCACACGTGTGGACCTTCTCTTCTCCCTCAGTTTCTACTTCTCGATCTGCCCTTTGCCTTTCCTGGCGCTGGGTCCCGAGCCCGTGCCCTTGCTCTTGTCTTTGGCCTTGTTGCCGCTGGACGGTGAAGCCTCCTCACCTTCGGGACACGCTAACACCTTCATGTCACAGCAACCATTGGTGGTGATGGTGGCGGCGGAGTAGGCAGGCGCTTGCTTCAGGGGAGGCGCCGGCTTCTCTAGGAGCTTCTTGGCGCTTCCCTCGGTGGTGGTGATGATGGTGGCAGAGACGGCAGAGGGAAGTCCCTCTTCCTCACAGCGTTTGGGAGGGGGTGCGAGAGGCGGGGGTCTTTTACCGCCACCGCCGACGTTTGCTGAGAGAATCATGGCCGCCGTGGTCGTTGCCACGGTTGTGGTATTAACATTGTTTCAGTGTAAAACACACACACAAAAATAACTTACTGCCATTTGGAACTGATGCCAGATGCATTGCAGGGAAAAATGTTTCAGTAGGATGCACAGAATTAATAACTTAAAGCCTTGCAACCCTCATGAAACAGGCATCATTTTCTGTTGCTATTCAGGCCAACAGTAATTAATGTAATTAAACATCAAGAGCAATTACGGCAAGATGACTGGTCATTTTTGCAAATCTTGGCAAACTCTTAGCTACCTGCTGGTTATTAATTTACTACCATATGGAAGCCCTGTAGTTCAACATTTAGTATTTAATTGATTTTCAGTCTGCCGAATAATGTGGAAAACCTAAAAGCAAAAACGCAGTTCCGAGAAATAAGACATATTAACAGCTTATGCAAGAAACATCATTGTATAGGATCGTTGAAAATGTTCCACAAACTTTATAATTATGTAAATACAAGCAACATAAATGTAATTTTGCTGTTGTTTTATTTTGTTCTCCGAATGAGTCTGCTTCTACTTGGCTGGCAAACATTTATTGCCATTTAAACAGGAGTGCTACAACGTTTTAATAAGCTTAGTCAAGGGTTTTAGAGATATGAGAGACCAGCTGCCAGTGACTAATGGTTAATTAACTATGGAGGCCTACGCTATCAGATATCTGAATCCAAAAGCAGAGAAAATAAAACATTATTTTTGTAGAGGAAGAAAATGATCTATTTTATGTACAAAGAAAATGATCATTTTATTGGTACCCGGGGACAGTATTGAAAGCAGTGATTAAAGTCAAATGTTCCATTTACCCATTGGCATCGGAGTAGCTGGGGACATGGACCGCCTCGAGAGTACAGGTGTCTGTGAAACTGCCTGAAGAACTTTTTCTGGTGGTCCACCGGGTGCAGATGTGCCGGGATGTAGAGCAGGTGTTCCAGCTTGTAGATCACGTGGGTTTCCGTGGCTTGGGGTTTGTGGAGTGGATGGAGCTTGACCTCTCTGACCTGAGGTCCGCTGACGGAGTTCTACTGATGATGGGGGAAGGAAAGTTATCAGTCAACTTGCTGTGAAAACACCATTTTCTTTGATTCATGCAACCTCAGCCAGCAATAAAACTCCCATCTACTGAAGAGACCGGTTCATAAGCTTCTCTACCACACAATTTCCTCTCATGAAAATATTTTTGGGATAGAACCTCCATGAGAAGTGTTAAGAATTTCACCAACAATTGAAAGGCATTGAACACAGCTGTGCTTGTGTATTGAAGTAAACAAGTTTACCTTGACCAGGTCCTGGAGTACCTGGGACTCCCGATGTTGACGGCTGATCAAGTTCCTATTAATAAAAATACAAAAATGTAATTTGTGTTGAGGGCAGAGGCTTGCTGCGTTACTCGGATCATGGTACCTTGAAATCTTCAACATTGATAAACTAATCATGATTCTTCAAATCCTTTATATATCGCAGTAATAAACCCAGTTCAACAATTGCTTATGGCTTGGAACAAAACGTCATGTGGTTTTCACCCACAAATATACAGTCAATTCACGTCACAGTATATTCTGTGAAGTGCTTTGAGAGGTCTAGAAGATGTGAAAAGCACTATATCAAATGCAAGGATTATTATTTATTATTATCCAGATTCCCCTCCTCCTCTCAGGTTGACAGGCAATGTTTGCTCTCAAATAGAGCGATGCCATATAATGCAAGCAATTCATTACTAAGAAAATGTATGTGGGCTTAATTTGGTGGAAAAATTGTGGTCACTCAACCCATGACTGTTTGTGGGTCACTGCTATGTTGGCTGCTGCGTTTTGCCCACAAAATATACAGTCAATTCACTTTACAGTATATTCTGTGAAGTTCTTTGAGACATTTCAAAGACATAAGATATTATATCAAATGCAGGGAATTTTATTATTATCTTCATCTGCACAGTGTACCTCGTGTATCTAGTATATCCAGTAGCATATCTAATGGAATAAGTTTTAACCTTTCCCAAAAGGCTTCTTGCTGGGTGATAACACAATATGTATAACAACTTGCCCTACCATCCAGAGAAACACGTAGCGTTCTAGAGATTGAGTAATGTGTGTGCAAAAAAAAAGCTTCTACTATTCTCGAAGTACATTTCCAAAGGACACAATCAACTTGTTTTGCCAAAGAAAATATAATGATCAGAGCCAACCATATCAGCTATCAAAACAAAATATGAATGAAACAGTGCAAGTTTTCTTTGTTCCATGCATTGATTTGTATGATCAATTTTTGACAGGCACCCAATTCTTATAACACTGGAGATCAATAAATCTTCTTCTGCCAGAACAGCTGCGCAACTTTTGTCATTGATGTTTGACGGATATAAGTGTTGGACGTGAATCTATTAATATGGGCAAAGAAGTGTAAATGATATGACAACTAGGATTACTATATAATTAATGGCACAATTCAATGAGTTTAATAACTGCATTTTAACTATATGGTCTTCAAAAGTTCTACAAGTGGATCTTGTTCTAGCTGGTCATCTGGATCATGTCCCATCCATGGCATAAACATGGTATAAACAAAGTATGGTGTAAACAAGTCGACACTGAAGTTATGTTCCAAATGTTGCACATACACACACAAACCTTCACTGACAGCCTTCTTTCACAAAGTGATGTCAGCAGCAGTACCATAAGAATGGCTGGTAATTACATGGGGAAATTCACATTAGTGTAGTGGAGGCTAGATTTAAGGAAGTTTTTGGAAAGCAATGAGTAAGTGTAGAGGAAGCTACATACAGCTATGACCTTACCCAACACAACTGTGCTGAATATTTAAAGGGAAAAAACGTCACCAGTCAAATATGCCAGTAAATAAAGGTTAATTCATAACCTTAGATGACAAAATAAATTTTACTTCTTAAATGTTACTTGCATAATTTACACTTCACATACCACTTGATTATCTTGAACCCGCTTTCATCAACAGCCGACAAATGTTCACAAAAATTTGAAGACTTACTTTAGTTTTTTTGGATTCAGGATCAAATCTCTCCAAAATTAATTTGGCATTCTTGTAAGTTTCCTTCTCCATTACTTCCTCAAGCTATTTTGGGGGGAAAAAATATGTTATAGCTGCATATTAGCATGACATTTCTCGTGATTGAGCAGAGCCTTCTTTACTGAAAACCATTCCTACTGACACCAATCTGAAATCATTCCTACTGAACATCTGGTTAGGTGCATCAAAACTCATTACTGTCAATCACTCTTTACAGTTACCATAATGACGTTTACTTAGCAAAAATTTTAGTGAGATTTTGTTGATCAATTACAAATATTCATAAATTTTCACAAAATAAAAATAATGGAACCAACTGGGTTTATGAAATATTATTTCTATTCTCTCCTCAAATTCATATGAGAAAGAGCAATTTTGACAAGTACTTAAATGAGTCACACTTTAGTTATTCGACTAAATATCTCTCCCCCCAAGTCTATTCCAAAAATATTTTCTAGGTTTATATACAGCTTTCCTTTTATTTTGTAATCAAGTGACAGTTGAACTTTTTATAATATTTTTAATATCGAGACATGTGTTTTGAACGCTTATAACCTTTTGTAGGGTGTTTTGTTTCTGCTACAGTGAAACATTAAAATGCAAAACAATCACAGTGGGTAAATTTGTAAAAATATTCAAGGGAACAACTGTTCAACATGCCTTGAAGCCTGTTAATTGCGTTTAACAGCTTCATTGCAAGAAAACACCAAATATTGTTAATTGTTTAAATATAATGAGGAGAATAATTACATGCACCTACTTCAATAATGGAATTTACAAAAATCTATCAGCAATCATTATTGAAAGTTATTAGACATGACAGTAAATGACAGGCAATTCCTCAGATTTATTTCCTCATAGCAGTTAATGCTATTAATTTAAAGGAGGTCGTTAGCAGAGTGCTTTAAGAAATAAAGTCGGTGTGCCAATTAACCGCTGTCAGCATTGATTTTAGATTATTTATTAGCAGAAGCAATTAGCTTGGTGCAAAACGCCGCAAAAGCTCAATAAAGGCAAAAAAGAGCAATGAAATTTCCTTTAATGACATATAAGGGCCAATATCTCATTCACTTTACCGTTAATCTCAAACCATCAGTGTGGAGAGAGATTTGCAATCTTCTTGTAAACCAAGATAAAATGAACAAATTAAAAAATAAACCTGTTTCCTTCATGAGTACAGGCAAAAGTCAACCATTTGAAAACTGAACAAATTCATTGCGATCTGCTTCAATTTAATCTGATTGGAATTGGTTTTGCGAAGTATACAGGTCCCAATGAACTGACAGAAAATGTAAAATTGATGCAGGCAGAGGAACAGAACATCTGCTGAGGGAGCTTGCACATACCAGACAGAACTTGATTCAAGTTCAGAGGAGGTACTGGCAGTAACCTATGTCATAAAGCGATGAAGTTCTTGAAATTACATCACTAGTAACACATATAAATAAAACTTTGCATGTTCCAGTGTAACTGTATACCTGTGAATCAAAACTAATAAGTGTGTAGCACCAATGTAGCAGTTGAAGTTGCTTTCAGACGGAATTTGGTCAGTTTTCAAGTGTTTGACTGTTGCCTCATGTACTCATATAGTTTATCAACTCTGGGTTTATTTTTTAATTTGCTCATTTTATCATGGATTACAAGAAGATTGCAAATCTCTCTCGATGCTGATGGTTTGAGAATAACACTCATCCGTTGATCTCAAACCAATAGTAAGCACATTGATGGTTTGAGATTAACAGTAAATCTTGTCCCCAATTCCTAATATTAATACCTACACTGATTTGGTTATGCAATCAAGCAAAATTAACCTTGTAGCTGATCTTTGAACAAAATGATTGCCTGGACATGGATGTAACCATCATAAATTTGATATATTAAACTATTCAAATGTATACTCAAGTGAAATTTCTACCCTTAAGCCATTTCTTAAACAAGTTCTGGCTTCAACTACCCAGTTATCTATAATAGCTAAGGATTGTCCACGATAAAGGAAATATTTGATATCGACCGTAGTATTGTCCTTTTACAATGTTTCAAATGTACCTTTCACTTATGCTCTGCTCTTTTGTTTCATGGTCTCTAAAAAACCTACAACTTTCTCCACATTATCATTTGTAACCAATTTACCGTACTTTCCCAATCATTCAATCACCATTTCTTTTCAATTAACAGTTAAGTTAGGTTACTAAGTGAGGCACGGGAGCAAATAGCAGGGACTCTGGCCACGATCTTTCAATCTTCCTTGGACACAGGGGTCATGCCAGAGGACTGGAGGATAGCTAATGTTACTCCCTTGTATAAAAAGGGGCAGAAGGACAAGCCTGGTAACTACAGACCAGTCAGTCTAACGTCGGTAGTGGGCAAACTTCTAGAGTCCATAATCAGGGACAAGGTAGATCTTCACTTAGAAAGATATAGGCTAATAAAGGACAGTCAACATGGATTTGTTAAAGGCAAATCTTGCCTTACAAATCTGATAGAATTTTTTGATGAGGTAACGGAATGGGTGGATAATGGTAGCGCAGTTGATGTAGTTTACATGGACTTTCAAAAGGCATTTGACAAAGTGCCACATGAGACTTATTATGAAATTAAAGGCCCATGGCGTAAAAGGGACAGTGGCAGCGTGGATCCACAACTGGCTGCGAGACAGAAAGCAGAGAGTTGTAGTGAGCGGCTGTTTTTCAGATTGGAGGGAAGTGAGCAGTGGTGTGCCACAGGGATCGGTTTTGGGACCATTGCTGTTTGTAATCTACATCAATGATCTGGACTTGGGTGTACGGAGTACAGTTTCCAAGTTTGCAGATGACACTAAGTTAGGGAGAATAGTAAACAGTGAGGAGGATAGTAGCCATCTGCAAGAGGATATAGACAAATTGGTAAAGTGGGCAGACACATGGCAGATGAAGTTTAATGCAGAGAAGTGTGAGGTGATGCATTTTGGGAGAAGAAATGAAGGGAGGCAATATAGGCTAGATAGTACAATTTTAAATGGTGTAAAGGAACAGAGAGACCTGGGGATTTGTGTTAGTGACTCGTTGAAGGTGGCAGGACAGGTAGACAAGGCTGTTAAGAAGGCATATGGGATACTAGGCTTTATAAATAGGGGTATAGAGTACAAAAGTCAGGAAGTGCTGACTAACCTCTATAGGACTTTGGTGAGGCCTCAGCTGGAATACTGTGTTCAATTCTGGTCACCACACTACAGAAAGGATGTGAAGGCATTGGAAAGGGTACAACGAAGATTTACTAGGATGGTGCCAGGATTGAGGGACTTCAGCTATGAGGAGAGGCTAGATAGGCTAGGGTTATTCTCTCTGGAGCAGAGAAGATTGAGGGGAGACCTAATAGAGGTTTATAAGATCATGAGGGGTTTCGACAGGGCAAATAGAGAAAAACTATTTCCACTCGTGGGTGAATCTGTGACTCGTGGTCACAGATTTAAAATAGTTTCAAGGCGCAGTAGAGGGGAGCTGAGGAGAAATTTTTTCACTCAGCGAGTTGTTCGAATCTGGAATGCATTGCCTGAAAAGGTGGTGGAGGCTGATTCGATAACAACTTTTAAAAGGGAATTAGATCTTTATTTAGGGAGAACGGGTCTATTAGGCTATGGGGAGCGGGCAGGGCAGTGGGATTGAATCGCTCTTTTCAAAGAGCCGGCACAGACTAGATGGGCCGAATGGCCTCCTTTTGTGCCGTAAAATTCTATGATTCTATGATTCTAAGTTATACATTATGCTATTGATATCTGGCCTGTCCTCCTCCATCTCCATCCTAGGATTACTTGGGACGTTCTCAGCCATTTTGTCCCATTCTCTATAAATCAAACTCCATTCTGGAATCCCTCCAACACTCTCACTCCCTCATTTGAGGTATGTCTCAAGATATTTAATGCTACATTTAACAGTGAAACAATATCTGTAATTCTTGCTTTGCTTTTCTCCCTCATGTTTCTCTGCAGAACTGAATTTCCTGCCATTGTACTCCTTCACTGCTTGTCATGCTAAGTATAATAAAATGATAACAAAATATAGTCATTTGAACTATCTTCATATTCTATGACCCTCGATGGGTTTACTAATCAGTTTTTCTATGCAGAATTAGGGCCTGTTTTTTTTTATCCATGCTGTCCCAATAGTGCCAATATCCAATTCACTGGATATTAGCACTAGTTTTCAAGTTCAATACATACTTTAAGCTGAAATTCATGCACTGAAATAAAATTCTACCAGTTATATACCTCCAACCTTATTAGACCAACCAACCAGTACCAAATTAATAATGTATGCTGCATCAGCTGTTACAATAATATAAAAAGGTTTAATTGGGGCATAGTGGCCAGGCTCTCAAGTCATTACGTATTTAACTCTGAAATGATCCTCCCAAGTCAGTTCACAAAACTAAAATGATACATTTTTACAGTGTTTAACATAAATTTTGCCCTTTGCAAAATTTACGTAAATGACTGGACACGAATCATTAAAATGGCAAATGTGGTTCTTCAAATTTCAGCCATTTAAAAAATATTTCTGCACTTTTCAGATTGATGTATCATTATATTCAAGTTACCAATGTACCAACATAGATGAATTACTTCAGGTCATCAATAAAACAATAGTTCTGATAAACACATCCCTTTAAGAAATTTTGCTCCAGTAACTTCTGAACTTTTGCGATACAATTTATGGAGGCGTATCTATTGAGTTACAAATTATTAAGGCTGAGACTTAGTTGTAGGATTCATTACCACCTTTTATAATATTTAGTTTGAAATTTCTGTTTGGTTATTCTGCATTCCATTTATCTTACTTAATTTCTGTTCAATTGTTTTACTGTAAAGATTTTTTACGGACAGACAATTTGTTTGAACATAATGAGAATGAGTCATTTATACCCCCCCTAAAGTGTATCACTGTCAACAGAGGTATAGTTACTGTTCAAACCTGGCCAGTGATCTTTGAAAACAGCTGAGAACCAGAATATACCAGATCTAGAGTAATAAATAGGCTCAGCCTCCACAGCCTTGGAAAAAGCCAGGTCATTTGAAGGACAGGAGTACAGCGGATTCCATTATTATGTGATTAAATGCAATTACTGTTTTACATTAAAATTTGATCCTTATTTTATTATTAATCATAATAATCCTTGTATTTTGTGTAGCGGCTTTACACGTTGGAAGGACATCTCAAAGTGCTTCATAGGATTTAATGTGAAATGGACTGACTGTATTTGTAGCCAAACACGATGACAACGGCAACAAAATTATATTTGTATAGTGCCTTTCACATTGGGAGGTCTTCCCAAGGCGCTGGTCAGTCAGTGTTTCGGACCCAAGCTGGGGTCGGGATTGGGGAGGGTGGAGGGAAGGGAGCGGAAGGGGGGGATTGGGGGTGACCGATGGCACAGTTGAAGAACACAACAGCACATTAGAGCACGACAATGTCCCATAACTATCATGAAACAAATCACCATTAAAAAAAATTGGGGGAAGATTGTTGGTCAGGACACTGGGAGAATTCCCTTCTCTGTTCAACTAGTGCCAGCTCGGGTGCAAACCCTTAATGCCTCAGAATATTCTTCCAGTATGAAAGGTGCTATATAAACATAATTTTGTTATTGATCTGAGTGAAAACTTCATCACTGCTTATGGCACATTGATGTGGACAAACTGCCAGTCGTGTTTGCCCTCAACTAAACAGTCACTCATTTTAAGCAAATCCTCTGAAGTACATTGAAGGAAGTACCACTTTGAAGGAAAACAAGGATTATTTAAAACATACTAAATTGGTTGTCAAATTGTAAAATGGAAGCTTATTTTGCCTGAAAGCTGCTTACTCAATGAGCAAAAAAACTGAAACAAAAAAGGTTTTCAAAACATATGCAAATGAATATGAATTCAAAAAGGTTTACAGAACTTACAATTTTCTTGCGTTGTACTTTTAAATCTTCCAGGGCATCACCTGTAATAAGTTTGGGTTTGGTTTAAACTTATCCCAAATTACAAGGCAAACAATTTTGCAAAATTATACACAGGATTAGTGTAACTTTAATTGTTTCATAACAACAATATGGAATACTCACTGTTCCTTTCGGTCCTTTTGCGAAACAGCCAAATCAAACCTTTTCTTATTAACCAAACCCTGAAAAACAAAGTCAGAAATGTAATTGACATTGAAAATGTGCATTTATTCTTCATTATTCTACACGTTACTATCAGAATTACATTTGTACCGACTCCACCCCCACCCATCCCCACCGCTAACAAAATGTTAATTAAAAATTTAGAATCTGAAATTATGCTAAGAACATATCTGATTTTCAATCATTAATTATTCTAAATAACTTCAGCATTCCAGAGGTATGTGTGGTGTGAATGTCTACAAGTTGTACCAATGGACAAAAATAACACTCGCCTTTCAACAACCATGACAGTAACTTAAGTGCTCCGAGAAGCGTGAAAGTCGCTCTGTAAATGCAAGCTGTTATTACTTACAGGACGGGAAATAAAAACCCTGGAAGTGCAAGGGTTAGTCGTGAGGTCCATTCCTCTGGAAACCACAAGAGGTACACAAATATAAACGTAACGATATAAAGAAGTGATGAATACAGGACCAAACTCCCAACCCAAATCTTCTGCAATCTCTGATTCTTTTCCCTGAATTCTTCTAATGCATTTACTTCCTGCAAAGGAAAAATAACGATTATATCAACACTTGTTTCTGTCTGATCCTAGAAACATCATACCTGAAGACTGGGTATGGTTATAAAAAGCAAAATCATTAGAACATCCTCCAGTTGAGGATGGGTACATTTATAACATTGATTCAAAAGGTCAACAACAACAACAAAATTGTATGGTATAGCGCCTTTCACACCAGGGGGATGTCCCAACAACAACAACAAAATTTCACTTATACAGCGGCTTTCACGTCGGGAGGACGTCCCAAAGCGCTGAACAGTCAGGTCGGGATCCGAGCGGGGGGGCGGGGGAAGGAGCGGGGGAAGAGTTAGGAGGCCAGTCCCAAGGCGCTGACACCGAACAGGGGTCGGGAACCGAGTGGTGGAGGGGGAAAGATGTTCACTGTGGTCCTGCACTGTACCAGAAGTGTAAACCCTACCAGTCAGCTTCAACACTACAAAAAAATACTCATCTTCCCAGAATTGGGATCAGTGGCATTTCTTTTCATGGTCTCATAATAATATGGTGTCATATTTTTAGATCTAAGATACCATGTTACAAAAGGTTTGTCCTGCTGATATTTAGAGATACAGAAGTATTCCAACAACAACTTCGATTTATACAGGGCCCTCCACGCCGGACAGCGTCTCAGAGCGCTTCAAACTTCAGTGCATATAAAAACTAGAAATTTACTGTGGATATATAAAACAACAATGTTGCCCGTTAAACTGTTGCCCATCAACATGTGAAATAAATCCCCCAAACGCGATTTCAATCCTCATAGCAAATAAGACTAGGAAAAGAAGAATATAGGAATTAATCAAATCTGTACTCCAGAATTACAATAACTTTTAAGAAATGGTGGAACTTGACAAAAAAATTTAAATATGACTCCAGGTTGCACATCACCAAAACTCTGTGATTTTTGTTTCCTTGATCATCAAAATTTAAGGAATAAATAATACCACAACAACTTGCGCTTAAATGGCACCCTCCACCTCCCATGCAAAAATGATGGTTGACTCTTTGTAAAAATGTCTTCAATTTAACGAGTAAAATGCTTCCTTGTCAATAGGAAAAATAGAAAACAATGGCTGGATGGAGTATCTTTTGATTCATTCTCTAGAGGGAAGAATCTTCACTTAAATACAATAAATACTTTGAACACTTCCACAATCAGCCTGATGTTTTCAGTAATAGCTGAAGCTTAAGTTTAGGGGAAAGGGTGTAATGGAACAGCAATCAGACTGAGCCTATGAAAGTTCAATACCAGATGGGTATTGTTGAAAATTTGCCAATTCACTTGATCTTTTTTTTCTTTCTTCTTTGTTCTTATTCAGTTTTATTCGTTATCCTCTCTTCCCTTTCCCCCTCTACACCCCTGCCACCGCTCCACCTCAAAAGCAGCAGATGCTTTCCAGCTGGTTCTCAGATCCACAGGGAAGATGTGAGGAGGGAGAAAAAATCCACTACAACAGTCGAGTTCTACAGTCTTGGCAATTCATAAACAGGACACTAAACTTCAACACGTAAATACTTGGCCTAAGCCTATGCTTCAGTGAAACACAACTTGGTAAAGGAGGGGAAACCCACAAGAAGTGTATAAATTTTTAATTGTTTATTTTCTGCAGCTCTACTTATTTATATGAATTTATACATCCATTTGTTAGTTATTATATGCTTGTTTCCAGGCTTGCACCATTTACTGTGGTGAGAAGACAGACAGGAGGACCCACTTCCAGCCGAAACAAGTTCTCCATATAACCAGCTAGTCACATACAGAGATGACTAAATACAATGTGTATGGCAGTTTTATGCTTTCCTCCCTGTGGAAACAGCTTATTGCTTCACAGATCTAAAAATAAACATTCATAACCTTATTATAAATCCAGTATTGGTAGGATTTCTTCACTTTGTAATACATCGGTGACTGTTTTCATTCTATTCTAATAATTCCATATCTTATAATATCAGTGACATTAAAAAAATCAAAAGTCATGGTTTCGGTCAGTCTCACATGGTAAGTTATGGTGGAAATTTGTTTGAAAATGTTTATGATCTAAAAGTCATAAAAAGACATGAAAGTCAATACCGGAGCAAAATGGCATTAGTTATATTTATGTACAACTATATTTGCAAACAAACTCGAGTTTTTAAGAATGGATAATGAGGGAAGCTGCAAGTTTGACAGATTTCATAAGGGGGTAAAAAACTGAGTGACTGAGGGAGTAGGGTTGGTGGTCAATCATATAGCATTAAAAATAAAAATCAATTGTCTTCTAAATAAATAACTAGCTTGGGATATAAACCATTGTATTCAAAACGTTTAGTAAAGGTTGAACATAATTGGACCGAAATAATTTACAATGTGCCACATCATAGTCAAAGTGAAATAAGAGAAAACTGTACCTTGTCAATTTTTTCCAGTATGTCTATCGTGGAAGGTTTAGCCTGTATAAGAAAAACAAATGTTACAAAGGAAATCTTCTGACGTATTCATTTTTGTGAATATTAATCTAAAGCACATAGCCTCTTGCGTGTACTCTTTTTATTCAATGGCCAATGCATCAAATTGAATTCCTTTGATTTGTAAATATCTGCTTCAAATGTGTCACCATCCCTACATTTTTTGCACTGTCAAGTGTCATGCAATAACTGATGTAAGCAAACGCACCAAATGTTTGACATTAATCAATCATCACTCTGATAGCACCAAGCTTTCTACCCCTGAAAACTCAAAATAGTTATGCAAGTGACGGCAAAGTTTGATCACTTCATTATTTTAGAAGGAAAAATTAGGATCATTATGGAATATTGCATACTGATAAAACTCTCCTCAATCACAAACAAGTGCTTGAAATATATTTGCTCATGAAAGGCACATATCACTCTCGAAGCTCTAGCCTCAGAATAGTTGAAAAAATATTATATCTCATTAAGGGATCCATAAGCCCTCTTACTGTGTTACCACAAGTCATTTGTACCCTCTGTGGAGTCCTTATAACCTTTCCCAGCCTATTTTTTACCACAAGCAAGCACGGGAAGGTGAAAAATATTAACACTATTGCAGCTAGCACATGACACCCTCCCATATCTTTACAAAATACAGGATGTTTTGAAGGTTCTACTTCAATACTCCACAGCCACACTCTAGAAGGGCATAAAACACTTCAGTATCAATAACAATCACATCAAATTGTAATGAAGAAAATATAAACTAATTTTGCAAAATGAATTATACAACCCAAATACAGTAGAAGCCCGTTTATCCATGAGTTGATGAACCGGCACTTCCGTATAACCGGCACGCCCCCAAAAAAGTCCCCATTCGATAAACCGGAACTTATCCGGAACAATAGCGATGGAGAATTTGTAAATGCATAAATTATAACATAACAGAATACTGTATTGGTACTTATTGTTAAAACTACTCTCTTGCGCTTCTCACCTTTACTAGTAGATGCTGCGGTTGAGAACGCCAAGCAGGTGAAAAAAACGGAGCACGACTTTAAAGCCTTACTAGCGGCAAGCCGATAACCCACATTGTCGGGCAGGTGTAGTATTTTGGTTTGCCGCTAGTAGAGTCTAGGGTTATCGGCTTGCCACTAGTAAAGCTTAAAGTTGCGCTGCCATTTGTTTCACCCACTTGGCGTCCTCCATTTTAAAAAGAATTGCTGGACTATAAACCTCAACCAGTAAAGGTGAGAAATGCAAGAGAATAGTTTTAACAATAAGTACCAATACAATATTCTGTTATTATGTTATTATTTAATCTGGTGTGTATGGTGTGTGTTAAAACAACTTTAATTTTTTTGTGGTGGGTTTTCGGCAGTGGGCCGTCCGAATATGCGGCAGGCGCTTTAACCGGCATTGGCTAGGTCCAGCGGGTGCCGTATAAACGGGCTTTTACTGTACTTAGAAGAACAAATTTGACATAGGTAACTCAAATGTGCAAATAAAGTATGCATCCTTTGCCACCAAATTTTCTCCAAATCATGAAATAAATTTATTTAGCTTTTCCTACACTTATTCTCAGCCAAGACAGCATTATTCTCAGCCAAGACAGCATTTACGTTCCCTGCTGAGGAGGGTCATGTAAATTAGGCAGCTCAGATTTATTAGAGCTGTACATGCAGAAGGTTGCAGGTTAGCATAGGATGCAGTTTCTATACTAGAAAACTATTATAGCACATTATGGAAGAAAATCATCTTGCTCTAGCTGAACAGCCACGACTTGATAGTGATCCCGCTAACTCCTCCTCATTTGCATTTGATATAATGCTTTTAATGCTGGGTTAACATCTTGAAGCACTTCATAGGATTTACTGTAAACTGTAATGACAGTATTTGTAGACAAATATGGCAGCCACTTTGTGTGCAGCAATATCTCACAACCCGCTTGGAATTCAATGATTATTCTTTGTTATCATAGGATGGTTGCCCGATAGTACCAAGGGATCTTCAACAACCACCTGAACAGGTAGATCTTGGTTTAATATCCCAACCAAAGGTTGTCAACTCTGACAACCAATGCTCTGCTTGCATTGTATTGGGGTGTCACCGTTTCAAAGTTCAAAGTTCCAACCTGGGGCTTGAACCCACAAATTTGGGACTCAGAGCAGAGAGCGCTTCCAACCGAGCCAGGCAGACACCAGTGCACTCAGAGGAGTTAATTACTACCTCAGTGGTTGAATTTAGGGCACCTCTAGAAGCAGCACTGAGCTGGCAGAATATATACAAATTGGATGCAATAATAATGATAAGAATCCTTGCATTTGATATAGCACCTGATCATGTTGTTGAGTTTTCTCAAAGAGCTTCACACAAAATATATTGTAAAGTGGAAAAACTGCCAACTCCCAAACAGAAAATTCTAAATACGCATTGTTTTTTCAAAATAAATGGGCAAAATCTACAGGGGCAGTCTCTTCTTTTCAATCCGTTAACATAAAAGATCCAGAAAAGTATACAAGACAACAAATTAAATTCTTAAAATGCAGGATTTGATCATCTTAAATAGAAACAAAAGATTTTCTAATGAAATCTGAAAGTCCTACATCAACAATGCATCACTACTGCCACAGGTAACGACAAAATAAGTTATACACGTGGTTAAATTGATATTGGCTGTCAATGGGTATAAAACCCAGTGGGCAGTACCTTAACTATTTGTGTCACCAACACATTAAATGAGAACATTTAAATTAAGCAGCTATACCACAGATGGGTGCCATGTAATCTGGCATTCATCCAGTGAAGGATGAAGATCAAGCAGTACACAAGCTGTCTTGTTGCAGCCGTTTCCCTTAAGTGGGATACAAGCACTTGTTTATTTTTTAATACATTATAGGTCAAGCAAGAGAAATCAAGGGAAAGTGAATCGTATCCTATCCATTGGTCATTCAGTTAAGTCAACTGAATTGTCCTTTACATAGGGCACCATCATCTGTAGACGAGAAAAACCAAGGTTTCTGATAAGTTGTCCTCAAACTTTGGATCAATATTCTGCACCGATTTTCAGATTTGTTGTGAACTATATTTTTAATATTTATTCAGCCTGATTAATATCCATTAAAAAAAAATTGTATACAGGATGTGCTTCTCAAACCAATATGTTTGAGTTTAAAAAGTTGCCACTAAAAAAATGCTTTCCCAAAAAGAAACGGGAGAAGTTAGTGCAATGTGCAGGGTGCATTGTTTATTTGGAAACAGATTTTTGCTGCCTCATTTTACACTAACTAAAGTATCTTAAGTGGCTGAATTTAGTGTGGCTTGACTGCTACAAATGGGATATCAATTCCCACAGGTATATACTGTACAATTTCACACAGGAGAAGAAGGGAGGAGAAAGAGGGGAAAAGACTTCAGATCTTATCTTCTAAATACGTTTGACTTGGGCGGGGGAAATGTGACGTTCCTGGAAGAGTCATTTTTGGCCAGTCCTCAGCAACAAACACAGGAATGCAATCAGTACCTTGAATTGCTGCATTTAGAGAAAGAACACTATACAGTAGTTTACAGTATCTTAATACATCACAACATTATCCTACAATGGTACTAGAGGAGTTTTCAATATACCAATGTACAGTACTTTGGTCAGCATGGTGGGTGTTTGCCTGTGCAGTTGTCTACCATCCATCAGCAACTTCTCAATCCAGACTTCATTTGGTGATTCCTCTGACAAGACTCATCAATCCTACCCAGTCATCTTTTGTATCTTAGCTGAGTCAATGTTCATTAAGAAATACTGAGTGATGATCAGACAGATTGTCACGGAGTTACTCCTCAATTGTGTTGTATCTTTCGCAGCTGATCCATAAACACCAAATAGACATTGAATCCTGGGATTCTGTGCTGACTACTGATTATGTGACAGAATTGTTGTCACAGATACAGTATAAGCTCTTTTGCCCAGAATTCAATTATAATCAGTCACTCCAGAGCATCTAAAAGACAAAATGCTGTACTCCGACAATAAGACCAACCTAAAACAAACAGTAGTGTTGATAACAATTGGTCTGTGATCAAATGATGCTCCAATGTTTTAGAAAAATCAGTCAAAGGGAACACTTGGAGCTCAATAAGAACTACCATCAACAAAATGTGCCTTTGAAAATAGAAATGGTTCATGGGAGTGAGAGGGAGGGAGAGAGAGAGAAAGAGAGACACAGACACACACCACCCAATATTCAAATACTCACTTGAGGTCACTGGATCACAGGGTGAATATTTTTGAAACTTTACCCCAACCCAGGGGAGTTCCAATACTGCCAGCATAGCTGAGATCAGCTAAATCAGGCCTGGCATTCAACATTAAGTCGATGTTGAATCGAACACTGATATTTTGCTCCATACTCTAACGAGGTGGCGTATTTTGAACACAAATATCAAATGTTCCGTTTATAATAACTATTATAATTAGTGGGATCAAACAACTCATGAGTGCCACAAATAGACAAACAATGTTAAACTTGCTGCAGCGACAGACGTTTAAATAAAAATTATTCAAATGCACTATTTTTGGAGCTTCGGTCGAGATAGCTCTTGAGACTGAGCACAATCGAAAATTAGTCTCTGTTCTTGCACCTGAATTATGCAAATAAGGCAAACGAGCTTATTCAACCGTCACTCCTGATATGAAGGGTATTAAGCTATTGTATCTTCAGGGACCAATAAAACATTCCAGTAAAACTCTAAACTTATGGAAAATAACTTGGTTTATCTCAAGTGGTAAATACATTTACTGTTATTCTACTTAATCCATGGCCAGGTTTACCTCATGGAGAGGTAAACATTCAAGGGGCTTTATTTTCAATTACGTTTCCCTGATCAGTCTATAGGTCAGTACCTTGTGGACTGCTCCCATTTGATTTTCCCAGTTTTAGCTTCAACCGGCCAGATCATTATGCTTTCCTGATAGACTTTGAAGGCTTAATATTACTTAAGTAATCTTAACCCTAAACAGCAGCCTGGCTCAAGTTTGTAACACTTTCCTATAGTTCAGAAGGCTGTGGGGCAAAGCCCACATTGGGACTTTGAGCTGGGGAGTGCTGCATTGTCAGTGGTGCAGTCTTTTAGATGAGACGTTAAACTGTGGTCTTGTCTGCCTATTCAGGTTGATGTTAAGAGATCTCATGACACTGTTTGAAAAGTAAAGGCTGTGTCTCTTGGTATCCCAGTCAACAATCCTTCAGATAAAAGTGGTGATTCACTTCTTGGTTGTTTGTGGGACACTTCAGTGTGCAAATTTGCCGCCGTGTTTGCCTACGAATAGATACTGCAATTTGCAGAAACTCTATTGTGGAATTTATAGAAGCTATATCAAATGTGACGATTATTATTTTATTTCACTGTGCCGTTCACCTAAACACCAACACACCTTTCTGATCGGTTTCTTCAATGGTTACATTTTAGTATGAATCTAATTCCCTGATTGCTCAGTTGACAAAATCATTGCCCGACTTGAAACCGGATTGTACAGACAAGGAAGCTCCATATTCAGTCTGCTAAAGCATATGCTGATTTTAGCCAAACCAACTGTAGGAGCACTCATCAGCCTAAAAACGAAAAGAGAAATAAAAAACCAAGATCATCTGGAATTCATCTTCCTGATCACTATCCAGTAACTCTTGCAGCAAAAAAACAATGGGTATATCTCAGGGAACCAGAAGATAGGGAGGCCATCCAGAAAGAATAGACATCAAGGGACTAAAGATGATAGTAACTGGAGACAAAGGCACTGGTGATCAGGCAACGAAAGCTCTGCAGCAATTGCTGACATCAGTGAGTTGGAAACAAGCCATATTTTGCAAAGTTGTTTTGCAAAAGAGAATGCTTAATTGATTTCTATTGTAATATTCATTGTAGTTTGTTTATTTTCAACCCAAATGTTTGCAATTTGCTCAACTATGCTAACTCCATGCTCACTGGACTTCCCAACTCTTCCCTCCTCAAGGTGCAGGTTATTCAGAACTCTGCAGCTCGTGTCCTCTCCCACACAATCTCTGTGAACTGATCACCTGCCTTGAATGGCTCCCCATCCCTCAGCGGATTGAGTTTAAAATCCTCGTTCGCATTGATAAAGCCCTCCATGATCTTGCTCCTCCCTATCTCTATTAGCACCATACCAACTAGTCCGGTCCTTCTGCTCAGCGAGCACTGGCCTGCTTCACGTCCCCCATCTTGCCTGTTCCACCATTTGTGGTCGTGCCTTCAGCATTTCTACCCTCCACCCTCTGAAGCTCAGAATCCCTCCGCCTTGCCCCGTCCCTTGCCTCAAAGCGCTTCACAGAATATACTATAAAGTGAATTGACTAGTATATGGGTGGGTGAAACACGGCAGCCAATTGCACACAGCATTGTCCCACAGACAATTGTAGATTGAAATAATCAATTTATTATTTTTTGTGGGGGGAGATTATTATCAGGCGTGTGGAGTAAGAAAACTTGCCTATAGTTTCGCTCTGACCTGCCTGGAACTGAACCCAGTCTCTCGCTTGTAAGGCGGGTGCTCTAATTACTGACCTACAGGACTCCCAACATCTTACTCTGTAATATTTTTCATAATACCCAGATGTCAAAAACAAAAGTTGCCCAAATTTACAAAAATATATTCAATGCGATTTGTGCAAAATAGCAGGAAAGGGTCTACAGAACTAATAAAGAAAAGGGTAAAGAAATGAGACTACAAAAACGTCTATGAATTTAGCAGAGGCCTATTAGCTCACTTCTGCTCAGATAAATTAGGAAGCTGCCGATCAGGATTGTGACATTAAGGTTTGTATACATGAAATATACAATTTCAACAAATCACCAAAACTGTACAATGATGTCACACTTTTCTGTTCTCTGGAAGTAATAGCTGAATGGTAACAGAAGACGCATAATTTACTTTGCTCCACCAGTGACTGAACCAGTTTGGAACTGCTTCAATCACTGGGATGCATCAAAGTAAACGTCTCTTTTTCTATTTTGGGTTGGCCAGCAATGGCACGAATGCATCAATGGCTAACTCTTAGTTTAAGCACAGTATAAGTCTGTTGATGCACACTTTCTCAGTTGGCTTTGTAAGTGAAGGTTTTGTCAGGATTTGTAAGTGAAGCTTAGAGGAAAATGATGATAGAGGGCCTAGTGTTGGCCTAGATCTACTGAAAATACCAACAACAAAATTACATTTATAGAAAGCCTTCCACGTCGGGAGGACATCACAGGGTATTGGAACAGTCAGGGGTCGGGACTCGAGCATGGGGGAGGGGCAGGGTAGGGGGAGGGGCAGGGTAGGGGGAGGGGAGGGAGAGAGGTGGGAGGGTGGCAGAAGGCCCGATCGAAAAGAAGGGTCTTGAGACCGGCCTTGAAGGAGGCAATGGAGGAAGCGAGGTGAAGGGACTGCGGGACGGAGATCCAGAGTGTGGAGGCAGAAAGGTTGAAAGCCCGGCTACCGATGGTAAGATGGGTCGGGCGGGAGACATGGAGCAGACCGGAGCCCGCTGAACGGAGGAGGCAGGCAGGTTAGTAGGGAGTCAGCGGGTTGGAGAGGTAGGAAGTGGCAAGGTCGTGGATGGCCATGAAAATAAGGATGAGTATCTTGAATTCGATCCTCTGTGGGATCCCTCTGGGATCGAGATTTCGATCCTCAGTGGAGAGCCATTGAAGGTGGATTGAATGGTCCACGGTGTCAAAGGCTGTGGATAGATCAAGGAGGACGAAGACCAGTTCTAACCCCACATGGAATTGCTATTGGACTGTCCCTATGTGTTTACCTGGAATTTCAGACGTGAAATTCCTTTTATTCTGAAAACATTTGATGAAAGTGTGCAGTCATAATTTTGTTTTATAAAATGGTCAATTACAAACTTATACATTTATAGGCAACAACAAAATTACATTTGTATAGCGCCTGTTATATCAGGACATGAAAGGCATTGTACAATTTGTTATTGTTAAGTTACTTTCAGCAGCATCTCCACCTCCCTCCGATACCAAGATTGTTCCCATACTATACAGGTACAGTATTATAACCTACTCAGCACAGTTCTATCTTCCCTTCACCGCAATTACCTTGCAGTTATCTATGCAATAAATCATGAACCTTTGATTTTCATTGGAAGTGTAAATGATCACTCACCCTCCAGTACGAAAGTACACCTCCCATCTTGCTCAAGTAACTGATTTGAAGTAGAACACCAAGTCAGGGTATTTATAGGGTGTAGAGATATTCTTGACCTGCAGAATTACACAAATTTATATCCATGAAAGTGCAATTCACCATGTGCAGTAGTGGTATGAACCACATATTTATAATAATAATAATAATCCTTGCATTTGATATAGCGCTTTCCACATCTTATCAACGTCCCAAAGCGCTTCACAGAATATACTGTAAAGTGAATTGACTGTATATATTTGTGGGCGAATTGCGGCAGCCAATTGCGCACAGCAGACAAACATTAACCAAACTTAGTTTTTGCTAACAAATGATTGAAAAATCTAATTCTGATGAACACCACTTTAGTTCCCCCCTAACTTCATACTTGAACAAAGTGATTTAATACTGTATAGGTACAGCATTATAACATTAAACATTCTGTATTACGTAGATTTATCTGAAATTGTGAACATAGTAAGAATAACAACAACAACAACAAATTACATTTATAAAGCGCCTTTCACGTCGGGAGGACGTCCCAAGGCGCTGCACAGGAGGCGTGTGACCCGAGCTGGGAGGGGAGTGTTTGGGAAGGGGTGAGACACGAAGGGGAGGTCGAAAAATTCGGGGTGGAACAAAAGGCACGGTCGAAGAGGAAAGTCTTCAAACCGGCCTTGAAAGAGGCAAGGGAAGAAACGAGACGGAGGGATTGAGGGATGGAATTCCATAGGGTGGGAGCGGAGAAACTGAAGGCCCGGCCTCCGATGGTGGGGCGGTTCGGGTGGGGGGCTTGGAGCAGGCCAAGTCCTGTTGAACGGAGGGTCCGGGTGGGCTTGTAGGGGGAAAAGTAAATTGGTTAAATAACAGTCTCGTAATGCCCATTTCACCATTAAGACTTAGGCAATTGTTAAATTTCAGCATCTTGGGATATCCTCCCATCGTGAAAGGTGCTCTATAACACGTTTGTTGTTGTTATAAATCCATATCCCTTAATATCCTGATGAAATTGACCTTGCAGGGCTACCAAATCAGCACTCAGTTGGGTTAGGCAAAAATAGCAAATACATTTGTATAACTTTTTCCCACAGATAGGACGTCCTAAGGTGCTGGAAGCGGGTGGGGGGGGAATTCCTTGAATGCACTTCAATGCACCCCGAGTCCCTGTCACACAGAGCAGAAAAACCTCGAGCAACTCTCTGGCCTGGAAGGCCAGTAAGGCGCCTTCAATCAATTCAATTAATTTAATTCATTAATAAAGGTGTCAAAAGCGCAGTCAATGGACGTGCAAACTATCCCTCCTCCTCCTCCCCATCCAGTCACACAGGCAGCGACTTAGGCCTCACCGCAGCCTCGAGCCCGACTCGGAGCGGTTAAAGCGCGGCCTGTATTACCCAGGGTTACGAACAGGCAGGGTGGGGGGGGGGGGGGGGGGGAGGGAACGACTGCTGCCGAGCAGCCCGGCAACATAAGCCGGCACCTGGAGCGCTTTCCCCACCTCCCCGTCCCCTCCCATCCCCGGTCCCCGCTCACCTGCTGCTGCAGCCCGCAGCTCTCACCAGCGCCTCGACCGATCCACCCACCAACCAACCGCGCCGATTGCTGCCGCGCAGGCGCACATCCATCCACCCGCCCGCTCGGGAGTAGGAGGGGTTCGAGTGCCCGTGACCTCTCACCCACGTGACGCAAGCGGCTCCCTCGCTGCTGGTTTGGACCATGTGCAAAGACACAAAGCGCAGGAGTCAGGCAGGCAGGGTAAGGTGCTGTGTGAGGAGTGGGGACTCACTCACTCATTCACTGTAAACTGATCAGCAAGGAATGGGATATAACATATCGTCTGCAAACGTAATGCCATTTTAAAGCGACTTTTATCTATATAAATTATACAGTATATATAATATGTATCTATTATATATACACACAAATTATATGTATATAGGTATGTATCTATATGATTGCCTTAATTACACTGTAGGATTATTTGATAATAATGACAATACTTAAAGTGTTTCTTCGTTTTTTTTATTTGCCTGCAACAGATCAATGCAATATTGGTCCATTACTGTTTAGTGTCTGCATTTTTTTGTTGTTATTTCTTTCACCGCCATCTGGGCAAAATCTGATGATGAATAAACTCATTGTCTTTTTTTAACAAAAGAAACAATTAAATTTAAACCTATAGCAAGGTTGTGGTGTCATTTTTGCTCATACATATATTTGCTTTAGTCTTCAGGATTCAAAGGAATCTAATAGGAATTATGACACACACTCAATTTTATCTGGATCTCATATTGTTACCAAAAACAAATTTTAAATTTAGAACACGATTTGACTTATTTAATTAGAACCATTTTTTGAATTTATAAATTGAATTTGGTCGAGTTAGTTTAAGATCTATGTTATTGTCGTTTGATATTGTTGCAAATTAAAGAAATATTGAAATACAGGATCTATGTTTGTTTAATTAGAACAGACATTTACGATTTTTTTTGACAGTTGCGACGGTATCTTAATCTCTTGTCAAAATATTTTAGAGAATGAAGAAAAGTGGGAGATATTCAAATATTTTAAGTGAAATTATCAAACATTTTCTACCAATTAATTGGACTTCGAATGTTATTTTCAATAACCTGTGTAATAGCAACGGAGCCTTCTAGTAGATTATGTTTTTATAACCAGGATATTTTCAATAAATGTCCATTCGTTTAAATAGTTTAAATTCTTTGGAGCTGTTTACAAAGTGCAGAATCTACCAATGGTTAGAATGTGCAATGGTTGAAATAGAAGGGTAAAATATGAAAACAATTCTGTTGAGTGTTTTAAAACTATCACCAGCAGAAAACTATGTGGCCAACAGGGAAATAATAGGATTTTGGAGTACAAATCAATGTTTGGTATTGGTTACTATAAATATTAGAACCTTGGGTACATTGATGTGCATAAAATATTATCAATATAGAACAAATTCAATTTAAATATTTATTGCAGATTATTAAAAATAATAATTGAACAATCCGCCCTGAACATAAACTGTCAAATTAATTGTACAAGAAAATAACCTTTCAACTTGTTTTCTTGACCTAACGTATATATGATGATATTGTAAGATAGAGAATCCAGGTGTGTATGCCTGAACCAGATGAAAAGTGATTCACCCTGTGAATAATCATTGCAGCTAAAAATGAGGCAATGTTGAGTCCAATAAAAACGAGAGCTGAGCGGTTTCAGTCATTTGTTCTGTTCCAACACATGTTGAAATCAATGTAGTTGACTTTAGTAATTCCTCTCTAACATTTAGGAAATCAATTTTTAGTTTGGTATATCTAAAATAAAATATCTGAAATGTAACACCTGA
The DNA here is from genome assembly GCA_035084275.1 of Hydrolagus colliei. Lineage (NCBI taxonomy): Eukaryota > Metazoa > Chordata > Chondrichthyes > Chimaeriformes > Chimaeridae > Hydrolagus > Hydrolagus colliei. The sequence goes on along the minus strand of CM068747.1, from coordinate 24,146,570 downwards.
AATTAAATATTTCAGAAATCTAAAGAACGTTTTCTGACAGATTTGATTGCATTCAATTGACTAGGCAAGAAACATTCGGAAAACATTTTGAAAATTCAATGAATGCTTGGCTTCTATTCCACACTGCAAACGTAAACAGACCGAAAATAAATGCAACAATAGTTTGATACAAAAGACAGGCAGCATTTATTTTGTTTAAAAGCTTATCTAAAACACTCACTAACATACGAAACTTCCATGAGAAAGCTGTGGCACTACAATAGATATCACAACATAAGGAAGGCAATACCTATCACTTATCTCGCCCCACCCAGAATTTTTTTTCAAAAAAATTTCGAATTTTCTTTCCAAAAAATTATTATCCCTTTTGCAGCAGATCCAATCAATCTACGTGTTTATATAATATTTTACAATATTAATTGTAAAATATTGATTCATCTGAACATAGCGTTCAGATGAATCAATTGCAATGAAATCATATACTGCAAGCTCTAAAAAATATATGCCCCTTGTTCACCCATCGTGGAACCAAAAGCGAAGGTTAGAAGAGACCTTTGTGTCGAGGTCCTAAATAATTTCTGCGGTTTATCCACCCGTATAGCTATATAAATACCAATTATGATTACTATTTTCTAAAAAAAAAGCGTTGAAACCCCCGCTAAGGAAGATTGAAGAAATGTATCTTGCTCACTCACTCGGTTTCTGCTTCACACACACTTTATTTTGTTATAAAGAGAGATATTTGCTATTTGGTCCATAGCTGGGTTTGGTAACCCGTCTGACATTCATTCAGTGACATGCTGAGTGCTCACAAGTGGCATCTGGTTTGCACAAAAAGCAACCGACCCCTTGACAGGTTTCATAGCAGTTATAGACTCCAATTGAAAGTGACGTCTGTTTCCCTGTGTGACTCAATACAAAAGTAATTTCCTACTTTGGATAAATAATCTGACTTTTTTTTAAATCACACACTTTTGGAACGGGTATTAATTGGTGCCATTTTATTCGGTAAACAAACAAACAACAAAAACAAAAATTGGTTTGTAGTTTTCTCGTTAAAGGGATGAACTATGAAGAACATTTAAGACCCACCCCCATAGAATGAAGTCACTGTTGTGTACTGATAGATTTTAAGGAAGTCAGTGAGGTTTTGTGGGCATGGTTGCGGTCATAATGAAGGTTAAATGTTTCAACACACACGCACCAAGTTGCCTGTCGTAAATATGCAATGGTATGTACAGTATTACAGTTACGAAATATCAGGTAAGACCATTAAACGTAAATAGCAAAATGGTTCATTTGACAA